>JADWOT020000010.1:11711006-11728006 GCA_036345935.2 Taenia hydatigena
ATGACGTCACGTGACCTTGGGGAGGGGATGTATCGATCCGGGGGGAGAAAAACTGATGACGTCATGCGGCTCTGAATTTCGATTAACGTCTACTTCAAGGTCAGAGGACGTCATTAGGCGGCTCTGGATTTTGATTGATGTCTATTTCAAGGTTATATGACGTCATTCGGCGGTCCTGGATATCGATTAATGTCTACTTGAAGGTCGGATCACGTCATTACGTGGCTCCGGATATCGATTAGTGTCGACTTAAGGTCAGATGACGTCATTATGTGGCCCCGGATATCGATTAATGTCTACTTCAAGGTCGGATGACGTCATTAGTCGACCTTGGATATCGATTAATGTCCACATCAAGGTCAGGTGAGGTCATTAGGCGACCCTGGATATCGATTATCGTCGACTTTAATGTAAGGTGACGTCATTAGGTGGCCTTGGATGTCGATTAATGTCTACTTCAAGGTCAGCTGGCGTCACTAGGCGGCAATGTCTACTTCAAGGTCAGATGACGTCATTTCTTGGCTCTGGATATCGATTAGCGTCAGCTTTAAGGTCAGATGACGTCATTAGTTGACCTTGGATATCGATTGACGGCCACTTCAAGGTCAAATGACGTAATTCGCCGCTCTAAACATCGACTAACGTCTACTCTAAGGTCGGATGACGTCATTAGGTGGCCGGGTATTGATTACTATTGACCTTAAAGTCACGTGACCCACGTTTGAGTGACGTCACCAGATCGTTCTGGACTCCCATTGGTCGACCTCAAGGTCACTGGGCGGGCCTGGATGTCGACTTCAAGGTCAAATGACGTCAGGTGGCATGGATTTTAGTCGACGCGGGACACTGGCCCACTCCCATTGGCTGGTGTCAAGGTCACTGAATACCCCAGGCAGGTGCGGACGCACGCCATTGGTCAGTCTCAAGGTCACCGACCCGCCCGGACGGCAAAGGGGAGCCGCAGGGGGACATTATCTTGCATTTGGTCCCGCCGTTATGAGTTATCGCGCACCTCGAACAACTGAGAGCCAGCCGGGGCGCAGCAGGACCAGTTACCACGCACGTAAGGGGTTATCGCGGTGGGGGGCGAAACCCGCGCGGTTTAAAATCCCTGGGGGCAGTCCCACCCCCGCCGCAAGGCCCCGCCTCTACCAGGCTTTCCCTCCCTTTTCCGTTTAACTGCTATTTTCACGTGTATTCTGCAGTCTATACTCTCACTCTTCCTATAGGGCCACTTATACCCACTCCCTTCTTCCTCTACTCATTTCTCACGCTCTTCTACCTCTTCCTTCCCATCGGCCTCTTCTTTCCCCTTTTTACGACCTAATTCTTCCTTCTTCCTACTCATCCCCACCAGTATTATCACCAACATTCCCTCCAATTCCCTCTCCTTCTCCTCCTCCTCCTCCTCTCCGTCGTCTTACTCATTTTACCCACAGCCCATTCCCACGGGTGCACCTACTCCTACTACGCACGCACCACGCGTCACGCATTCATTCATTCATTCCTACCCACCAGTGCACTCTACTCTACTCTACTCTACGCCGACCACTCAACTCGACTCTCCCTCCCCCATAGTCACACTCACGCACGCACCCCTTCCCACCGGTGCACTTACTCCCCACACCACTACCGTTGCACTCACTTTACCCACCCATCACCGCAACTACTCAGCCAAATTAATACGCCACTACTTACAACTTACCAGTAGACGCACCACTTCGCCTCATCTACTTATACGCTGCTAGTAGACGTCCTACCTCCTACAACACCCCTTCTCTCCCTCTTTCCTCCTTCCTTTTCTCCTTTCATTTCTACTAATCACTTCTCATTCATTACCTCCAACTTTACTTCCATCGCATTCCTCCATTCACTCACTCACTCACTCATTCATTCATTCATCCAAGCATTCTCATCCTCTTTCTTTCTTTCTCCCCCTATTCCCCCATCTCATTCCCTCCTTTCTGCTCCACCCTCTTGCTTCCTCTTCGGGTCCTGTGCCTCCTCCTACAACCTCAATAAAAGACTTTCCACACTTTAAGCCCATCACTACTTGTAAGTCCCATTTCACTGCTCATAAGTGCGTCCAACCAACAACACAATCATTTTCCCACCTTTTCAAATGAACCTCAGCGAAATCAAACAATGTGACAACTGCATGGCAGGTTCTATCACAACTCCCGCCTTACACTAATTTACTGTAGAAAGGAGAGAGTTACAACTCCCGCCAACCACTTTAAAGAAACTCTTATGGCCTTATGGTCTTGGCGTCTCAGGTGGAGAGAGTTAACACATTTCTCCTCAGGCCTTCAGTGTCCTTGTCTCGTCGTCTCCTTCTCTCCATCCCCACATTCACTGATGCAATGGCTTCAACTTCTAAGATTAGCTGCCGCAGACGCAAAGGAAGGCTTTGCTGTGCGACAAGAATGTTTTAAAGCGCCACTTGCCTGTTTCTTACCTTACTAGCTCAGTTGCGCATTCGTGAGGCGTGAAGATGCCTGAGCGTTGTAGGCTCCGTCTGCTTACTAAGAATGTCAATGTCAACGCCAACATTGTACGCTCCAATCGAGTACTCTCATTTTTCCCTATTTAGTCCGAGGTAAGGAAGTTTTTGTAAGCCAATTAGTATTAACGATGCCAAAATATTAAAGCGAGGCATTTCTAAAAATCATTCGCTAATCGGGGTGCATTGCCTAGGAGTGGCTGTTGTCTATTCCAGGTCGAAGAAAGACTTGGACACCTCGCTACAATAGCATGGTGCTACTCACGCCACTGAAATCGCAGTTAGCCCTTATGAAGATGAGTTGTTTATTGACACTCCTAAACCAAGTCTACCCAAGCCGGTTTGGGATACTGTTGCAGTAGGAAAACTTCGCGGTGATATAAAAGAGGTAGGCTTCGTATTGTTTCCTCTTTTCACATTAGACCGGTCGCTTATTCGTCCCAAACTTGACGTATGATTGCACTGAGGCGGATTTATTAGAACTCTTCTCCTCATTTGGTACGGTCTACAGTAGTAGTAGTAGTAGTAGTAATTTCCGGTCGTGGGTTTCGCTTACCGAACAATTTCTTGTCGAAAGGATATTTGTGTGTATTGTGGGGGAGTGATTTGTGTATTGTTTGGTGAAATGGTCACTTATCGCACAGTTGGTTGGAGTGAGGCAGTACAAAGGCATGTACAGTTGCATAGATGGCTTAGAGCAGGGCGTTGGGTTATGCTTGAACCCTTGTAACTTGGAGAGATACCATTTCCTACTACAATTCCCTCCGTCCTGAACTCTTCACAGGATTGTGATACCATTTCCTCGTAGGCGATTTAGAATTGCCAAAACTATTCTCGCCTCACTGTGAACAGCGATTTAGTAGTTAATTCCCACTTAGTGGTGCTTTCCATGCTTCTTCTATTGCCAATGTCCATACATTGACTCCTTTATGCTAAATAATTTGTTCCGTAACGGGTCATTGAATATGAACTTTCCGTCATCACTAAAAGGGCTTTGCTTTCTCTACAGGAAGTCAATTGCTCTGACTTATTCCCCATTTTTAGATTAACAACTCTTTCGAGGTGGAACGAGGAGACAGACAACTGGGAAAGTGCGCCAAACATCGCGCATCCTTTGCGTCTCATGCTACATATTGCATTTCAGCAAAGTGTTTTCCAATGAAGCGTGAAGGACGGGAGGGCTGCATTGATGGGCGCAATTTTTCTAAGTCAAAGAAAGTAATTTTTGACTCTGACGAGGGATGTTTTACTTTAGGAACGACTGTTGGACGCTACTGGCAAGGAGTCAGCAGCCGTGCGAATAGCTCACGGCGAAGCCCAACTGGTGCACGAAATCAGGGACTACCTGCAACGTCAGGGTGTTCGTCTTGATCTCCTCACTCCTGCGTCCGCTTCCCAAGGTCGAAGGGATAAAGCGCAGTCACGGGCGGCGTCCACGCATCGTCAAGTGTCGGGTAGTGTCTTTCTGGTAGAGAACCTGCCCGTGGGCACGACGGAGGAAGACGTGTCGAAGATGTTGCATCGGCTGACGCGAAAGGGTGTGCATTCGTTGGATGCGCCACGAAGGATATTGGTTCCACCACTGGGAATCACTGCAATAGTGGAGTATGCGATGCCTCAAATTGCGCGACTGGCATACAAGGCACTTGCCTATGAACCGGTGAGTTCATTGTCCACTTGCTTGCGTGTGAGGATGCTTTCGTAGTGTGGTGGAGTTGCGAAATTGCTTGAATGTCGAGGGGCTTTGTGGTTGATGCCTGATGGATTAACACCCTGTCTTGATGCGACTCCGATTGGTCTGAGTTGGTGGACCTTCTTGAATAGCGATACCTCACGTGCAGATTTCATAACATTAGAATCTATTCATAGAAATTACACTTTGAGGCTTGTAAGGAGAATGCTGTAGAGCCACGAAGTCTTCCATCCTTTTCGGTTGCTTTGTTGATAAATATTATCGACAGGCCTAAGTTTTTTTGCATTTAGTGATGTTTTTAGGTAACACAAGCAATCCCCACTGGATTTCTAACCCCAACAATTGGTTCATCTCCTTGAACTACTACTTCCTAAGCTTCCATGATCCATCGAGTTCCCAACTTCCTGAGGTGTTGAATTATTATTGTCCCTTGGGGTTGTGAATTAGGCATCCCTCAACCTGTCGCCTCTTGACCATGCTCCTCAAATGTACCTCTTCTCTCCCTCTCCTTTCATAGTACAATGACAACATCCTCTATGTCCAGTGGGCTCCGGAGGGAATTCTTTCACCACCGCCAGATAACACACGTGCGGATGCGGATGCGGATGCGGAGAAGGCGGAGGAGGAGAGGCACGGGAGGGAAGAGTCGCAGAGCAAATCTGACCAGTTCGTAGCACTCTTTGCTACTACTACTACTACTTCTTTCAAACTGTCTCCGTTTTTCATTTAAACCGATCACCTCGTCTGGTAGGTAGTTACATGTGAAATGAAAATGTCACTCTCGAGACTCCCCACTTTAAGAAGCCTCTCGTCAACTGAAGGGGTACCGTGCCAACTACTGATAGAGCTCATTCAATGCTACTTTTGTCGTTAGAACTCTCTTTTCCTCACCATGGTTAGCGTTCTCCATTCCAAGGTGGTGGGGAAGGTGCTACCTCCGTAATTACTGTTGTAGGGAACAAACACCTCTATAATACCACTTTCCCAGTGTTGTGGCAGCTCTCCTTCACGAGTGACATTGCGATGGGTTTAATGCTGAACAAATGTCCACTTGAATACATCCCTGCCACCTGATCTACTTTCCTTCTGTTTGTTGTGCCAACTCCTCCTCCAGGCCAAGTGGAGAAGATGCGAGGGCGCAATTCATTCACCTCATCGATGCGGATACGGTCGAGGAACCCGACGACGTCGATGTGGATGCTGCAGAGAAGGAGGAGAATGACTACAGGTAACACGAGGCTTTTTGTATTGGAATTGCGGACTCTACAAATACTTTCACCAATCCCTTGTCTCTGCTTTCTTTTCACTTTCCACACCGCTCACGCAAACAATGGTAGTCGTCGCACCAACTGAAAGCCATGTGCGAGATGGAAGGAAGGTGCAGTGATGTCAAATTGGTGTCCCACTTTGCCATGGCTGATAGCTACATGCCGACTGCCTTTCACTACCCACCTCTTTCATGCAGTGAACTTGCATGAGAGCATGAGTGCCTTTTGCTGACATGTTGCACAATGAATACGCATCCTAACAGCGCCTACCCGTAACCAAAAAGTCACATTTGAGGCATTTGAACAATGCAGGAGAAGTGTTGCAGTCCATTCGGTTCGCCATTGCCTTGTTATCACTGTCACCGTTTTGATTGAAGCTACTTCAGAGACCGCGAAGAGGGGGGGGGAAACGCAAAGGTGGATGGGAGGAGGATGCTGATGGTGGGTGTAAGGGGACGGCAACAAGTAAGAGGCCACATTCGGCTTGTTTCTTCACGCACTTCTTTTTGGTTCCCATGCGACCATTCATCCCTCCTTACTCACTCCTTATGATGATGAATTTTGCGCTCTTCCTCCTCGGAATCGTACCACCACCACCTCCTGCTGCTGCTGCTGCTGCTGCTATTTGCTCAGGGCTTCGAAAAGGCGCAGACTCCAAGGGGTGGCGACTAAGGATGCAGCAGAAACCCTGCACGAAGGCAGGACCAGGTACAAACATCTGCTCATTCCTTTTGTTTCCCGTGCATTATTATTAATTGGCTGTCTTCATGCCCTCTTTGTGGGAGATAATGCCATTCAAGGGGGGATTGAGAGCTCCACACACACACACACACACACACACATCTTCCTGCCATCACTATGTTGCCATGCTTCATGTGCATTGTCACTCTGCAACGCCGCTCGTAAGCTGCTCCAAATGGGTGGGAGCACTGCCTCCTCGTCTTTGCAAACTGCCTCGCCAAGGAATAGAGTTATTTTGCTTTTCTTCTGCCACCAAAACGTTGCAAGAAAGTTGTATTCCTGTTTCACTGTTTCGGTGAAACGCTACTGCAACTTGTTGATGCATTTCCAGGGAAGGGTCTGCGCTACACATTACTCAGTCACAGCATTTGTAATGTTTCGCTCTACCGAATGCTAATTTGTTTGTTTCCCTTTTATGACATCTCCTTGACCTCCTCCTCCTCCTCCTCCTTTCCGTCGCCTCTTTCCTTTGTCTTCTCTTTAGCTCTGGCAAAAGGGCGAAGCAGACGGAGGATGAGGAGTTCTCTCTCGTCTCGAAGCCAGCTGACGTGGTGGTCTGCGCAGCACTGCCCGTCGAAAGGCCTCAGTCCAAGTCACAAAAGAAAGCCGTGAACAAGAAGAAGGAAGAAGAAGAAGAAGACGAAGAGAGTCGAGTCATTTTGGTGCGAAATGTCGCCTTCCAGGCCAGTCAGAGCGAGGTGGCAGCTCTCTTTAAGCCCATTGGTGGCTTGGTCAAGGTGAGGATGCCTCAGAAGCCCTCCGGAGGTCATCGTGGTTTCGCCTTTGTGGAGTTTGCAACACACGATCAGGCCAAGGTGGGTTGGAAGCATTCTCAACAAATCAACGTTTCTACCTATGCTGCGGTTGATGTTGTTGTTAGGAGGGTGTGTTGTGCCCCATTTCTCCTCCTCCTCCTCCTCCTCCTTCCTCTCTTTCATTGCAGAGCGCCTTGGACACCTTCGGTGTGGACACACACTTGATGGCACGGCGGTTGAACATGGAGTACGCGAGATCGCAATGACCCGTGCGTACCAACCTCCCCACTATATATTATTCCTCCATTTCCTGCATACACACACACACACACACACACACACAAATGTGTGCATTCTGCATCCCGAGTTGGCGGGTGCTCCCAGCTGTCCGCGTGCTGTTCCATCCCAGAAGGGACCACTATTGAGCTGTTTATATGTACATTTGGTCGAGGCATGAAAACCTCTTGTGTTCTCCAGATGCGGGCAGTGGGAATTGCGGCCTTCACTTGGAGGATTGCTTGAGCACCTCCTCAGAGTGGCTTGTCGGTATGCACCCACCTGTTTTGTGCTGCCTTGTGCGGTGATTCGGGTTTGGCAATGCAGCCACTCATGAAGGAGTGGGCGAGTCTGTGCTGTGTAAGGGAAGGCGATCGGAGCACGCGATTGCGAGACAAGTAGACGTGTGCGTAAGCGACGCTGGGACGTGGTGAGCACACGTGGAGGGAAATGCGCGCTCGTGAATACAAAGATTACCTCATTGTCAGCCTGTCATTGGTGACACATTGGTGTGCAGCCAGACATGAAGGAAGGAAGGATGTATCCTGATGAAACAGTACCTCTTCATTCGGCAATTCTGCATTGCAGAAAATACTGCTGTGGTGATAATGACGTGAAATGATGAGAATTAGAGCTCTGCAGCACTTCATTAGGCGCACGGACTAATTTGGTCAAAATGTTTTAACTGTTAATTGCTCAAGTTAGAATGGGTGGATTTGGGAATTGGTGATTTCACCCTCCAAATGCACCTTCCAGATTGAGCACAGTCAATGTGGATTTGGAGGAAAAGGGATGTAATTTTGACGGAGCACTTCACTTCGACTTCTCCTTGTCATTAATTGTTAATGATGAGGGCATTAGTAGGCCAAAGTGGAAGTAGAACCGTTTCAACTTCTTCGTGCAGGCCTCAGTTCCTGCACTTGGTAGTACCGTTGTGACCAACTTTTCATTCATCTTATGATGAAGGCGAACAATCTGGCACGAGCACTTTACCTCACGGTGAAAATGTACTCCACTCAGGTCTGCGCAGCACAAATAGCCCTGTGGTGACTGCGTCTGCTATTTGTCCGTCGGGCACAATCATTTCACTCCTTGACGTTAACTTGGTGTTGTAAAAGAGAAGGGTCAATCGCCCCACAGATGCAATGTCTGGTGTTTTTCAAGAAGAAAGAACACTACGGCCTTTTTATGAGGGACGAAGAAGTATGCACAGCATCCACTCCCATAAGTCACGACAGTCTTGGAGTCGTTGGATGCATAATTAAATGAATGAATGAATGAATGAATGAATGAAAGCAAATCCAAGCAAACAACACTTGACCATCTTGGTTCGTGTAACTAATGACATTGTTGGGATTTAACTCAGCACCTACAGCGTACCACAGCAATTCACTTGGCACAAAAAAAGCAATGAATTCCAACCAAACGTACAAGGTGGCTTGTACCAGCATCACCCACTGTGCAGCAAAGGTGTTTTGAGTAGATGGCTACGTCTGATAGAATTTGCAATGCAAGGACCGCGCCAAATCCTATTGACTTAGGCGATACTAATTCGCCTAAACGTAACAGGCAGAAAACACCTCACGTGGACAGCTGAATCAAAGAAGACTCGGGGCAGAAGGTGTTAAGCGAGTCTTTTTCCCAGCCTCCCACCTTTCTATCAAGCAATAAAGCACGAGAAACAGTATGAACGCATTCACCTTTACTGGCTGCTTCAACAGTAGCAGCAATAGTTAAGTATAACAAATAGTGGCAGCAATAACAACAATAATAACGGAAGTCTTCAAATTACTAACAGTAAGCAGTATCAGTAGCATTGACGGCAGAGGGAAGAGGAGAGGAGCAAATTTACGTGTGATTTAGTGCACAGACGCGAAGGTACCTTCAACCACCTCTTCCAAACATCCCACGTCATCGACGACACCGGACAGGACATAGACTAGTGGATAAGTGGATGGGTGAGTCGCTGAACAGGGCCTCGAGACTGCCCATTGAAGCCATAGATCCGCGAGGCAGGATACAAGAAACCTAACACCTAACAACTGTAAAAACAACACCTTACCAGTCGCACTTTAAACAAGCATTCATATAACCTGCCACAAACACGCCACCGTTGGTTCGATTTTGTCTACTTGGAAAGTAGAAGATATTACTTGTATTTTAATGACCAAGATAACTGCAGAGAGGCTCTACATAAATCCAAGAAAGGCAGGGAACCCCACATGGATAATTCACTTATGCACCTTGACAAAACACATCTTATCCGCAGTGAGTCTGTACAAACCGGAAGCTCTTGTGTCTCCACGCGTGGCAGAAAGACGAGACTAATTTTGACAGACGGGTAGACGCCACTAATAACACGTAATGAATGTAGAGAACTTACGAAACTGTTGTTGCCATAGGGATCGTCGGATGCACCAATGAATGAATGAATGTCCCCGTCGTTGGTGATGTTCACGCAAACGCAGCATCAGCAACACTGACAGAAGTATAGGAAGGTTGAGGCACCACTTGAGTTTATGCATCCGCGTCCACCCTCGTGGAGTTCCAGACTCACTACACCTGCAATGTTGAAATAGAGTTGTAAGATGCAAGTGCCACCCTGCCGTCTCTCTAAGAATAAAGCGCTGATCCAGGAAAGCACAACCAACCCAATCCAACCTCCACACCAACAAGAGGGAACACCGCAAGCTGACACCCCAACAAGCAATCAGTCGCGCGGAGAAGATGGCACCTACGCCAACTCCCTTCGCCAAACACCACCCACCACCTGTCCCACTTCCCCCCTTCTCTTCACTCCACCAACAACTAGCATCCAACGCACTCAAAGGCGAAGATCCACTCACTTCCCTACCTCCTCTGACGCGATGCACCACCACCCATCACCTCTACAGCTAGCAATAAATTAAATGCCACCCTCTCACAGCAATAACATTTCCGTACCTTCGGAAGCAAAACATGCCGCAATTCCCACCGACGAGCACTCGTCCATAGCGCCCACATTCATCGTTGCCGTCGTTGTCATTGTCGTCGTAAGAGACCTTCTCCTTCACACCTTCACACATATCCACGGCAGAGCTCCCCTAGTCTTTCACCTCCCTCTCTGCCATCCACCCATTCACCCACCCACCCACCCACCCATGCCCCGCGAAGACAAAGACATGCAGACATAATAGCCGCAGCAGTAGCGGTAGTAGTCCGTGTCGTCCATGCCTGCCAAATTCCACTTCGCTCCACCCAGACGGAGACGCCACCGCCACCGCGAAAATGGATAATAAAATTTATAAATACGAAGAATACTTATTAGCAATAAAATAATGAGTAGTTGCCACATACTTCGCAACGGTAAAACTCCTCTCAATAAAATCCACCGTCATTAGAAAGCAAACTAATTACAAATTGCCTAAACAATCTTAACTTATCGCTTAAAGCGTCGTACAGCAAAAAGGCGGACGTGAGTAAGCACCGCAGTTGGAAAACAAAACGTCCTCACAGTCACATTATGCGGATTTTGCGTGCACTTTACCACTCACAAGTGCCTTCATCAAATTAGACCGCATTAAGCAAATGTCCTTCTTACTAAAATATGTAACCACTTGAAAGCAGCCAAAACAATCTCACTTAATCACAATAAGCATCGTGTAGGAAAAAAACCAACGCGATCAGGCAGCGCAAATGGAAAACAAAAAGTCTTCGCAGCAACTGCAGCTGTTTTCGAAGCAGTTGGCCTAACATATAAAATGATTACGGAAGCAAAAGCATAAATGCATACACATATATATAATGGATGTTTAATGACAAGAAATCACCAAACAAGTGATTGCCAAGCGCTTGGTAAGGTTATAACTCCTCTCACCAAAATCACGCCTCATTAATCAATTCCCAATATCATTAAGGCATCAAACAGCCTCACAAACTGCCAAAACAGTCGCAACTTATTGTTATACAACAAAAAACGCACGCGAGGAGACCTTGCATTTGAAAAGTAATCGCCTTTATAGTCACATTAAGAGGCCTTTGCGTTTACTCTAGCAAATACGTGTATGAAACGAGTAAATCAACATGTAAGGAACCCAATAACATCTAGCCAACTAGAACTTTAAAAATGTACCAAATTCTTACCACATTTTCACCACTTAACAGCGAATAAAGGCTAATAAATTCGAAACAATGGTCCCCAAAAGTGCGCAGCAGTTACGCGAGCCACGTACAAATCCGACCAATCACTTTAAAGTTTGTCCAGTAAAACAAACAAACTTTTGATTTTTATGTATTTTTCGCAGAACAATATTTGCTAACACTGCTAGCATTTTTAGCTTTTGCGCAAGATTTAAATACCTATGGTATGGATGAGACAATTTACATTGTGTGCATAAACAAGGAAATAGGCAACAAATTTCGTCTACTTTAAAAAGCAAATCATTGGTATTGCAAGTTTTTTCAACAATATGCAAAAGTAATTCAAATAACAACATGTGCTTTTATTGTGTCCCTTAGTTGTACATTGCAACTAACTTTAAACATACATTTTGCATGAATCCCGACGTTCAACACGAATAAACGTAAATTACTGGTAGAGATTTAGTACATATGCCTTTAAAGTTGACAGGCTTTCAGTGACTTTTCATAATTCAATTAACTGCCGCACTAAGGTCGTTTAAGGTCGTAAATGAATGTCGGGCTTGTGCATTCTGCTGCGTGTTGTGTGATTATGTCTCCCTTCCCATCAAGTTGGGTGGTTGTAGCAATGATTGAGAGCCAGCTATCGCGAAGGAATGAGTGATTGTTCTTTCTTGGCTCAGAACAGGGATAAGAGTGGGTTATTTTAGTCGCCGGGCATGTTCATAGTGAATGAATGGAAGTATGAATGAATGTGCTTGAAGAACTGCCGATTTGACACCTTTACAATAAATGCGGAGAGCTCCCAAAGTTAAAGGTAGGTTCGGAGCATATACATGAGTTGCTTTGTGTGTCTATTTGCGATGTTGTTGTGGTACTTTCATGCACAGAATGGATTGATTTATTCGTTCTCCTTCAGGAAAGTGGTATTTATCGATGCATTTGCATTTCCGCGAATTGCTTGAGCCTTTTGAGGATGCGCTTGCAACATTTCTTATTGGGACAATTCTCTTTGTTACGTAGCAGATGTACGCGCGGCATGTGTGCCATACCACCACCACCACCACCAAATGGTGGCTAGCAAGAACGCTTTTCGCGTTTAAAGCAATAAAGTTGATGACAGACAGTTGGATGTTGTGATTTTTGTGTGGGAATAGGAGGAGGAGGAGGATGGACTGATTGGTGAGAAGAAGTAGCTGTAGTTAGCGTGGTTATCTGGGCGAAGCAAGCACCACTGTTGGGTGTGGCGATGAACATTCCCGTCAAAAAGATAAAGCCCATTTTGGCTAGACGTTGCTTTTGGCAGGGATTCACTGCAAGTCGGGTGGTGTTTGCTGGGTTACTTTGTGATGTGGCCTCATGACTATGGGTGTTTGGTGGAATGTGCGCAAGCAAATGGTGTAAAGTTGATCGAAGGGGAGGGTGTTGGGTCTAGCCTTGCCTTGTGTAGGGTGTTCGGCTGTCTGTTAAGGGAAGAAAGGAGAAAAAGAAGAGGATGGGAGGTGGAGGAGGACAAATACACTGCGAAATATGTCATTCCACGCATCTTCCTGCCAATTTGGTCGTTTGAATCTTGAGGTGGGACGTAAATGCTACTAATATGTTACTCGGTAGACAATATTTTGTCAAATAGATGGCCCACAGGTTGTCACATTTAGCGGTAGTAGTAGTAGGACCGGCGATTGGTTTGGGTCATTGCGGCAGCGATGGCTACAGCGGCGGCCGCCACACAAAGTGGTGGTGGCGGTGGCGGCATGTATCCGACACCGGCAGTGAGCCGGTAGGGAAGAAGAAGGGGAGACTCGTCAGCTGCCAACGCATGTATTAGTCGTCATGGGAAAAGAAAGCAATTCTGCTGCTTCACAACTGCACTGTGTGCCTTCATTCCACCTAATTGCAACGTCGTCGTCGTCGTCGTCTTCACCGTTGTGACATTAGAACAACCCAACTGCAGTTATTTCTAACAATCGATTTGGTACTTATTCATTACTTCACCGACCGTTCGGCCACATCTCGATGCTTTGCGCTCACTTCTGAAACCACTTAGCCTGCATCTTCCATAACTTTCACTCCTCTTCCTCCCACCATGCGTGAATCTTCACACTCGTTGTGTGCGTGTGTGTGTTCCAGTGGAACAATAAAGAGCAAATGGATCAAATTCTTTTATTTCTTTTATCACAAAAACGCAATTGGTAAAGAGAGAAGCATGAAATGCGTTCCAGTGAGAGCGTCCACAAACTGTCACTTTCCGAGGAGTGCTGTCGAAGTAGGCACTGGGGAGGGGCCGGTGTCTGCCAAGGACAAGATAAAGAACAAGAAGAACGAAAATATGGAGCAGACGCTTAAGCACTAACTAATGTACCTTCTTTGCTGTGTTTGCTCCTGTGTGTAACACCTCAAAGCCGTTCGTGCTTCAAGTCTGCCTTCCTTGGTAGCCACTAATTGCCGCAATCGTTAAAACCGCGCTACTACTGTTGTCGCTGTGGCCGCTTTGATTTCTTTCACGTACTACTACTGTTGTTGTTATTCCAACCACCCAACCAACTTAATACTCACCCATCCACCCACCCACCCATCCGCTTATCAGCTCGCCTGCCTGCGTTAATTACGACCACGACACGGCGTGTGGGAATGGCCCAGATTTAGGTCCCGTTGCTGGTTGGTCGGTGAGTCGATGGGTCGGTCGATAGATCGATGGATGGATCGATGAGACCACCAACTGTTGTGCACTCGTTGTGTGCGCTAGTTATCTCTGCTCGCTCATCCACCCACCCACCCACCCACCGGCCGAAAAAAAAATAATCTCACGCACAGGTGTGAGTAGCGGTGGATGCAATGAGCGGACAACAACAGCAACAACAAAAATCACGAATGTGCCCTTCTTCATGACTAGGGAGAAGAGGAGTAGGAGGAGAAGGAGGAGGAGATGGAGGAAGAAAGGAATAATAAAAATGGGATTGGGGAACTTAAGACACGAATTGCAAAGTCGAATACCCTTCCACTGTCGTCACTTAGGTCATTTCCCGTATTAGACACTGCGTGCGTGATAGATGATGGCTTCTGTCTGTCTCACTTACGCATAAAATAATAATAATACCAGTAGAGATAGAGCTCTCGCCAACGACAACAACAACAGACGCTTCCTACAATTATGAAGGGACGATTGGAGAAACGATCCTCATCAGAGCAGAAGCTAACAACACTAGGTGATCAGTGAAAGCGTGTATGTGCCTCGAAAAGACCATGGGACCGCTCAGTCGTCCATAAAAAAGGTCAGAGTATACAAAGACCGTGGAGACATCATCATGACGATCACGTGAGAGAGGTGCAAAAAAAGTCGTCCCAGTGTCTAGACTCATCATCATGGCAAGGGGGGGAGGGAGGACGATAACATCAAGCTCTTAATTAAAGAGACTGGAAGGGGAGAGGGAGGAGTAGGGGGCAACAAAAGTGCACTCATCATTTTGGCCTACCCACCTACCTTAGCCGCATTGAGCAGAAGAAAAAACCTAGCAACCCTGTTGCCAACCGCCCATCCACCCACTTAGCCGCGAAAGCACTCCAAGTCGATCGATGTGAGGTCCAGGGCTGGAGGAGGAGGAGGCGGGCAAGGAAGGATGGCGACGAATCGGTGGGTTTGTGCGTTTGTAGTAGAGCAGCTGAAAATGCTGAGGGAAGAAGAAGAATATTTAGAATAAGAATAAGAGGAGGACTTCTGCCTTTCTTACAATGCGTGACAAGTGCCAAGTGCTAAGGTGCTGATAGCGACAGAAGGACGCCATTGACATTAAATACACTCACCACAGAGGTATTCAAAGCTAGTTAAATATATATATGCATAGAGAGAGACAGCGGGAGAGCAAGAGAGAAGTGAAGGCGAATGAGAGATATCCGTCGAATAGGGCCCAGCCACAGTAGCAAAAATAACTGAAATAGCATTCGTAATACAATCGAGGTTAATCGCTACCGGCAGGGTGGGGAGCACGCTGAGGCCTCTACTACTACCACTACATCCACCCACACTGCACTGCCAAGAACACGAGGAGGAGGAGGAGGAGAAGCACGTGTAGATGACCATAAAACCGGACCCCTGCCAACACCTTTTAGACACGCACGCACGCACACACACCAGAACCGAGAGGGAGGTGAGCATCATCCCCAACCCTAGCACCAACAATACAAAAACAACCCACAGCAATTCGTGTGGCATAGCCTCGTCCTTCTTTTTAGACAGGTACGTCCACGTCCCTGTCTAGTTCAAGTCCTACACTGTCAGTCATACCAAATAGAGACTACATTCCGTGATACATCTCATTGTTTCATCATCAAATTGCATCCCTTGTTTCCCCTTCCTTGCCGCTATGGCGTACAGTTAAATAAGTGTAAAAAAGATGATAAAATTACCTGATAACTACATAAACCTATGCGCTGGGTATGGAATGATTCACGAATCGGCAAGAAGAGGTAGTCACGAGGAAATAGCGGTGAAAGAAGTGGCTGAAGAAAGGAAAAGAATATTTGCTCTAGTCACGCTTAGCATTAAAACGAGAATTTAAAGCTGCAACAAGTTAGTTTGTTACTTTGATGCACCAGAATATGCTGAAATAATAACCAAGCATTAATGCCATGGCATCTTCTTAGGGGAGATGAGACGAACGCCTACTTCAACGAAAGAATTACGTTCCCTCGCCCTCAGACAGTCACAAAAGTCAAGTCAAATCCCCTCAACGCACAAAACATTCCAGAGGTGACAACGACTGCAGAGTGCATTGAAATACACACCACAACAACCTGCCTCGCTCGCCAGTTTGGTGGACGAAGGAGAGTCCATTGCTCGCCTCCAATACGAAAATCAAAATAACAAGTGACAACCTCCGCACATTCTAAAGTAATTGGCCTGCGTAAATCACCGGCACAAACGCGGGCAGACAAACGCATTCCGGCAGCCCGCGGTGGCAGTGGGTGAAGCACAGCAGCATTAGGAACCCTTGTTTGAGAACTACACAAACCGGCAGGCCACTCCCGACTACTTTTTATCGTCCCTAGCATTTTCATCAAGAGTACTACCAATACTCACAATCCCACTACATGCGCCCACTCACAGCCTCCAAATCCGGCCTACTACTTGGGACAACAGCCAAGCCAACTAGTAGCATAAAAACGCAAGACAGTCATCTCTTACAATAAAAACCAAAACAACCACCGGCGGTAGCACCGTCTCCTTTAATAATCAACGAAATGCTGCTGCAATCGTCGACTCAAGTACACGGAGGCACCCAAACGGCCAGGGGCGTTGGTCGGCGGAGGAGGTGCACAGTAGCGCAGTAATGCAAACCCTCGCTTACAATTCATGTACACAAACAAGAAAATTGCGAAAAACATTACAAGCAGAAGAGAAGGATAAGCCCAGGTGAAAGCATAACCGCTTCCTAGTCTCGGACCACCAAGTCGCTTCCATTAAACCGCTATCATCTAGTGCAGATACAAAATATCGCACCCCACGAGAACATTAGACATGTCAGAGCAGGTTGATGAAAAAAGCGAGGTGTATTGAGAGCATGAATGCGTACACAAACACGTACAACTGCAATTTATCAGTGGCCTTGCCCTCCTCATCCTCATCTCCCACTCCGGTCGTGAACTCG
>JADWOT020000010.1:11728106-11757196 GCA_036345935.2 Taenia hydatigena
TTCTACGCACTAGTGGCAGAAGATACATGATGGACCACGCATAAGTGGAGAACAAAGGAAGGCGCTAAAAGGGACGAGAAAGCCATGTAAAGCTGGTCTACTAAAATGAACTTGAACAATGCAAGTTCTTATGACCTATGAGTGTTTTAAACCCGCATACGTTACCAACGAAAATACCCCTACCCAGTTGATCCACTTCTTTAGAGAGAATGAAGGTCCACGACGAAGATCCGAACATCAAAGCTTCCAGTTAAAATACCATCTGTGAAGCGGTTTAAGTGTCACAAATAGCCTGTCTAGTGTAGACGAGGAAGTAGGCACTTCGCCTGAAGGAAAATAAGCAAGCTCATGCCCTCTCTGGTCCACAAGCGAGGCTGTAGTGGCTCTACCCTTTATCCCGACTTAGCAAGGTTAATAAACTCAATTCGATGATCACAATATTTCTCAAACCGATATTTGCATTGCCTTTTTAAGCCATTCTTAACTGACGTATCCAACTAGTTAGTCAAATAAGAGAAAAGTAGACAAACTACAACACTTTTTTTAACCAACGAAATAATACGGTATCGTACCTCCTCTCCCACCCGCAACGAAGTCGCCAACCCAGTCACTCTCAATTCCTTTGGAATTAAATTTACCAAGATCCTATTTAAAGAACTTGGATTAGCTTCTAAATTGTCCACTTACCTCATGTCCCCCAACACTTACCATGACTGCGAGCGCCGACATTTGATGGAGTGCGAGAGATGATATCGAATGAAAAGAGGAAAAATTGGGTGCGGCACCAATTTCGTTGGTTTATTGTGCTGGCTTAAGTGACTGCAATGCAAAAAATGCTGAGAGGCATTCTTCAGGTGATCTACAAGTTAAAACTAGTAAAATTCTTGGCAATAAATGCAAATCGTACCTTAACCTACATTTGTCGGGCTATAAATTACAGCCTGAGAGTTTTACTTATTTGTGCGTCATTTATGAGTCGAGTTTATACCAAGATGTCTTCAGTTGCCAGTTATTTGGTAATCGCAAAGATGCAGCTGCTTTCCACCATCCCCACTCCCACCCCCTCACCACCGCCAAACTCCGCTTGGCCGCTTCTGTATATGTAAATAAATGCCCGCTAATTTGGGTTTGATGCCCCTGTTATTCATGAACACCTTTACTTGCCATCTCACTGTGCTCTACGTACGTTCTACTGGCGACCGCCATTTTAATTGACAAAAAAGTAAAAAAAAGGATTTGCATGCAATAAACGCTTGCGGCTTCACATGCGTTATAACTTCTCCGCGTCGTCTGTCAACAAAAGCTTAATTACCTGTCATACGCAACCTATCCGGTTTTTAGATTAAATTTGGCCAACTAGAGCGATATTGTTTATAAAATTCACTGGTATAATAGTCCGTAGTGCTACAAATAAATTTTCGTCAACAGAAACCAATCTAGCTAGGCAGAAATAAACACATTTAAAAATGGCACATTTGTTTACGAGAACATGTCTTAAAATAGCCTATGAAGCAAGTTTTAAGTACTTTGGATGCGACGCGGCTTTAAGCTCATAGGTAAGACACAAAATGGCCAAGTCGTTTGGCGTAATTCTTCGACTGAATATTACAGCACATTAAAGTGTCTCAACTGTTAGAATTAAAAGCACCAATAAAGAAGTCACCATCATCTCCTAACCATTGCGAGAGAGAATCACGAATTTTACTTCACAAGACGGTTCTTAAAAGGTAGCTAAGATTTAGCTGTTGTACACCTTCATGCCTCCATTTTCTTCCTACCACTTCCGTTTATTTAAGAATGCGTCTATGTGGGTGTCAAATACTATAAAGGGTGATTAGAAGATATAAAAGCTAAACCATTACATTTCATTCCATTCCGCTCTACCTTTCCTTATCTATAGCACGCGGTTCCTTACGCCGCGGTCTTGCCATGTTTCATCAGGTATTCACAAAGTCTTGCATCCTCTTTTCTCATGAACAAAGAAATCGCACACTTTTCGGTTTTATTCACTACCCGTATTTCATTTTTTACTTGTTTGATCTCAGCAAGGGACCCATGATGGGCAACAACACTCGCAGAGGTGGTACACATATCGCTTCTATGTGCAATCTGCACTTCAAACTGCCAGCGCACTTTGCTTGTGCGTCTACAGTCACAGACACAGCAAGCCTAAGGATGATAAAAGCGGAGGAGACTCAGTTCAACTAATCAGCCGAAATGTGGGTATCTAGATGGATTTTCATACATTCTTCCATAACCCAAAGCATTAATGTCTGCAAGATAGTGGGGTATGAAGTATGTGCGAATCAAAAGGAAGTGGCAAGTATAAAATCCTTATTGTAGCTCCAAACGCTAATAATACGGAGGATGGATTTACGTTTGTACAAGACGACCCAGTGTATGAGAGACTAACCGAAATTTGGAGCAATGAACGGTAGGAAAACGAGGGCTGTACTGTCAAAGATTGGTTCAGTGCTCGAAACCGGCAGTTCTTTGTTTTGCACGGAGGGCACATAATGAATGGAGTACTGTTACGTATGCTCAGCCCTCACTAAAGAAGGAGTTGAGAATCCGAACCCAAGTCGATGTTTCTAAGAGGTCACCAAAGAAATTCGAAATTTCGGGGTTAAGTCTATCAGAGCAAGGTACGTGTCAACATTGCAAACAGTACTTTTACCGCACAAAGTCATTTTTATTTCTAAAGTTAAAAAACCCGCTCTAAGTTATGCGACAGCTATTAAACAAGGGGAGGCATGGTTCAATTGCTTATGTGGAAGCATAATTTATCTTTAATCTGGTAACTGCGTAAAATTAGAAGGTATATCTTTGGAGTTTTACAAGACACACACACGCACACATGTTAATGTTGCATTAACGACCGAAATCAATTTAAGATGAGCACTTCCTCTGTTTATCAAGGCGGTGGGTGTGAATCCGAACTTAGAGAGAATGAAATAATGGACGGAAACGTAAGCCATGCACGGCGGTCAAATCCCTCATCTTTGATCGCCTACTCATACCTGCTAGAGACCTAGAGTGCAATAAATCGCCTATTTATGGGAAACAAGACACATTGAAATGGTGTGAGCGTTTAATTGGAGTTAAGTGTGCACCGACAAGCCGGTGATGATCTTAACGTAAATGTTTCTGGTCTAAAGAACTGCCGTAACTCATTCTTGTGGATGCATCCCTTTTGAAGAACATTCGATCAAGTGCGTCAGATCATCGCATAATCTCCTGTCTAAATTTAAAGGGACAAACCATCTCAAGATGGCAGCAGAACTATTCTTGAAAGTTGAGAATTTTCTAAGACTTCCGTATGCTGAGTATAGATGCATCATTTTGCTTTATACCGTAAATATTGATAAGTCTTCCCAAACCAAATTCAAAGCCCGCACAGGTGGGTAAACTTAGCGGTTAACTAACGCCACAACAAACTTAGTTTTCACCTCCAAAATTTCACTTCCATTCTTTTCTCTTTTGCGCCAGAAGATCCCAGTTTACTCAACCTATTTTGTGAAAATATGCATTGCCTAGATCTTACCTTACTGACTGTGGACTACCACCTCGCAGGAAGATAGGAATTAAAGCGACAACAATTGTCAAAATAACTAAGCAGAGAAAACTCCGAATGCGGAATTAGATCCAGGCGAGGCTAGATGCTACCTTCTCACCAAAGTAGTCTTTGCAACAAACGTGGTGTACAATGATGTCAAATGGAATTGGCAACTTTGAACAAAGCCTGTTAAGATGGTTTAGCCTAATTTTGCAGGAATTTGATTACACGCTGGAAACGCCTTATAAATAAAACAATGGAACAATTAAAGTGTATCATATTGCATCAGAGCTTTGGAGTGCAAGGATATTTCTTCCCGATGCTCTACACGATGTGAATTTATCTCGGGCTTTTAACCATGAATAATACAAATTTTCGAGCAAAATTTAAGCATTCTGTGAATAATAGGCCACCACAACTTTGCAAACTCACTTCATGCAGTAGAAATGTCGCGATACTACGCTTCTTCTTGAAGAGCTCCTCGATGCTGCATGATGTTGGGAGGGGCAGTGACGATTTTGACGTGCTGGACTTTTGAAGCACTTGGAATAGAAAACGGTTTGTCCACGCATAAGTTGCCAATAAATCGTCGTCTGGTCGCGCTATAGATTGTGCCGACAACTGTCACAAAGTGACCTTCCAACTATATGGTTCTACGTTTCTATGTGCCAGCTCCTGGATTCCCTTGAGGCTCTTATTCTGAAAAGTGATAGAAAGTGACTTTAAGACTGCATGCCATGGTCGATTGATGTGATGGGTGCATGAGTGAGGCGCGGAAAGCGAATGCATGACTGATGACCATAGAATGATATAACTAACTGAGTCTGCCTCTAGGTAATTTCATCCTGGCGTACTTTCAGCAACTAATTGAAAGCAAACGCCTTCGACAATCATCAGTATAGTTGCAGTATTCGTCTTTACTATGTGTGCCAACTAGGCGGACAAATACAAACACGGCTCCCTGGAGGTTTGGAGACCAGTAAAATTGAAAAATGGCGTGTTTTGGAGTAGCAGTAGCCTCTCTTTTCCTTTCTAATGTAAGCCTTTTCCTTTGTTCATTTTGTTTAGCGGTTAAAGTCTCCCATTAAATGATTTCTATTATAATTTAAGAAATTGGTGCCCAAACAAATGCAGTACTCAAATTCAGCATTTCGGCAACTCCTTCACCTACTGCCATTCTTCCTTGACGAGCCATTTCATGCAATCTTCGTTTAATTCTGGTGTTTGGAGACATACAGGCCGCTCTCTCCACGCACACACACACACCTGCTCGCAAAACCAAACCTGTATTATGATGCTAGTCCACCCTCCCGGGTGCAAATGCTTAGTATCTTGCAGTCACCATCACTGCAGTAAGTAGCAAGTCATATTTTACCAATCCTACAGGTATAAATGTTTTGTCAGAAAAAAGTAGCTATTATACAATCATTTTTCTAGTTTCAGCAAAAGCGGGAAGCTTAAAACGATTGCTAGACAGGTTCTAATAATGATTCAACATACGTAATCTTGCAGACATGGATGTAAAACACGACCAAGAATGTGTTCCCCGGCCAGCATTCCCTCCAAAAGAGTGAAGAAATCCCATCCGTCCCCTGATGATCCTTCAAAACTAGAATTTATACATAACTCTTAGTAACTCTCAGCACGTTGTTTCCTCCCTTATTGCATAAGACTGGCAGGGAAATACGTAAATCGTCTTTAGAACATTAGATTTTTTTTCAAAAATCGTCCTAATTAGGGTTGGTAGTATGTGTAGCGCATTACATCAGTCCACTCTACCTCATTCTTATCTGCAGTGAAATTCCACATGCATTGATTTCGGCATATTTCATATCATTCCATTGTTTCCTTTTAGTGCTCGCTCATTTTCTCCACCACTTAGGCCTAATGCGACTCTGTTTGCCCCAAGTGAGGAATACACGCTGGATAGTTCAGCCGTTATTTCGTCATGCACCCATCAGCATCACAGCCTTTTGACAACAAGACCGTACACATGTCAATTTAAGTTGCAATTTGGATGTTGACACAAGCAAGCATGTAGGCTGTTAAAGGGTGCAAAATGCTTTTTCAAAGGCAATGAAGACAAAGGGATGATGGTTGAGATCTACCATAGCCTCAGAATGAAGGTAGGCAAAACTCGTTCCCTCATTCACTTGTCATCTGTTGACCCCAGATGACGTAAATATCAATAATCAATTTCATCGCTTAAGTTACATTATGCATTACTGAGTGCTCTAATGGGCTAACACAATGGTTTGTGTGTTAGGTTTTGCATTAGCCAAGTATGCTCTTTTCTACTGCCATTCCGAAACGCCTACGAAACAAATGTGTGGTCTGCGGATTGAAATGATTTCGCAAATGCTTAATCACCAACTGGCGATGTGTAAATTCTGGTTGTAATAGCAATAAGAACTGCCGAACTACATCACCGAAACAATGGACAAGTCTCATCAACTCAGCACGACATTCCAACAAATATTTGAATCATCAGGTATTTAACAAGGTACACAAAAGGCGAATTACTCACGCAGATTTTGTGCAAGTTGAGAAGGAGCCATGTACCATCCCATTTCCAGTGTCCTGTGAATAGGAAAGCATTTTTACAGGAACAATCTCAACTACTCGATTACTTATTCAAAGAACAAATGCATGGATCTAACGACTGTCGCTTCAGTTTTGCGTTGTGCTTCGCTAAAGGGGTAAGAGTTGTTCGTAAACTTGGGTGAAGGTATTGTGTATTTCGGGGTGAGTATCAACTAATACTCTACCGCAGCCCTCTAGTCTTCACTGTAAGCAGCCATAACGAAGGCGTCTCTTATAGAAAAAAATACGCACATAATATAATATGGATATAATTTGGCCTCTTTGTTTGTAAAAGTGGATGGTACTTGCGGTAGCCTTTTAGAAGTGCAGAATAATAGCGATTGGGTGTAGGATTCCCTACTTGGCACACAACTTTGCAAAGATTAACTTGTTTCCGCCATAAGTGCTTGCGTTTGGACCCGCACTGAATTCTCTTACTAGTTCTTTACCGCTTTCCTTAACCTATAACAAAGTAGACCCTTTATGACTAAAACAAAACGCAAATGAATTTTTTTTCCTGGAAGACTTATGCCTAAATTAAACCACTAAAAATGCTTTATTTGGTGGTTAAATTGAATTTTCTTGATGTAAAATGCATTTGAGTTACATCAAATTATCTCCTTCTTCAGATTTTGTAATAAAAAACCACGTTTTCATTGAATTTTGCACTGTTACACAGTAGTAGCCAGCATGTGTTTCATAGCCCCGTACATCACCGAAGGTGTGACAGCGTGTGGTGAAGCACGCACGTGGATGCGACAACGTGTGGTGGCGAACGCCTCTTACCGATCGGCAATTCTACCCACCAAGTCGGTGACTGGGTGAAAATTTAAATAGCAGGAAGAAATTAACACGTTTGCCTTATTATCTCCATGTCAATCAAGATGGCCGTCAACAGTAGCAATCGGCGCTTTGCGCTGGATATAGTCTCGAGATATGTGTGTGTGCGTAGATACTCATTCGTACGGAGAGCTTACTCGCAAGATGCGTGAATTACATGAAGGCTTTAAAGACGATCCTAGCCATAAAAGATTCTACCTCGTCAAAACTGCAGTATTAGTGAGACCGTGTAGAATCCTCACCACGGAGAAGCGCAAGAGACAAAGCTTTTGTGAAATCGCTAAAAGTGGCAATATAACTCAAGGCTGCTGTTAATATTGCGACAAAAAAGTACCAGCAATGACGTGAATTAGAACCTCGCAGGTGTACCGGTTGTGTGGGAAACCTCTCATGTTAAAATCTTGCTGGTAAAGGGCTAAGTGTCAACGCGATTTCATTTTATTCTGCCCTGAGCCATCTCAATATAAGTTGGTCTAGATGTAGCTGCATTGTAGAATTAAGGAATTAAGGGGAGATTAAAATGCATTACAGTCTCACTAAATGAAGTGTTTTACTTGCTTAACAGTGATTTCTCTTCTCTTAGCCGCCTTAGTATTGCTTTAAAATCTTCTTCTTATCTATGATTTGGAGCATATGCCTTTTAAAGCCATTTCAATTCACAAATGATCCGATCTGCTATCGGGATCATTTCCGCCAACACGTTGGCCTTCCTTATTTAATGAGGCTTAGCTGAAATAAGGCAACCCATTGAGAAGCTTGAAATGTTGGAGAAAGGAGTAAAACACAATGAACAAGGTGCCTCGCAGAGAGCAGACAGTCGCCAAATTGTTTATTTAGCACTTTGATCTAAATTCATCGTCTTCCTTCACTTCGAGCGCTACTTCTGCCCCCATACCTGACTGTGAAGCTGGACTATAGTGCGATGCAATTTTAAAACATCTTGCGTAGGATTTGAGTACTAGAACACTGAAGTCAAACTGGAGTGGCATGTACTGTCTCGCAGCTCTGAATGATCAGAGAGTCTATGTTTAGCAAAACTTGTTGTTGTAAAAAGAAGACTTTCAGTTCGTAAAATGTGATAATTTTGTAAATAGTTCTACTAATTTAATACTGATTTTCTTGATTTGATAACGCATTAAGCTTTGCTTTAACGTGCAAAATTTTGATCCTTTCTACAGCCTTTTTTCCTCAAAGGTCTCGAAATGGCTGACGCCCACGTAGCAGAGAAGGAAATTAGTGTGCCCTATCATAGTCCTATCTTCTCCTATCTGGTGAATGATAGAACTCGTGCACAAGTTTGTTCACAAATTTACTGGCAAACGCGACGAGGCAGGTCTGTTTTAAGAAAACACTAAAAACTGCATTGGACTTTGGTGAGAAGAAAAAGGGCCCAGTAATTCACGTGGATTGACAAGTTCCCAAGGCACACACCGTCGTCACTGCTATGAACTGAGGGAGGAACTCGTGAAACTCCTGATAAAGTCATAGCTTAGGGACACTAGCTTTTGCAGGATACTGGTACTTGTGCAAAAATCATGTGTACACTTTACAGTGTCCACAAATATTCCTCAGTTCAAAAATTTGAGGCTTGCCAAGCGTCAAAACAGCATTCTGCCTTTGATAGGACCAGGAAGATGAAAATCTTACGATAAAATTGATGAAGGGTGCAGAGACGAAAAAGGGGCATTTTCTAGGATCGGGTTAGTAGCGGTATCGAAATCCGATTATAAAGCGAAAATGAAGCGTAAACAAATGGAAGTCGACATTTCAATGCCAATGCTTCGCTGGAAGTGAGGAAGTGCTGAGGAATAAGTGTATACACGTGATATGAGATTAAGAGAAGAGAACCCTATAATCTGCTTATTAATATTCCTTTCACGTTAACCTATAATAGACGAAGTGCGCCTTAAGTCGAAACGTTTCTTAATGCAGCAAATGGAAGATCAGCATGTCACGTTGGTTGAAATTGCAGTCAAACTGGCAAGGTGAAGGAGCCATATCTGCATTTCTACTCTTATAGAAGAAAGTGAAAATGGACAAAAATTGTTTTCAAATAACAGGGTTAACTAGGTAAATATGTTAGGTTCGGCCATGCAAACAATGTTTATACACAATTACTTAAAACTTGATTAGTTGACTTTACGCCAGTTACTCTGAACCACTTTGCATGTGAGGAAGAAATAGACAAAGGGGAAGGGACGTACCGACAGGGTGAGTCCCATTAGGCAGTGGTCTTCGCATGCGACAGATAAATTTAATCGTGAATCCACCAACCGCCATCACGTTCAGAAGCATCCAAGTAAACGACGCAGGTAGAAATATTATTGCTAATCCGATACAAGTATTCGTAGAGGCATTTGTGTTTATGGAGAAGAGATGGAAAGCCAATTCAAGACCAATATGGAACTGGCTCTAATGTTTGTTAAACGACAACGCTTATACAGGTTCAACTATCACTAGAGGAGTAAACGTTTTCCCGATGGGCCCGGTTCTGGGTTGCCGAGACGGTAATTGTAGGTAAGACTGGTACACGGAGACGGAAATTCTAAAGACTAGCAAACACACTCTGCCTTCAATCATCTTTATCGCTTTACTTAGCCTAGTAAATATAAAGTGCTGCAGGTGAGGAAGATATTTGACTGAATTTTATGTGGCAAGCAATTTCTCAGACCTTTTGCCATTTATACTTTGTTGAAATGAGTTGAGTGGATCTGAATAAGCTTCCACTAGGTGACCTACATAGAACCAGCATTTGCTTTTTTCGTTTAGTGACAAATGCAGTGAGGTTTTAATAAATTGCCATTTTCGGAATTATGTAATGTATTATGGAAACATAATATAAGTTTCTCTGCAAGTATACAAGAGTAGAGTACTTGGAAAATGGTGGATTGCTGTAAATACTATAGAAGAGGATGAGACCGAAGGATTGATGAGGTATAGAGCGTTCTAATAAAACTGGGACCTTTAATACAACATTTTGGAAAGGGGACGCTATTGAGAGAATGTCATAACTAGTGGCATTGGCTTGGCGTGCCCTGTTAATTTCAAAATAGTCAGCATACGTGCCGTGATCTGCGTTAGCTTTCACACCGTCAATCGATGTGCAAGACCATGGTGGTAGAGTGATCGTGTGTATGAAACAGGTTTCGGTGGAAAGCTATCCAGAGCCTTCAATTATTTGAAAGCATGCAGATATTCGACAAAGAATCCGTGCTACCGCCAATTCTTTGCCGTTCAGCGGCAAGGCGTCTAAGCAACTCTAAATGAGGAGGTTTTTTCTATGTACAAGACTAATTGGCTCTCATGGCTGAATATTTGCCACTAAAACCTCGATCCCGGATAAAATGAACCGTGTACATCTTGGTCTCTTAAAATCTCACGAAAGACGATGACAATGATCAATCACGAAAGCATAAATAGCCCCTTTTCAGTAAGTTAAACTGTCATAGTGCAGTTTAACTCCAGAAAAGTAAGCAAGAAAGCAATTAAATTGGGCCTTCATTTTTAAGCCCTGTCTAAGCATCTACATCATTTAACCAGAAGCCTAGGTTTTCAATTGAATAAGTCTCTCAGATCGATGGTCGTGCAATTAGATGCCAAACGGTGAAGGTATTTAGACTCCTTTGGTTCTCCAGCAGCTTATATTGCCTTATAAATACAATTAGGCTGCTTTATAAGGCTCTACTGGATGAAGCGTTATAAAACCCGGCTGGGCTAAACAAAAGTCATATCATTTTTGACTGGGTCGATTATGCGACTGCCTTCACATGTACGGAATTCAGTAGGGTGTAAGTGGCGTCAACGTTTTGCCAGTTTTGCAATTGTCCAATCAAAACCGATCTTAGCGAAAGTCCGTACACATCATGACTCCTAATAAAGATAACTTTGGAGACAGCCACGAAGTCAATCCTTAGCCAGAATCTCTTACAATGTTTATTATTTCAAGCGATTCATGTAACAAGACGTGCTGTTATGGCATCCCAAGCTAGGCAACGTCGTTTATCCTGCGATAGCCATTGAGTGTAACATCTCCGATGTGCAAAAGATGGAAACAGACTTACCAACATTTTGGTCTCATGTCTTGTGGAAAGTCATTCGTTGTATGAAAATGGCTCACTACTCCTTCATCACGATAAAACTATCATTATCATTGACGATTTGGTAATGAGACAATTGTAGAAAACTCACGAAAGCCAACTAAAGGCACTCTTCACGACAATGGTGAGAGCGCATTTGATGTAGACTTCATAGAATACTCCAAACATACCAGTCCAAGCTGGCCTTCAGAACTGTGAACCAAATCGAGGCATTACTATTGGCGAGCAGATGAGTCGCATTTCGCAACACCCACAATGTCATTCAAATGACTCGCATATTGCACACAACGGCAGCAAGTCGACAGACTGCAATTCCTGCATTTGAGGGAAATGGCAAACCACTAAAAGCGCTAGTCACAAGTTTATCCGCAGGAAGTCTCGGCAATTAGATACTCACTTTGTTTTAGGTGCAAAGTTATGTAGGCAGTAAACTGCAAGCAATGTCTCAAGTTCTTGCATTTAACCTGCGACTGACACTGATGGGATGAAAAAGGTGCATTGCGGTACGCTTGTGCGCGAGACTAGGTTTCACAGTATCAAGTTCAGTTTACTGCACAAAATCATTTAAAAGATTCGCTTCAAGAGGCTTAAATAGAGTTGAGTTTTGATTGAGATAGCCAAAATTTGGTGAGAGGAAGGACGAAAGGATGAGAGACATTGATGAACTCCGTTAGGCGACTTTTTGTCAGAATACTCGGCTCCTGCTGACCCTGAGTTCGATGACACTCAAGGTTAGCTGACCAAGAAATCCATGCTTGGTAAATCAAAATAAGGATTATTTTCAGTTAATGACAATGCTGGCTTTTGAGACCCGTTTTGATCCGACTTTTAGCATGAGGGAACAATGGTAGCGTTGGAGCCATGGTTACCTGTGCACACCCCTCCGACCTCGGAACTTCAGCTAGCACCGTCAAGGTGCTACACTGCCCCACTGGTAAGTCAATAATGCTGATTGCTCAGAGAGCCTCCCGTGAGCGCACCGTCGAGAAAATGGAATGACATGAAATGAGGCTACTAAGACACCATTTTTACAAACATCTACTGTTGTAAACAGGGTGGAAATAGACCCATTTAGAAATGATAAATTTACTCACAATGACGAGTCTTAAGTTAGCGCATAAAAAAGAGACCTTATAAGCCTAGAAAATGACGCAGCTTTATGCACATAGGCGGGATATAGGAGGCCAAATCATTCTGCGCAATTGTTCAAGCTAATGGCAATATCTCCTAAAATGTCTTGCTGTTGAAAAACTGGTTTACATGAAATTCAACACCATATTTTTATTGTCGATGAGCAAATTACAAATTGCCATCTTTTAATCACTTGTATTTAATTGAGAATGCGCTCATGTGGCCGTCACCTACCATAAAGGCAAAATATTTCGACCATCACCTCTCTTCTCCTTTCATTTAATCTATCCTAATCTGCGACACTGACACACCAGATCTTTTGGATGAATGTGGTGATACGTCTGTTCACTATTCTCACCTCAAACAGGTAGGCGAATAAGTCAGCCAGTTGGTCAGTCAACCAGTCAGACGACTAGCTTTGTAAAGTGCACTGGATACCTTCACACACTGGAATAAAGAAGACAAAGTATCAAGGATTAAAAACCACTGTCAACCTTGAATGTAGGCAGGTGTTACTCGTTGTCTCAGCTACTTAATTGTCGAAACCACCCAGCGATCTACTTCACCACTCAGGCTACATTATCCAATGCTAAATGTTCTAAGTGCTTGATGCGCACATTTCCATCTACCTTTACATCAGTGTTCACATTCGATCCCCGTTTTTAGCAATTATTATAAAGGTCTAGCAATTTGAGATACCTTTAGGCGATCACTCTCTCAATACCAAAACTAACTTTGACACCATCCAATTTTGCGTGATAGGGTCGATCATTCTCTTTATGGCTTTCTGGTGCAGTCCAAGAAACCTTTTATTTAGAATCCCGCAGCCGAATCTAAAGTGTACAGCTCTCACTTCTTTACCAATGCAATAATTATTTAAAAACCGCTCTTATCTAGAAATAAATGCAATTGATTGTTTGTGTAACATTTTCTATAGCAGAAGATCATAGTTCAAGTTGCATTGTGATTATATATGTAGCTACATGTCTGGCTATGGCAACACCATCACTACAGGGACACTTGCCCATCCGCAATCCTGTCTGCGAACTCCATGGTGCATTGTTTACATTAGCTGGCTTGTGCACTTCCTGTGGGCCGTCGTTATTCTACGACGAAAGCAGCATAGAAACTCCTTTAGGGTGCTTATGCTTTAATGCTTCGTTGGATTGCCTTAGTAGTTTTCAGACACTCTTCTGTATCCTTCAATTTGATTAAATCTAACCCAATGTCCCACGCATAAAGCGAACATTTGTGTGACTGCAGTCAGTTCTCACTTGAAGAATCTTAAATCCACATGGGTTAGGTAAAAATGTTTGGAGCACTCTGGATTGCATTGGTGTGTCTCCAGCGTGCAAAGCCGAGACTAGCTTCGAGAAATCTAGTACGAATGCGGCATCAACTACGTTTTGTATAACTGGGGTTATAAACACTAATGAATTGCATCGACCTCTAATATTCCGTCTAACACGAAAACGCTAGTTTAGAAGATGCGTGAGAGTATCATCGCAAGATAGTCAACATGGCACCGTAGTGTCACCTTTTACACGTAGCGTAGAACGTACAAGTAATTAGCTGTAAACGGGACAGGATAGACTGCTTATAGACCTTGTATGGCAATTTTATATTTCTTGGTAAGGCGTTTCACTCGATTCTCCAATCATGGAACAGTCCGTAAGAGCGCATACTCGAGCTGGAAATTTGAAGTAAATAGACATAGCACATTCCAGAAAACTATAATTTTATTAAAGGTGAGGAAAAAGAATTCAGATGTTGCCAAAACTTGATTTTAAATGCATAAACAGTTAATCCATTAAGCCTACGTAGGAATGAGGTGCAGTAGGAAACTAGGTTTGGCGATTTTTCTCTCAGATGTAAGGAACAAATTATGTCAAGGCATAGTTATGCTCAAACGAAGATTTTACATCACAAAGTGCAAAATTTAAATATCTTTGCTTGCGGTGTTCAAACCTTTTCTCTTGTTCAAAATGAATGTAAATCATCGTCTGCAAGAATTCATTGCCACTGCGCAGAAAAGCTTATGACGAATTACATTCACTACAAGAAAAAAAAATTCAATTAGATTCATCTAAGCCTAACATTGCCAGATGCTTAACTTCTGAACTTAAAGTTATTAGATCGTAGTGATTAATACAACTCACAGGACATGAAAATCAAATGAAATGCCCATGATTAAAGCGTTTGCCGAGAAAATTATCGAGTGCGAGGTCTGTTTAGGGTAAGAATTGTTATTACTAATGAGTGTATTCATGCACCTTTTTTACCCAGTACAGGTTAGTGGAGTGGAAGGCGATGACTTGTAGACGTAACATTACGCAAAGGTAACCGTACTTTCACAGACTTTCGCATGCTCATCACACAGATAATCGCCGATCACGTGGTTGGTTGATAGCTGTGGTTTGGAGGAAAATACACCATTTTCCATAGGTTGGCATTGCCTGAATATCTTTATGGCGGCCACTGATCGTAAGGAGTGAGGCAATGCCAAGAATTCTTTTTCTTAGGCCTATCAAATATTGCGCTATTAAGTATTTTTGCCTTGTGTGGTTGAATATTCGAAGTCGGGATTTACGAGTCTGCAACTATGGAACTGCACACAGAACACAAACTATATGCTGCAAACAATTAGCCAGTCGCCATTCCGAATGATTGGCTGCAATTGTAAATTGGTCAAAATCATAAGAGAGAAATTCTAGCGATGCGAAATCGGTTGCAGAAAAATGTATTTCGGTCCAAGCTTTCTAGGCAGAGATTCTCAAATATGCTTTCTCACGCAACGTAGGCGCTACATCTTAAAGCAACAGCATTTGGAATTTTGAGGGGTAATTTTGAATTAACCATGTTTGTTTTAAAGTGTTCAGCATTTTTTGCCATGAAAACGATTTAACACGGAAAGAATTTGGACAATTTATGAGGCAACGAAAGTCACAAGGGAACTATCATAACACATAAAGAAAAGCGCTTCAAATGTATAAGTAGGAGTTCCCATTCAGTCACTTCAGAGTTGCCACGTAAAACACATATACACTTAGGTGAACACGCATGTGCAAGCGAGCTGTGAACTACTCTGATTGACCGCAAACCCATCTACCAAAGTGGACATTTTATGTCATTTCTCGGCCGAATTGTCAATGATAGAGACAGCTGAGACAGTAAGGAGGGAATCCAAACTCATGTAGCGCATTGAATTGAAGGAACAGGCATCCTATAGGCGCCAAATTATTATCAGTCATGAGTAAATAAATCGGCAATTCTGCACTTCCGCATAGCCTAAGTCCATGGCTCATTCTACTAAGAAGCAGATTTTCGCCGCGTAACACATTTCGCACGCCGTTGTATCAGTGCGTGAGGCCAAAAATCAAGACAACGAAGGGCATACAAATCGGTAGTTGCTCATCGTGCATTGAAGTTCTATGTTATGTGGGTATCTCGAACGCGTTTCGTGGTGATCGTGGAGGTCATTGTAATTGGAATGCATGCGGCGACAAGCACATCGCCACTGTTGTTTGAGGGTGGCATTCAATGACAACCAGTAACAATTAGTTAGGCGAGTTTTTTATTCTCAAGCACTTCTTTTCAGGTACACATTTTTATTTCATCTTGTACGTGCAAGATTTTTTAAATTTCAATGGCTTTTATTTTCTGTTGCACATTACTAGAAACTTAGTCATCCACACATAAGGTCTTTTGCCACAAAACGCTAGAAAAAGGGGTAGCGTGCCATAAGAGCATGGTGATTTGAAACAAATTATCTGGTATAAGTTCATACTTGATGCTGGTTTATTTTGTCACATATGCAGATAATTTGATGCTAAAAAGTGGGTCAAAGCACAAGCCCAGATTTGGGAGGTCTGAGAGCAAGGTAATCGAAACCGAGGAAAATTGTCGGTGAGAGCAGTCACTTGGATCTATAACACTTTATTGGCTCCAAAATTTAATTGGTTAATTGTGTGCTTGTAGTGCACCAAAGTTCCATGTGAGTCAACCAAACTAATCAGTTTTAGCTTATTTAGGAATGTCCTACGAAATCAAACGACAGCTCAACCACAAGTTTGTATTTTTAAGCTAAATTAGAAATGCATGCCTCAACGTGTTATTTGCTATACCAAAGCAAGTAAATGCTTTATTTTTAAATTATGGTCATAATTGGAATAGAATCAAGAAGGACAAAAACTTTATTGGAGTGAGGTAATGTTGATACAATTTGAAGTATTCCAGAGTATTTTTACCAAGAAATCGGGTATGCTTATGAACTAAATTTACTACAGGAATGTGTCTCAGCTTTCACGGCACTTATATCAAAGCGGTGTGCTCGAATACCTTTTTGTACGATTTTGCATCCAATGAGCTAGTCTCCGTTTCTAACATCTCATTTTTGACAACCACTGTCTTACTCCCCTGATGTTTTGTGAAGGAGGTGAATAGACACTTAGCACTTCGTGAATAAAAGGTGAGCAATGCAAATAAATGGAGCTTTGATTGCTTGAAACTCAATTCAACTTTGTGTCTTTTCAAGCCGGTACTGACATATATGAGCGTTGACGGTGCATTCGGTCAAGAGAACCATTTAGGGAGTTAGTTTTGCAAGCGATCATCTCCAACTGGATATTGGGGAAGGTTTGGTAGCAATAGCATGAGGTACCTGGTGACTCAATGTTGCTCATTTTGGTGGTGTTCTGCGAGTTACTATTTGATCCCAATGTAATTGTTTGTTTAGACCACCAGTTTCGGTGAGGGTGACAGAGGTGGCCATATTGTCCTAGCTGCGTAGGCTGGCCTCCGGTCCATGCCAGTAGCTCATTTCCCTCTACCTGTTGATATATATATATTCTGCCCAAGTATTCTGTCTTCTTTTACCTCAAGAGAGCCTCAGGACGCTACATTTGTGGCGGCGGAAAGCGGGTCCGACTCTATAAAGTATCTATCCCCATCTCTACCGTCTGTGGCATATTGCAGCGGTGCAAAAGAAGTGCATGTGTTACGGATGGGCCAAGAGCGACGTCCGCCTCCGGCAACTACTACATCTCTGTGTTCTACGAGAAAGCTATTAACAACTGAAACGACACTGGCCATGGACCACCTGAAAGTTTCGTTCCGAAGATTACCTCTAATGTACTTTCTTAAGAAGGTCGGTGTGCTAACGTCTCCTTACGGACATACTGATGGTCGGCAGGACCTCTTATTCTGAGTTTTGTTACCTAGCTGGACAAAACTTCAAGTCTAATCAAGCTGCCAAGAGGGATACTGACGTTGGTGTCAAGCATCGCCTCAATCGCGTCGAATGCCGGCGACTGGCACGGTTAGCTCGTGGGTGCTTCTCGCAGCACTGATTACGTTGTGATGCCGGAAGGAGAGGTCTACCAAGGGGCGCGTCGGGGATGACGATCGAAAGAGGAGGGGAGCAATGTAATACTTCGTTTGAACTGCCGGTTTTGGTCAGGGTCACAGAGGTGACCATAATGCTCAGGCTGCAGAGGCTGGCCTCTGGGCCATGCCAGCAGCTCAACTCTTTCTGCCTGTTGAAAATATATATTCCGCTCAAGTAGTTTACCTTCTCTTGCCTTCGGTGGAGCCTCGGGACGCTACACCCAATACTTAAATGACCTGGCTCACCATGCCTATCTGCATGGCGACTAAAAGTTCCACCAACGAGGCTTATCAAATAATCGGACAAGTTTTTGTTTTAGGCATCATGAAAATGATTAAGGTAGAAGAATACCATCCGTTCCTTGCAAGCAAAGCTTCTTGTTAATTTTAAGTGCCTAAGTGCCTAATAGAGGTTGCTTTCTGAAATACTGCTGAGGTGGTAGTAGTGATTTCATTGACTTGAATTTGCCCACTGATTGCTTTACTAGCAAAACGTCATCACTCATATCAAAAATTCAACTCCGCAGCTTATAATTAGAACTCCAACGAAAAAACAGGCACATGCCTAAGTATTTTAGTTCGGTCGCGGGTCGTTTTGATTCGTTAATCCATTTCAATGTCTACAGGTACTTGCGCGTACAAAAGGTTGGTGTTTCACGCGTGTGACCCCTCACCATAAACTTAAGCCGAACTCTAGACCTCATAGTGTGCAGCTTTAGCAAACGCCGGTTTGCACCACTCAATCTTACCGCCAGTCTTTTACGCAAGCTCCAAGTTAAGTAAATGTCAAAAGTGCTGAGACTTCAATTTCTGCCCTACGCTTGAATCCTATGCTAATCCTAAACGCAGTCACAATTAAAATGTGGTTTGACTAAAACGAAAAAATGTGGAATTAAGAAGACTAGATAATGCACCGCATGCAGTTCCAAAATTTTAACCCAAATCTTCTGAATTGCTGCTTTGCTTGAGCGTGGATGAAGTAGTAAGCCTCAATTCAAATTCTTACAACCAAGTTGTAGCATACGGTAAAAAAGGCATTTCTTCTCAGTGCCTCATACGCATGATAAACGCGTTAAAATCCGCAACTTCTAAGTGTCGGCCCATTGGTTGCCGATGCCGCACAGGTCCAAAAGGTGATTTTGATTGGCTCCCTAACGTGTGTCCAATCAGTGCAGTGCTAAGTTGCCCATAAATTTGCCCACCAAAGTCTCCCCTGTCAATCCTTGGCGCGGTTGAACACAGCAGGTTGTTCTCGTTTATCGTAAAAATGTATTTCCCGTTCAATAATGCAATTGATTTGCCTTAACCTTTCACTAGCAAATATAATATGATAGGTTTGATTTTTTAGGGAGTATTTATGCAATGGAATAGTAATACATGATTTGCACGACTACATCACCAAAATCTGCTGCCATTTACATCGAAATAGTATTGTTTGGCGACCTCAGCATTGACATTAATCAGTTGACACTTATCGAATTCTACAGACATGAATGATTCAATTACCATCTTCGAAGAAATGAAGTACTGGACCCTGCAGAATGAAACGCTGAATGGGCATAGCTACACCCCTGTTTACTCTGAAGACGACTACCCTGAGTTGTTCCAAAGTGTCGAGTGGAAACATGTTCCTTTGGAGGAAAGTACGCCCTATAAAGACAAAGACAGATACACTCTTGTGGACTACACTGATGCAACACAAGCAGGTATTCTGATCAACGACGCTAATTAAGATGCTTGATCGTGCCAAATTTTATAATTTTGGTTTATTCTCAATCCTTGGAATTATGAAACACAAATCATATCCTTCTATATCTTTGCCTTGCCTTACTGTCCAAAACGCAGCTAAACATGGGGATCATTCAGGAACTCCTCCAAATTTTGTTATAGATTAATTTTCATTTTAGATCTAGAAGAGGAGTAACAACTGGATGCTGCGGTATTTTATGGCGCTTTTACATTTCTTATCAACTCCACTTGTTCCCAACGCTTTGCGTTTTCTTCCTTGTTTTAAATGGAAGGGATTCAATCAGAAAATAGGTGACGAATGTTTCGGTTTGTGGTTTTAATGCCGTCTGTATGAGATTCTAGACCTAATTTTATTTTAGAAATAAAGTTGTCAGGTGATCGTGAAAAGGGCCGGTAGGGGTATTAACCCAACCACGTATGGTCAGAGCTAAAGTAGCTAAGGAATCCATGTGCAGTCTAGCAAGAGGTTCATTGAAATCCGTGGTAGCCTCAAGAAAATTAAAAGTGCCCCTTATGCACCATAACAAGTCATGACGCCAATATCAACATCAGCTCTCAGCTATTGTTTAATTCGCCTTCAGATAGGGCCGGTTGAGGCTAGTAAGAAGAACAAATGTATTCCTAAGACATCGATTTCATGAACCAGTGTTTCCGGAAATGTTTTATGGTTGTATTTATTGCTTTAAAATCAAGGAGTTTAACAATGACAATTCCACCAACATGAAATTACGGTTAAACAGTCGTGCTCTTATTTAACTGAACCCATATAGCACATTTCAGGGGAAATTCAGAGGTCAGGTTTGGTTTGTTGTTTTTTCGTGGGTACCAAAAGTTAGATTATGTCCGCAGTCATTAACCTTGTGCATCTTTTCAATTTTACCTGTGCGTTGCAACTTAGCAAGAGGGCGATGCGATGAATTACAGCTAATATGCTCTTATCGAAAGGAAACAGCTTTGAAGACTGGAGTTGCCTCCCATTAATGAAACAACTTATTACGTGAAAATGGTGCGAATTCGAATGCGTTTTTGTCTGCGAACCCATGTTACAATAAAAGCGCAATAGAGTGGTTGGGTTTCGTGACCAGTGCTGTCAACTCTCGTGTTCCTGCCCCTCTATGAACCTACTTAACTTATAATCCCAGGTTATAGACAAGCTTTTAATAATACAGTCCTTCATGTGATGGAATTGTCGGTGATAGACCAAGCAACACTTCCACCCACTGGATGGTTGTTCCACCACAATCAGAAGGCAATTCCGAAGTTCCAGCCTGTGATTTATGGGTCAACAGGCCACACTGCTATTACTTCTCACTGATCTGTTGGGCAAATGGTCAGTAGCTTAAATCCAGTCTGAGACCAACAGCATGACATTGCTTGGAGTAGGGCTCTTCAACTCAACACAAATGGAAGAGTATTTATGTGGTTGTTCATGTGATCTGGGCAGAGTGGCCATCATCAGAAAGAGAGGTGGCGAGACGCGTTGACGCGTAGACACCGATGTCGTGGAAAGTGTGAAATATGGAGGTGGATGTAAGTGTAGGCGCATTAGGCCGTGCGGTTTATCGACTCAAGCCACGGAAGGTTAATTCCACCCACTCATCCACTCGTCCAGTTATTCTCCTATTCTTCCATTTATTTAAATGCGCATTTTACATAGCTTCTACCTCCTATGCACAATCATTTTGGCGTCCACGATTACAAGGATGCAATGGTGGCATCCCTTTGTGCTTTTGCACAATGCGATGAAACACTCATTAGATGCTCCGCAGTGTCCGCAGGCGTCAATTTCACCGTCCCAATGCATATGTGCGTGCAAGCGTATGCATAGGTACACGATAACAGTCTCTGTGTATGCGCACTTAGAATGAGGCGCATGTGAGCGTACTTACTGCTATGACACCCGTGGTACTGGATTCTAGACTGGTCACCATTCTGGCGCCTTATCAGTATCACTAGTGCTCCCGACATACGACGGTTTATTAAATAAGTAATAGAATTTACCTTTACGAGATTGAGATGAGCGCTGGAAGCACATAATGCATAGCATGCGATGCTTTGAAATGCTTCAAAATACTTTTTTTCCAAAATCTTATACATCCTGATTAAGATTTGTGAATTTTGAACAAGCAAGCATTTCCAAGCGTCGACTTTTTAAAAACCATGAAAAAAGTTAAAGCTTACTCTGCTATTCTTATTCAATTATAATTTTAAACTAATCGAGACAAATGCCGAGCATGTCATCAATTACTACACACAGTATGAGGGACCATGGAGGACGAGGTGCGGTCTGAGGTATTAGACAGTCATCAAACATGGCATTGTGGGTGACACATCTCATATTTGTAACTTTATTGATGAGAGCTGCATCAAGCAAGAGAAGACTGCAGTACCACTGACAATTTCTTCGTTGTGGGGTGCACTTCAGGCAAACAACTATCACTACTTATTAAGGATTTATTAAGTAAACCAGCAATTATCAAAGCTATTTCTGTAACAATCGCAACATCATGTCTCTCATCGCAGCTTTCCTTGGTCAACTGTATTACTGACCTCGACTTTTAATAAACTAGGCCGACTGCATTTCAAGCCAGTTTTTCTCACCTGAAAAGGACTTATCAACGACTTTCATTTAAAATGCAGACGCTTTTAACAAAATAAGTAAGTTTAGAGCATATAACGGATTCAAGGGCATCAAAGCCCATAGTATGGCTAGATTTATGGGTAGAATTGAGAAAGCGAAGCCATGAGCTTACATTTGCGGAGTATGTATAGGCAGTGGCTGCACTTTTATCAGATTTGAAAATGCTTTCATAGGGTTGTGCTACTTGTAGCTTAATATTAATTTTATTGCACGTCCGTTAATCCAACACACCTTTGCCTCCTAAATGCGTGATGCAAACCAGTATCAGTAGCTAACTGTTTACTTTACTCGACTTCATGTCAAACGCATTATTGGTACCTGGTGATAGTTATTTTTTGCCAAAATTCTAAAATTGAAGCTATGTCTTTTTAACCATGCAATTAAGCATGTATTTTGTCCTTGACTTTTGGCAAAACAAACCCGGAAACGCAGGTAGTGCTACTTATGAATTGGCAGTAGCGTTTAAGCGCAAATTTAGCAACGATTACTACTGGCAGTAGCTGGTGCCGTGACCTGAGTGCTGGTAGCATCATGGAGAGTACTGTGGCTGTAGCTTGATATCGTGCAAACGCTGTGTCCCGTAAAGCATTATCAAAGTAACATTGTAGGGAAATGCCTTTTTGCCATGCTTTTAAGTAAGTAGTTTTAAGCCCAAAATGTAGAAGAACAACGCAATCAAATAGAGGAGAGGATGTGCCACATCACAGTTAATTTTATAGCCAAGGACATCTCTTCTAAAAATAAAATGGTATCGTTAACAGCAGCATTTATAAAGACAATTTTCTATGGAAGTTTTAAAACCATTGAAATATAATTGCATAGAAATCACTTAATTAAAGCAGCAAGGCTTTTCAATCCACATTGCTAGCTGAAACGTGGTCAATTAAAAATCCCACACCCCAGATTCCTTATAGCAAAACTGCTGACACCTGGGGAATTGCGTTCTTTAATGCGAGACAGGCGGGAGATATAAATGAATGCTTGAAGCGAATGCAAGCCCGCTTTTATGTAAAATTCATGATGACATTGAAATTCGTAAATTCTTAGTACAGCAAAGGAAATTATGCAAGAGTCTACTTTATGTCATGCTACCATTTTTCGTGGGTAATATTGCAACACTCTATTATGGGAATAATTAAAAAGTGCATGTTTTGGTGCCTAAAAACAACCGACAATATATTGCCATTATTTCTAAAATTATGCCGAAACTCAGAACATCACACGTGGAAATGCGTGGTGACGACTTTAAGCCTGAAAATTGCAGTCAACAATGTTATAAAAAGTTCGCTGTCTTACTACATTAACATCATCGTCAATTCTTTTCGAATTGCGAAACCGAACAGCTTACATTTCTCTGGAATAATACGTTTCGGGATAGCAAGCATTGTTGCCATATTTCGACAAAAAATTAAAAATCGGTCCAGTTTACCCCTTTTATACTTGTGTATCAATTTGACAATAATCAAGGTCAAGTCGCTTTAATTTTATTTGGTGCCAACTTTTCGTTATGAATTTAGAACGGGTTAAGTAACAATAACTTCATCAATCAGCGAATTGCTAGACAACTCAGAAATAAATTGCCTCTAGAAGAATTCCCTCTAATAAGCGCAGGTTTCGCTTAACTAATCGCACTCAGGAGCTTACTCCCTTAAATCGAAGAAGTGGACATTTGTAAGTGAATGCGAGGAGAAGCTAACCATGTCAGCCAAGACTGTGCTCAACGAATCCGTTATGGGTACATAAGGATGTGATTTTGTTAATTTTACTAAACCTGCTTTTTTATAGATTTAAACCATGATGCGCAAGGAAGCAGACATACCCTTCCGTCTATGCTCTTGAAAACGAGTAGTGCTGTCAAACGTTCAAGTTAGGCAGATGATGGTCGGTTAGAAAGTAATGTAGAGGGTCACCTTTAGCGTATCATGTTTTGTCTAGTCTTACTGAGGGTTGGACATACTACTTATTTCGTTAGAATAGTTATTATTTACTCGTTTCGATGCACTGTTTTATACTTTTAACACCACGCCAACCTGTTGAATGACTGCTTTTGAATTTTGCGATAATTAAATCTAAAATTTGCCCAGCTTTGCTAAATTTTGTTACTCGGCTCGAAACAGCTTTTACTTACGAAGAACAGAATGGGAAATTTCCGGTATGAATAAGACCGTGTCTGGACGCATATTTAAAGCAAATGGTTTCTCTGCTAACCATTCAAACAAGCCTTTCCCAAAAGGATTTACTTGAGTTAGCAAAAATTAGTAAGTCGCAAAAGTCGGTGGCCTTTTATTGTGACGTAATCGTCCTTATTCCGGTGGTAAGATAAAGCTTTTCTTTCTGCAACGCCAATTAATTAGCAAGACACGGCTTTGCGTGCAGGTATTCGAAGATATGGGTTTTGAATAAAACTATTTAGGCTGAGAGGCGCTTGTGTTTTAGTTGTAGATTATGATGTCTGCTTGTGCACGAAAGTCCTTACACGGGTTTGCATACACCAACATAATTATTTCAGACGAGTAAATTTATTGGTCCCGGTTTCTATGAAGCCTGAAAAATCCTTACTCCTAAGTTACCGTTATAAACGTTGTGTAGTGCTTCACCATTTTACAATTAAGCCATCGAGTTTTCTACCTTAGCACTATAGTCATTTACTTGGCTTAAACATCCATGCGTAAACGAGGGGTCATTTTCAAGGTGACAGCATAAATGGAAATGGAGAGCGTCTGTTAGGCCAGTAATGTTAATCAGAGTAAAGGGTGCAAACACACGTAAAAAATCTTTTTATAGCTTTGGCTTTGCGGAATGGGTTTGTTGGTTTAAGGGAAAGGGAGGAGGGAAGCATGCTGTGTGTTTGCCGGAAATAGAGCTTTTGGATGTGTTAATAACAGCCTGTGTGATAATCCTGATAGCGAAGGAAGTAAAAAGGCCCAATTCAGAAACTGTAGTCGCCACGTAATGCAGGCATCATGTCATTCTCTGCAATACATTTTTTGATATACTGTGTCGGCTTTGAAGCAGTTCATGTGAGGGCCTGTTGATTGTAATAGTCTAAAATTACTCCATCTTTGCGATCCTATACATAGATTATTTCACCGTGGTCATTTATTTTTGCCTTAGTCTTAAGAAATAATATGCTAGCTGGATGTAAAACTGCGAAATTAGAAAAGCTGTGGTACTGAAGTAGAGCAAGGGTAGTGTTACATAAAGATGGCAAATGAATTAAGAGAAAATTAAAAAGTTGAATATCGGACGACTCACATAATTCCTCTAGAAGTTGAGGCAGTTGCCTTTATTCCATGGTGGCCCATCCTTGAGTCTGAGGACATGTGAGGCATAAGTGACAGCATGTTTATTAGCAGACGTCGTCTCACGCGTACTAGCGCTGTGTTACTGAGATACTGGAATCGTGCGCCTAACAGATGGCCAGTTGTATGCGTCCACAATAAAATAAGTGCGGTTTGTAGATGTAATTAGTTATATAGATGAGGCGTGACGCCTGATTTGAAAGTGTGTTTACATTTAGAAATGCGAACCAAGCGCTTGCGTATGGTGCGTAGAGTCTGCTTATACTTTTGCCACAGTTAATGTTCAAAGTTAGCGGTGAATGTCGCAGGGAACGCATATGAACCACGTCTGTTAGCACTGGCTTCGTGTTGCAAATCTTTCTTCTGTAATGTTTTTATTACATTTATAATGAAGCATAGCCTATCCGTATGATCCACCTTTGTGTACATCGGCCAAGACGAAGTGAAGACACGAAATCCCCTTTAAGTTTGTCTTTAATTACGTCTGCGTATTGCAAGAGTCTCCACCGCAACACGGCAATGTGACTTCGTCCCTAAAGTGTAACGGCATGAATGCTGCAGGAGCACGAAGCGCTTGGTTTGTTTTACCACAAAGCCGATGGAGGTAGACTCGTGTGCATCATAAACATTTCGTCACACGATGACCATTCCGTTTAGAGATATTCTCAAAACTTAAGTTTTAGCTATAAGTCCACGTTTTGCCAGGAAGTCTTTCACTTTCCTAGCTCCATTAGAACCATAAACCATAACATCAACCAACCTTATGAAAAGCTCAAGGGCTTGTGTTTGTAAATGCCGCAATGCTACCTCACAGTGGTAAACAAGTGGTAGGTAAAAGGTATAGCGTTATCTTCTTACTTGGCAAGTAAAGGACGATATCGTGTAGTTGACGGCATAAAAATTAATGCTCTTCATTCTCACCGACTTGGCCCACATAATTTTCTCTCGTTTTGAAGAGAGGGAGGACTGTACCTGTTTGCTTAGTTGAGAAGTGCATGAGAGATTGATAGTTTAGGAATTAAAGGAAACTCCAATGCACACCAGACAACCAAATTACACTGTAATGCATACTGACAAAGATTAAAGGCACTGCGAAGCAAATTACCAATTTGAGGTCATTGATACATTTAAGCACACCTTGATAAGTGTTTACTTAACAGCGCTTTGAATGATCACATTTGTTTATATATATGGGTGAATGTGCGTTGATGCCGATCGCCTTAACGTAGCCTTAGTCGGTGATGGTGGAGGATACAGTTGCAAGTGTAACATTTGATAACTTTATGCGCCAGCTAGCCATCCGGTAGGTCAGTCTGCAAAACCACACCCGATTTGCCGCAATTGGTCCGATCTGTTTGGATAGAACGGTAGGATGCGAAGTGACGCAGTATCACGACGACATACTTGCTACTGGACAGTCAAGACGGTGTAAAATTCCTATACACACGGGCATTCCATCATAGCTTAATTGCTTACAACGCGATCCCAAGTCTCAAAGACAATCTGTGACAATTAGCTGTGCAAAAAGCTAATAAATCTTGGATGGACTGTACTCTACAGCTGCAAAGTCACCATCCTCTTTGTTGCGACACTTTATAGCTTGAAAGAAATGACCTGCAAGAGCTTTCACTCCCGAAGTCCAGAAACCGACAAGCCCAAATTTACGCTTTTGGAAGCTATCCGACCTAAAATGGGGATGAGTTCTAGGCTCCATCTAATGACTTAAAACAAGTACACCTGCGTGTTAAATATGAGCGAGATACGCATTTAAAAATCGTGACAAATGTTTTCTTTATTGTAATTTGTCCAAGATTAATATGCTTAGTTAACTCATCGAAACACTTGTGTTAGTGCAGGAAATGAACATGGCACATGATTGCTTAAATTGTCTCCCTTGCTTAAATGATTTGCTTTCAAAAATGTCCTCATGGAACGTGCTTAAAGTACTAAATGGGCTGCAACTCTGTTGTCCTGTGTCCAGTGGCAAACGATGAGCACAGACGATGGCATCAGTGGTCAAAGCGGGTAGACGCATGTAGCAAGGGTACTAGAAGCCACCTCTGGATAACGGACGCATTGTCACGGCCATGTGCTGCAGTAGAGAGGATTAGAAGCTAGTTTGAATCCATTTAAAGCTCAAGAGAAGGGGATAAATTAGGGGGCATGATCTGCCTTGCATACAGTATAGAATAATCGAATCTTCGAAAGAACACCTCAAAGAAGAGGTCAGTAAAAGCGAATGACATGCTTCACACGCAAAGAATGGCTTTGTGGTGGTAGCGGTCTGATAGTCAGGCAGTTGTTCATCAGTTGGCTTATTCTACCCCATTGCGATCAGCGAGTTGAAAGGTACCCAATTTTGACGTGTGTTCGTGTGTACAATTTCCAAGTGATTAGTGGCAATATTTTACTGAAACTGTATCCGCGTCTGGGGTCGGTAAACCTGCTGCAGTTGAGTCCAACGCACATTATGTGCATCAGACGAAGCTTTCACCATCACCTTTTCCAATGGACCAGCTGACTTACTACGATGCCGCGACATCTTAACAATGGAGACTCGTCCACCTATTTATTGGACAGCTCATACACCGTCTGATAAGGAGGAAGATTGCAGTGCGAACAGATCACTGGGCATTTTAGTTGGTTAGAAACAATGGAGGAGATTCACGTTAAGCCTGCACGCTGATGTAGGGAGCTACGGCAGTACGACTTCTCAGTTTAATACAGGTAATGTTGTAGTGCAGATCGTACTTTTCAGCGAATTTGCTACTATTGGAATAAAATGCAGGTGCGGATCCCGGAACAGCTCTAGTATGCAAGAGGTACTTGGCATCCACTTGTAAACTCGCGGTGGAGAGGACGACTTCGTCCATATAGGCAGAGAGGCGGATATGGATAGAATTAATGGAACGCTTGAAGGACGGGACTTTATGATACCAAGATGACTTTGGATCTCTTAAGGGCCTGACTCTCCTTAGCGAATTATTGCAGTCGTTACATGAAGAATCACATGAGCAACTGGGCTGCATGGACAAAAGAAATTCGCCGAATGTCACTGGCAAGAAATAATAGTGGTCCTCGCTACTCCCAAAACGTAGTTAATTTGCGCCGAACCAGCGTCGCTACCCGTCATTTTAAAAGGCCTTACCCCACAGCGATCTCACCCAAACAAATAGTCATTATGGGCACTATGAGTCCTCTGTTACTCACCAAGGGAGAAAATTGGCATACTTTTACGATGACAGACTATTATGCAAAAACATCGGAGGTGAAATCCATGAGAACACGGGAAGTTGAGACGGTCACTTCAGGTTTCGTTTACTGGTGAATTTGTCAGAATTGACTACTTGAATCAATCTTGAAAGCCGTCTTCCTGTTAACTTTTTATCTAAATCATTAAAAGGGCCAGAGGATATCCAACCTTTTTAGATCAGGGATAGTAAAGAAAAGGAGGAGGAAAAAGAAGAAAGCTTCACACTGGTGGCAGCGCCGGTGAAACTCTCTTCCCTCAGAGATGATATAAACTTTTAATATTGGATAAAAACCATTAGATTTAGCATCCGCTCATGCCTTCAGTGGCAAAAATCCCTCTTCCGCAAGAGTTATTCTAGGTGGCAATAGCAGCCGAGGTCTCTCATGGCCCCGATACTGACAAATGAGATAAGATATTAGCCTAGCTCATCATCAACCAGTGAGGGCAGTCTCTGACACCGTCTTATAAGCCCACAGCGGAACGGGTGGGCTCATCCAGCAAGTCAGCCAGATGGATATGACAAAAAGCTCAGGACTCTCCCTCGAGGTTGGGA
>JADWOT020000010.1:11766396-11837688 GCA_036345935.2 Taenia hydatigena
TTCTCTTTATTTATCTTTACCTCTCTCACTTATGTCATTGATTTTCTCATTCATGCCATAATTGTGACATCTCATTCCCAATTCACGGACAATGCCTAAGTTGGCACTCAGAATATGCAGATTCCTTGATGTGGAGGTCTTAGTGAATGCCTGCAACAGCATTCCTGGCTAGTGATGGAGTCTGTCAACTTGTAAGGATCGTTAAGTTGAGAAAAACCCATTGCTAGCCAGGAATAGTGTCGCAGGCCTCCACCAAGTTCTCTACATTAAGGCATTTGCATATTCAAAGTGCCACTTCAGACGGAAGGTCAATGATTCGAAGGTGTTTCTAAAGTGAAGCGAAAGTTCACCATTGCCAATGACATGGAAATGAGATGAAACAAGCAGGAGGATGAATGTGGAGTGGTAAATGGAAGAGAGAAGGGGGAAACGATAAGAAGGAAATGGACACTACTGGAACTTACCATGCTGGACAGGTGATGGAGTGGATTGATTGTGTGNCTAAGAATGAATACACCAAAGTTGAAAATGATTACATCACTCAAGTATGTAGTAAGTACACCGTCAGCATCGATTCTGCCCATTCCTAAGTTCGTCCAGTGTGCCCTGGCAGAAAGCAATTTCTGTTACACCCAACCACACCTCAAGCTATAGTGATTGCGCTTTGCCGGCCCAACTTCATACATTGCGCATCCATATTCGGCTTTAATAAAATGCACCCGGACAAATTTATCATCCGTTTCGTCTAATTATCTTTGTTCAGCAAACCATTACTTCCACAATATTATAATCCTGGCTAATTCGTTCGTCAGGCACTGGACATCCTTTTTGGGCACTCCAATCCTTCTTCCAAAATCCGCTCGTCGCGGGCGCTCACAGTAAATAAACTTTTTGGTCTCTAACAGATTCTTCCTCTAATAGAGGATTTTCCACATTACGACCTTACAGCGCGCAGCGAAAGCTTTGCAATCATGTAGAGGGCTCTTTACTCCCCGAGCAAGTAATGGCACCATGCATTCCACACCCTAAAATGCATCTTCATGCCTCATTTGATGTTTAGCACTGCTGAAAGAGGTAAACTGCGAATATGCCTTGAGTTCTTTGATATAAAAGCTGATTGGTAGCAAGCTGATTCTTCGAAGTTGTTTAATTTGGACGAGCAATACTTTACTCATTTTTCGGAGCACTCGATCTCGTCTACTGGAGCGTACTCCACGGAATCCTTCTTTTTAGCTACTTGCTAACCTATCAGCAGTAGAACGGCCAAGTAGACGTAAGGCCTGGTTCTTTACAAGGCAAAATCAGCCCAGCGAAAATGGTTTGAAGTTGCCGTGAGAATTAGGAACATTCGTAAATGTGAGCATAGCCAAAAGTAAACGCGTGTAAAGAAAATCCAATTGAGTTCCAGAAAACATAACAAAAATAAACACAAATCTTAGGATCAAAACCGAAAACCTCCACAACAAGCGCAAAGGTTCTCACATCCCCTTTCATTCACTCATAAAACTGTGGAATTCTGCAATTAGGCACAAGCAATAGGTTCAGCTACGTGCTAAAATGTCGAGGCACATGCGCAAACACGCACACACTTTTCAGAGGGATAGAAGCTACACGAAAATCACAAGGCATACAAACACGTGGCTCAAAGAGAAATGAAGGCAGTAGACCTTCTATCTACTCTCTCTCCGCCCATCGTTGCGTGACCGTTACGTCTAAAAGAGAGCAGTAAAAAAGAAGCAGGATGGAAAATGGAACGATGCATGAGGGCCAAGTCGTGAAAGCGGATGAACGGCTGTCATTTATCACACCTGCAGAGATAGAGGAAGGTGTTTCTGAGTTTCTTCTGTTACTGATGCCACAAGAAAAAGAAGCACTTGTGCATGCAGCCATAGCCTGACAGGAGGTGAAGAGACTAAGTTTTATCTCTCACCACATTGGAGTTCAGTGTTCTTCTAGCAAAGTAAGCGATCAAAGGGCACAAATTAAACACCTCGACGGAAACGAAGAAAAGAGGAGGAAAAAAACAATGTAGGCTGAGAAAATTTTGCCAGATTTTCACTAACCGGTAGACTAAAATAACCCGGTGATGAGCCATTTTAAGAGCTCCTGCGTAATCCGTACCATCCTACAATACCTTCCGTCTCTGCAGACACAATACGGTCAGAGTTCAAGGTGGTGGAGAGCTCAAGCTCCTTTGACCCGACGTTCGTCAACAATGCACTCACTCCGTCGACGCGGGATGCAGACTTTGGTCTAACAAACCTATTGACGCTTTGATTGTCCATGCTCAAGGAAGCGCGTGATGAGAGACAAAAATACATGCATTGTGGAAATGGCTTGCAAAGTATGGCGACGGCAGGACCGGATGTGGCAGGATTGTAATATCTTTCATGGAATAAGTGATACTTCTCCTACCATCATCACCTTTTACAATACCAATGGCTTTAGAGAACCTGACTTCTCTTTACTCCTTGACGACTCGCCACTAAAGAGGCATCATCCTTTATCCCAGCACCTGCTTAAACATTGACTTCATTTTCTCCCTTCTCTCCTTTGGATATAACAACCTTTCTACCAGATTTGGGAAGCCTTTCCGCCGGGTAAAGAAGGCAACTTCAAGCAGACGTGCGATGTCAGGTGTGTTGTTAAGGGGGAATTTATCTTAAAGAAATGAGTAACTGGAGATAGTCGCAATGAATGGGTGTACAGATGTTACGAATATACAGCTTAGGCATTAATAGACGAGTAAATGGATTCATGGATGCAAGGGAGGTGAGCTATGAGTCTTGAAGATCAGAGGTGTCTGCGTGGGATGGCACACAGACGCAGCCCTAGTTAGGTAGAAACGCACAATGGCTCAGCGCCTTCTCGAGCAGCTGAAGCAGTCTTCGCGTGTTATGAGAGAGAGCCAACATAACCACCCTACTAATTCTTGCATTTTTCGTGAGATTCTGCTGTCCTAACCCCTGCAACCTTTCTAGGAATCTTCTCGCGCGTCTCTCACTCCCTACTGCAATCCTCTTCAACAAGCACTTTTACTTCATTAAATCAGCCAGTGACTCTGCGCTCTCCGTCAACCCTGTCTTTAAGTCAAATATGATGGATTAAAGCTTCATATACTTGTGGGCCTTCTCTTGTGTGATCTCGTCTATCCTACCGCCGCCATCGTCAGCCGCTGTGGTGGTGACAATCGCAGCTGTGACCTTCTCGTCACGCATGACGCGGCGTCTGAGAGCATTCAGCGTCACTTATGGCCTCAAAGCGGTAGTGCTAGTCAAATCTAGGATGGCCTCAAAGCTGGCCATGCAAACATCCATGCCCTCTACCTCACACACCGAATCTTTTCTGAAAGACCAGAAGGTGCTAACACTGGTCTCAGCTAGTGTGGAAACAGGGAAGAGCCCAGGGGTTAATCCATCGTGGAGCGAACGTTTTGGCTTTCTTTGTCGATATAGAGAATTTGCAATTTGGCTACGAGAAATGCCGCAAGAATTTACAGAAAAAAGTGAGCTGCTGAATACAATTCGGTGCACCTCTCGATCAAAACGAATAGAGGCAAGCGCATCCTCAAACCAGCAGTGTCCCACTTTACCTTGCCACAACAGACACCCTACACATCAGCCGCACCTACGTTGTCCGATTTTAAAACGAGATTTTGGATTGTTATGGATAAAAACAAACGGAGATTTGCGCCATCGCCATTCCCGAGTTCGTTGCCGATATAGGGTTATTATGCTGCGTCAAGCTATTGCAGAAGTGAATCCACTACTAAGTCTTGGTAGCAATCAATTCTGAATCGAAATTGCATATATTTGCGCTATTGCAACTTTTTTTCCAAAACGGACTCCTCACGTATCAGCCGCTTGATATTTGATATTTGAACAAGAACATCTACAAGGAAGCGAAGAAGGAAGCAGAATGCTAAGGATTTCACTATTTACCCGTGTTGAAAGCATTTGCAGAACAAAGCATGCATATAACTTTCAATTTGGATCCATTCTGGTCACTGAGGTATTCGATTGTTTGAGGGTGTGCCTTCGTGCACTATCAATTATCTGTGCCAACCTAAGCGCTCTTATCATCGCCCAACCTTACTTTTTACAATGTGATAGGGGAATTGCCGTAAGTAATCGTTTAATGGGGAAGGCTGCTGTGTCATAATTTTGACTAAAATCTGGATCTGACTACACAGAACATGGCGCAGCTTTATAAGCTTGCGTCTTTATAGCTTTATTTGTCAACTTAGCTATCAACCAGGTCTAAATTTTGCTGCACAACATTAAGAATATTACGGCTGCTAGTGATAGAAGAAATAGCTGGGTACAATGCCTTTTAAATGTTGATGAAAAATCAAAAAGCAGATCGCAGCTTTCGTAATAAAGTCATTTGCTTTGCAATGTGTCCACTCCTAGGCATCAAGCGCCTTACAGTTAAACTGCTCCTCACCAAAGCGGAAGTAACCTTACATTTGATGCCTGATCTTAATTGCTTCTAGAATAGGGTGGGCAAAGTATGGCGCAGTACAGTATCCGCACTCTCTGGCTGTCTGTTAATCTGCACTCTGAATACAGCTGCGTGACGCAAAGTGTTGTGGCACTGGAGGAGACCTACGTTTTTGGCACCGTAGCAGTTTAACAGCCCAACGAGTGGGCGTTGTTCGCGATGTGGACACTCTGTGTTTCCCTCATGTGAATGGCTTGGCCCTCCCAATTTGGATGCAAATGTTTACACACCTGCAGTAGTCCCCGTGCCAACGGGTTGAAGGTCGACACGCTAACACCATCTATTGGCACTCACTCATGTAGTTGCCCGCTGGTGGTACTCCTACTAGCCATTCACGTCTCTGTTTCACCACAGTACCGCATGCTGGAACGCCAACGCGAGAGGATATCATTGGTTTACTGAAGCAGTATGCTACAGTCCTCCTTCCTACCCGCCTACTTGGCATACCTACCCCTGCACTGAGTGGTTAGTTAGGGCGAGGGGCAAGAGGAAAAGGATCACCTTGTCTCCCTTTCCCAAACGGCCCCCACACTTCCCTTCCTCTTTATACCCACCAATTCATCCTCTTAACCCTTTTCAATTCATTCTCAAGGCTGAGTAATAGTGACAATAGTAGTAGCACAACATTCTTTTAACAATTCGTGCCCCACAAACTCAACAGTGGAGACCTACTCACTCCCTCACTTACTTCCCTTGAGACGACGCACCATTACTCATCACCTGTGCCACCGCAAGCAATAATTAACTGCGACGCCTCCAAAGCAAAAAGTATTCCCATACTCGTGGAAGCAAAATATGCCGCAGTTGTCACCAATAGGCTCTGGCCCACGGCGCTTCCATTCGTCGTAGGAGAACGTCCCCTGCCAACAGCATTTCCCCTCGCCTCGACCCACCCACCCACATTATGCCCGGAGAAGATGAAGAGAAGGAGATATAACAGTGGTGAAACAAGACATTAATGTGTGTGCATTTTACATATCAATAACGAAAAGCCATCCACTACTCGGCAGCGAGGGTGCAACCGCGAGGCGACTGAGACCCGCCCTACTCACCAACACCTGTCACTCAAACCACTGACAATGCATTACATACTCCCACTCGCCCCTCTTCTCCAGCAGCCTCCTCCTTCTCAATGCGCCCTTCGGTTCGGGTACCCAATTTGCAGTCGCTTCCTCTTCCTCCTCAGATCCTGTGATAAAAGTAGACAGGTTCCGTAGGGGTGGAGAGGCCGGCGGGGGAGCATACTCACTATCACGCGTGTTCGTGGCTAGTAGCAGCAGTAGCAGGCGACACCGAACTAAAAGCAAAAAATGTCCAACTCATGTCAACGGTATGGCCCCAAGACCACGACAGTGGTGAAAGCATCTAAGCCTTGACCAGTAGTAAAGAATCTACCGACGGCGCATCGCAAGCACAACTCTATACGGCATGAACTGTAAATGTTACGATGGGCAAAAGCAAGCACGGCATTCAATCATGATGCGTCTTCGCTTCCTCCCCCTTCCTTACAAATTAGCAACCACACCTCAGCAATAAGTCACCCCACTCAACGCTCGCACATGTGGACGTCACGGAAAACCAATGCATCGTATGATGGCTTTTAATAATATACCCTCACACCATACCTTTGTTGTTGTTAGTGATAAAGGTCTCAAAATCTGACTTCCACCTTAAATTGAGGAAAAACAAAGAGAACTAGCAGAAGTGCTGTAATTGTAGGCCTATGATAAGATCTCACTCAACTTGTACAATACACACTGTTCCATGGGGGAGTACTTACCAAGGTACCGCCCTCCTCTCCATTCCTTCTCATCTGCCTAACACCCACGCACACGCACCCAATCTTTCATGATGTTGGAACCCTCCTCCAAGCACACAGCCGCGCTGTCTGCCTGCCTTCTTATGCCCTGTGTAAAGGAATAGTCCGCACTGAGGAGGAGAAGGCGGAGCAAGGAAACTCTCAATCGCATTCATTGCCCTCTAATAATTGCTTTAATACCACAGCTGTCGCCGTCGACAACGACGAGTTCAAAGGCCTTTGGTGTAGTCCCAGTGGCTTTCCATGGATCTGCTTCCACGTCTACATTCGCCCTTGCCATCATTAGCACCGTCGACAAGCAACCTGATGAGTCCGTAATTGACGACGACGACGACGTTGAGAAGCGTCTCGCAGCCAGCGTTGCGAGCAGTGGCAGTGACGGCGACGATAGCCAATGTTGTTCAGAGGCCGACTATTGTAACACACAAATACTGTACTTACAAGTTTCGCATACAAAATTGACACCTAGTCCTGCTCACTCACGTCTCCATGCCTATCAAATACAAATGCTCCAGAGGAGGTAAACATTCCCTTTCGCCGTAATTTGGCATCATTCAAAGCCAAGTGCTTGGTAAGTTCTCCTCCTGGCCTTCCAAAAAAGGAAATGAGACCCCATTCACCACAACAACGTTCCCTCCTTATTCAAAGAACCCCTCACCTACATACCCACCTAAAATACCGCCAGGACAGCTTCAATCAATCTCCTCCACAACATTGTCCTGCACGGTCAACGAAGGCAAGTGTTGCCACCCAACAACCAGCCAAGGCAAAAACAGGATCTCTGCACACACACACATATATATATATATACACATATGTTTACGGAATTAAAAACGAATTCTAGACGATCTTAAAAATATCGATGCTTATAGATTTACGTTCAACGGAAAATTAGTAGACAGCAAGAAGAGAAGTACACTCCCGAACTGTAAAATTAAAAACACACACACACACACACACACACACACACACAAATACCCAAATTCACGAGAAGAAGAGCCATCTACAGTAAGCTTGAAAAAAAGCTCTAGAACACTTCTCCTTCTCCTCCTCCCAATCTTTTTAGTGTTGATACAATCACCTGTGCAACCCAACAACGTGACAATAAATCCGCCCCCTCCCCCAACCCATCGGTGCTACACTCCAGTTAGTCTGCTGAGCTTGCGCCCATGCCGTTCGCACCCAATGGTTGTGCCCAACTACATAAGAGGTCACACCTACCGCTATACAATCCAACACACCGCCATCTTCCATCCCGACATCCACATCGCACATCCGAGACTGAGACTCCTCCGCCAATGACTCCACAAGCTCGCATTGCCTACCGTTCCACAGACTCACCAAATGTTATCTCACCACCACCACAGTAATTTTGTGGCAACCGATAGGGAAAAAGCAAACAAAGGAAGAGCCGATGTGTGGTTGTCCAATGTGCTGCAAAGCTAACACCCTTAAACATATCCAATGATAGGAGAAAGCACCTTAACAAGCAATAGTTTAAGAGTGCTACAAAATGCCGTCCGCGTAATGATGCGAAAGCTTCCCACTAGTCACTTCTTCCTCCGCTTCTGCTGCGTCTACCTCGCTCAGACACCAACTCATGCCGCCAAAGCTGGGCCTAACACTAAGTCATCACCGAGACCCTCTAAACAGCACGTTTCCCAAACATCATACCAACACAAAAAATAACTCTGGTCCCCAAGTCAATGAGTAGTGAAGTCGCCAGGGGTCCCACGCCCTCCGCATATATGTATTTGTGCTCCATCAGCACAGATATCATGGTAATGAAAATAACGCATCTTTTACCATGTATAAAGTTCGAAAGGATCCACGGATAAATGATAAAAGTATGCTTCTACCCTAAATAAGGACACACATCAAATCTGTAGCTACACAAAAAGACCGCAAAAATCTACTTACAGCAATTCACTTACCTGAAGAAAGTGTGAGGTGACAGCAAAGGCGAGAGCCGCACTCGTCATCGACAGAAAATGCCTCCCTTCACGGCAAAAGAAGAAGTCTTTACAGGAATTGCAGCCACTTCTTCAATGCTTATTCTAACATGTAAACGGATAAAAGGAATGGATTTAAAGGAATATAGATACAAGAAACACATATTAGCAAGGAAATAATGAATGGGCACCAGGTGCTCAGCAAAGTTAAAACATTTCTCAACAAAATTATCTCACTAACCCATATCCACCAGCATAGAAAAACAAACCGATCACAAATTGCCATAAGAATCGCAAATATCGCTTACAGTGTTGCAAAGCAAAAAATGAACATGAGCAGACATTGCGGTTAAAAAACAAAGCGTCCCAACAGTCACATTATGAGATCTTCGCTTTTACACTAGCATGTAGGTGTATGAAGGAAGCCAATCGACATTCAGACGACGTAATAACAATAAACTAAAATTAGCACATCTTTTACCACGCATAAAATGTGAAAGGACCTACAGATAAACGACATAAGCACGTCTCCACCCAAAAATAAAAACATGCATCGAATCCATTGTTGCATCAAAAAGACAGTAACAACTCAGTGCTTGCAATCCAATCTTAGCTGAGGAACGTGGGAAGCGAGAGCTAAGGCACGATTCGCATCCATTCCCGCCTCATAATGCCTTCACTCTTCCAAAAGCTTTGACGTCAACTTCAGTGTTTAACCTAGCAAATGTACGAACTCAGCAAATTAACAATAAGACATGCAATAAATACTTATTAGCAAAAACAATGAGTAGGTGCCAAGCACTTGGTAAGGTTAAAACTCATTTCAACGAATTTACAACTCCTTAACTGAAGTCAACAGTCATTAAAAAACGAACCGACTGACAAAATGCCAAAACGATTCTGACTTATTATCTAAAGCATCACGCGCCAAATAATGAACGCGATTAGACCTTGTAAATGGAAAACAAAACGTCTTGGCATTCACATTATGAAGCCTTCACGTTTACTCTGGCAAGTAGGCGTATGAAAGAGGCCAATCAACACGAAAAAAAAACCTAAATGCACATAATAAACTAAGGCTAACAAAAAAGCACCAAATACTTACCAGCTTTTCAACTTGTTCGAGCAAATTCAGCTCCATTGCCCGAAAACAACGGCCACCAAATCGAACACCACCTACGTGCTTCGCGCGCAAATCTAACTACTCACTTCAACGCTGTCCGATAAAAGAAATGAACCTCTAATTGTGTTTTAGATTTGAATTGTAAGGCAAAAATGCAAACAAACTAAATTATTTGACCAGCGTAAGTAAGAATACTATCAACAAATACTCGATATAAAAACTCATTAAGATAACATCGAAAGAGTGTTATACTCATTTAGTTGCAATTCAAATGGCAATTAAGCGTTCGTTATGACATTTTTGCTTGTTAATTTTTTACCATGCTCAAGTTTGGTGCTTGTAACCAGTTTGATTTTTCAAGCCTATTACAGCGTACATTTATTTGTGATCTTGTGTAGCTCTGTTTCATTTAGATGTTTCTGCATGACTTTTTAACGGGAACTTACACCGTCTTGCCAACCCGTTTCCTTGTACACAAGCAAGTGACCGGCACTGCCTCTGTAACGCCGTCAGACGACCAACGACTTTCAAGAAGAAGAATAGAAAAGGCAGAATTAAAGTTGTAAATAAAATACGTAATGAACAAAGACACACTCGTGAAATATTTAAAAAACGGTGTCGAGCGCGCTAAAAATGAGATAGGTCGCCACATAACAGCAGGATTTGCGCAAGTTAAGAAAGCATACAATCCAAAGCGCAATACTAAGCTTACATGAGGAGTGTTTTAAAGAGCCTAGAAGCGCAGAAGCATTGAGAGTGTAAATATAGCATCCTGAGATTCTCTCGAAGGCAAAAGAAGGCAAAATATCAAGTCAGAATACATATATTTCATAGACAAGGGGAATGGGGCTGCCAGACATGGCCGGAATGTCAGCCTCTGTGTGATCAAAACCAGAACCAGTGGTCAAGACAAAAAGAGCATCCATCACATATAATGACGCAATAATAAAGCCCTCAGTCTGGGTTGGTGATCAATTGGAAGGCCAAGTAACGCAATGGTAGGCACTAGGGCAGGGCACTAAAATTTTGCAGAAGGCAAACAACGTCATAATGAGTTTTTGTTAGGCAACGTTTTGTCCTCCTCCCCAAATCTTTAGACAATATTTGACGGACAATAGATATATGAAATGAATATAAGGTCTGAACAATATTCTGCCTTGTTACGTTAAATATCGTGCGTATTGGCCATGCAATACTTAGTTCAGTCTCGTAAACTAATTAGGCTAGGTATCTTAACAAGTAATTTGGCTGGATTTTGAGTGCTGATGTCATCGCAATGTCGTTACTTGTGTGGTGAAGCTTAAAAAGTTGAAGAAGCTCTGCTTACTGCTGTGAGTTATTTCGTTCTCCCCTACTTTCAAGGTGATTGCCATTAAAATGTAAACATGCCTGCACGTCAACTCAAAGTACCATCAGCACAGTTCCCACTACAAGAATGTAAAGATTCAATTTACGAACAGTGTGTATTGCAAACAACAAAGTCCTTACAGTGGTAACTGGTAGTGTGCATGCTTTGTTAGTGTGCCAAGAAAGGGTTCAGGATGAGGAGAAGGAGGACGATTTCTGTTGCAACTCTCCTGTCCCATGCGATGCCAGCCTGCTAACAATTTCTTTGACTGAATTGTTTTGAAGGCTAGAATGTTATTGCGCTCAGTAGGAGTTTAACGTTGAGGTGGTTATTTGATCGGACATTGGCTAGGGTAGCGGGGGAGGTTGCAGACAGACCGAGACCGCAAAAACAGATCAAGGAGGAGGAAGAGGGATAAAATGGAAACCATCTGCATTTATTTTGTTAATGAATGCATTGGGTCACATTATCAGCAAGATGACAGTGTTATTTCATAAGAAAACGTTATAAAAAACGCGATCATTGACGAGTCGTAAGTGGCTACCAAAATGCTTCGGGGAAGGGAGGCAAACAACCCCTCTCCTTACCATTTCCAAACTAACTTTCTTATCTTTTAACAACTGGTCGCAAGCGATGCAGGGAAAAAAGGTGGTAAAGAAGATGATCCACCTGTCAGACGATGAACGCGCTGCGCACTGATCCATTACCCCCCCCCCCCTTTCAGGACATCACAAGCAGTGTGACCGCTTCCACTAGTCAATCAAACAATGCACCAAGGACTGTCTTCACATAATACGTCAATAAAGCATCTCTCCTAATGCACCCTAAATGCGCATAAGTGGTAGCACTTATTGCCTACCACCAAAACATGCTATGAGAACCGTAAAACAGTTGGAACAACAAAACACCAACATCACAGCCACTAAATAAAAGACATCCAAGGTCAGTCTACCGACGCTCCATAAAGGAAGCCAATAACTCGCTTTGTCAGTTTTACTAATTTTTTGACATTATTACCTTCATCATCTTGCTTTTGATTTGTTTCAGAACCAAGCTGATTTTTGAGCGTCACCGCTAGCAGCGCCCGAAATCGCTGCATGTGCCTCAACAACATTTAACCATCAGATTGGTAGGGGGCGAAGGGAACACTGCGTCTGCGTTGTCTTTGTGCCTCAGATAATGTCTGGCGTACCTGAGGTTGTTCTGCGGTTGGCAATGTAAAGAAATTCGAATAAGGCATTGACATGCTGGCAGCAAGCTGCTGGAGAAGAAGGTAATTTGGAATTGAGAACATGCTTGCTGCAAGTTGCTGACATGCGCTTGGCTTTAGAAACGGTTGTTGCACCTGTGGTTGTGGCAGCTCTTGACGTAACTTTGACGGCGTGTCAAATAGGAGTGGGTTCGACGTTGGGCACGTCGGCAACGCAGTGGCAGACTGAGGTTGGCTTGAGCTTCCACCTTGCTTTGGAGGTAAAGACAGTTTTGTGCAGAATGTCTGCTGTAGTAAAGGCTCCGTAGGGCTAATACCAGAACCACTTAATTTTGGTATTTTAAACTTGATGAAATAAAATTGCAAGGCAATACTGACCCTTTCTCTGGATCACCTACCACTGGATCAGCTAAGTGGCAATTTTTTGCAGATCCGAATCGTCAGCAGGCGGGTAAAGTGGTAACAGATCAACTAGCAGTTGATCCAATTGCACCCCATCTGGATTCGTGCCTTGGAGAGATATCCTGCTTTTTCAAGTTATTTTTAAAAAGAGAAATAAAACATCAACCACCTGAGTAAATCTCAAATTATTAAATGCATTTCTGCTTTGCTCATCTTAATTTCTATCTGTTCGGATCTCGAGTAAGATGAGAAAACGAGGCTCCGAACATCGTGCAATTTGGATAAACCAACATTTAATAAAGAGCTGCAAATATAACACGCAATGTTATTTTTTAGACTGGAAAGCTATATCCCATTATTAGAAAAAGCTTAATATTCAAGAAGCGACTGGCGTAGACAAATGCATTTTAGTTAAGAGGGCATCAATTGCGAATTCTGAACGATAGAAAAGGAAGGATTTGTGGAATAGCCGCTTGCATACTTGATACATGGTCAATCAAAGCATACTTTTGCAGAAGTCGAGAACTCCGCAACCAGTGACAAGAATTTTCAGGAATTTCAAAGCAGTTTAATTTAAATTAAAGATGTCTAGATACCGCATGTGTAGTGGTTTCTCAGTTGCATTTGAAGTAAAATAATTGGTAGCAGAATTAGTGGTGTTTCCAAAGTAATTGTTGCTCAAAGCACGAATAAGGGTAAAGACGTGATCCTTCTCGATGTCAAAAGCTGTTTTTTAGAATGTTGGAGGAGTGAACAGTAGTCCTTTTGCCGCTCAGGCAGAATTAACTGCATGGCATTGAGAACGCTGGACAACCAAATCCACTTTTTTTAAGGCTGTGTTTGATGTTGCCTTCGGTCAAGCCGTTATTGCTTTGGTGATTGATACACTAATGGCAAGGACTGGGTAGTGCCCAATGCCCTTTTGCTAAGACATCCGATTTTAAAACTCCACTTAAGCCGAAGTATGCATAAGTACCATTTCAATGGCATATGATTTCAACCATACCGTCACAAGATTTTATGGCAGTGCACCCGCGATTCCGTCCACCGTAAAGGGTAAGCCTGAGTCTTCTTTTTGGTTCATCAAAGCTACATCCTTGTTTTTATGCAACTGAATCAAAAGTTGTGCACTGTAAAACTATTCGTGGCCTTAAGTAACCTAGAGTTTTAACGTGTCATCATTGGCGAGTCTCCCATCCATGCTTTGAGCTCGTGTACAATGCATGTTATAGGACTTCATTTGGAAGATCGACTATTAAATTCCCCACCAGAAGGTCGATCACATCAAACCAAGTCAGAAAGAAATTTATATGGAGCTTGAACATGCAGCAAGCACCACTCGAGGATATGATGAGAAGTGTACAGCAGCTGCACGATGGCATGGGCCATTGTGGAGACCAGGAAGCAATTTTTGCCATTGCTGTCCTTCAAGAGACGACAAGCTGATAGGTGGAAATAGGTCATAGATCACAACTGCTCAATCAAATTAAAATAATGTTTCCTAAACGCATCTCATCTCCTTCACTTTTTCTCCTAAGGCGCAAACACGTTTTCCCCTACAGTGCTTTATCAATAGTAGGAGTCATTATTCACTTGCTTCAATTCCGCATACGAACGATTAGAGTAAGGCCCAAATTAAGAGGCTCTTCGCATAAATCCGCCATAAACCCATCTTTTACAAAAAAACATGCCTTTACCTGACAAATTCGATCTCTAGTGTTTCCTTGGAATGCAGAGAACCCTCTCCACTGAATAGTTAGCTAAATGATTGCTTAAAGTTTTAGACAGGGGGTGATAAGCGCAGCAGTGAATAGCTGCTACGAAAGTGAATGCCACACAGCATTTTGCGAACCCATTCTCAAAGCGTGGCCGCGCTTTTTCGCGTCATGTGATGGGCTGCTGGACATCATTGACGTCTCTGTCAGCGCAAGAAATGCCACAATTCAGTCCTTCTTGTAACGTTTGCACAAACTCTAAAAAATCTTGCATTCTGAACTAGGAACACCGAAATTTCTTCTTCCAGAAAATCCCTGTGTATTTAGGAGTGGAAAAGCTTAAACAAAGAAAAGCGTGTACTTCGACCAGATGAGGAACTCACACGTGAATGCAAGAAACAAGAGCGATAATCACCACTTGGATCACAAATTGCAAGTGAGCGTCTGTCACGAATGTGCACAATGTAAGCAACAGAGACCAGCAGAAGAATTTGTGTGGAGGTGTAAGCCGACGTTTGTGCAGCCAATCGCGCGCAGTGACATGACCATATATGATGCAGGCCACGAAAATGCTTAGGCTTCAGGCATCCACCTTTGCCGTGGTCGGTAACTTATCCTTTTTTTCGGGTGTTATGACGAGAGGTGATCCGGTGAAGTCTGTCTTTTTAAGAGGCCCCACCTCTCGAGACAGGTTTGGCGGACGACCCGTTGTTCAGAGCTAACGGAATGGTAACACGTTTGGCATATGTCGACCAGTTGATAACCCACATTCATAGGGTGAATGCGACTAAGTGAGAAGATGAAGCATCTACTCCTTGGGAAGCAGAGTTTTTAACCCACCATCGCATCCCGTTATGTCTCAACAACGGGCCCCTGTCAAAAGTGTCTCGAGAGGCAAGACTTCCTACGAAGACAGACTTTACCGGGGCACCTATCCTTATGGCACCTGAGATAAAGGATAAGTTGCATGACGTCAGACATGACCGATGCTGTCGTTGATGAAGTTTGCCCAGTGGTGGGTAGCAATCATAGTGCCTGGTCCTTTTGTCCGCAGATTGGCCTAAATGATTGACGATAGTTGACAGATTGACGATACTACAAATGGGGACCTAAAGGAGAGTGAAGTGAGAAATCAATCCTGCGGCACTCTTAGTCCTTCCTTCCTTTGATTTTGCCTTCAAACCACTCTTAAAAATGTAGTGCTTTGCCTACTAAAAGACATGATAATATGCGCACTTAGACAAGTTAAATCACTAAATCTGCACATCACAAACCTTGCCCTAAATGACAGCCGTGAGGAGGCGATGAGATGATGACCATAAATATGTTGAAGTCATCGAATTTCAGTCCATATGCATATAAGATGACACTCGCTCACAAATTTCAGCAGACATTGGTGTACACGGAGGGACTGCTTTGCAAACTTCATTCCACTTAGGCGACGAATTTCATATGTAGGAGTAGTCGTCGTGAACGAAGGGGTGGCGACAGTTAAGCAACCAAAAGTAAGGTGGTTAAATACTCTGAGAGGATTGGCATTTGATTGAATGCCAGCAGAGTTCATCAGGGTTGCAATTGGATCAGCACCGACTGGTGATTGGGCAATCACCATGAGCGATGCTGTAGGCCCTTCCACTCTCTGGATTCGGGACGAGCATAGCTAACACAAACTCCATCTCAGCGATTGCCGTTCAAAAGGCGCGAATAAATTAGCATCAGAGTAACCTTGATGTATTTCGCTACCATCTCCTTCCCTTCAAATAGCCTTCTTGCGTGGTCACTGCAAATTATGCGATGAAGGCTAATTGTATAAAATAGTGGACGTAGAGTTGAACATTTATTAGACAGATGCGAGATCGCCATAAAAGGAAAGAGGATGAGGAAGTGCTAGAAGTTTTCTGGGTAGTTTAATACGGCATGAGCAAACGTGGGCGCGATTATGACTCCTTTTAATAGAATAAATAAATTGATTCGTCTGCTGATGGTGAATGACTAGATAGTTGCACCATGAATAAAGGTAGTAATCAAAGTGTAAAAATGACCATTTAGCAGTAAAGCGAAGGAATGTCGGATGCCAAAGATGGCAATAGACCTTAAATATGTGCACTTATCGAAGTCACAACATCCACAATCACGTCACCGCCATCAGCATACAATAAGTAATGAGGCTTTAAAAAATCAGGCCTAATCTCAAGTCATCTAAACTGAAGAGCTAATCGCATGAAATCTCTACACCCAGGAGATAGGGAAGAACAATCATGTCAATGTGAGATGCGCTGTAGTTAGTTTGATTTTACTCGGACATAAGTAAGCGATGCGGGAGGTGGATTCCTCTTTGGCATTAACTGTTTTTTGAAACCTCACCACCACCTGCAGAGCCACCAACATCTTATAAAATTCATGCGTACGCTATCATTTCTCTGCCTAGCAGTCGAGCGACTTCCTGCGCTCTCATCGCGAAGGAGAACGGAGAGAGCAACAGGCAGGCGTGAAAGAACACAACACAAAAAACGCGTGTGCAATCACTGTTCTTAATGAGCGCAATCAAATCGCGGCGAACAGGCTAACCAGCAGAATCTAGTATTGTGAGAGGTGAATTGTTAAGCAAGTCGGATTCAAAACAAATCTTCCGCTGCTGAAAAAGGCAGTGAAATTGCCGGAAAGGACGTCCAACAGATCAGACATGCATAGATGTTGGATTAGTCATAGAATCATGAAATCCGGTTCTACTATTCGAATCAGGGTGTGTCTAAGACAATTTAAACAAGCTATAGAAAGAAAACGCCAAGTTGGGCATTCGTAAATGCAATGAATTCTAAGTCACACGTGTACGGTCCTCTTTTTTAATTTTTATGAAATCTTTCAATTGCCTAAATGAGGACTAAGTCAGAAGTAAGAACATCTTCCATAAAGCAATGAAATAGAAACCATTTGCAGGTAAAGACACTCAATTTCGATAATCTCAAAGTGCTGGTTCCACTTAAGCTTGTTAGTAGAGTTATAATAAAATAAAATCTCAAAATGACATTAATATTTTGCGTAAATAAGCCACTAATTAATAAAGTAGCTAGCGAATTTTGTGCTGCAAATACGATTTCCGTCAGGCGAATAAAGCGATGACAGCTCCACTAGCAGGTAGTCCAAGTGCGGCCCATCTCGATCCTTGCCTTAATGAAATTTCCTGTCTCCTCAAGTTAACTTGAGAAAAGGAGAACCAATATCACTTGCGAGAGTGTCTTGAAATAATGAGCATATCCGTCTCACTAATCTTTCTTTTTATTTGTTTGTTTTAGAATAAGATTGAAAGGCGAGGCTTCACACATCACGCAATGCAGTAAAACAGAAATTTAGTCAAGAACTGTAAATAAAACATGCACAACCATTGCTACGCATACAAAAGACCAAAATGAGTTGTAAAGTCAAAAAAGCATTAGAAGGTGGATGCAAACAGTGATAGTAAACTTAAATACGAATGAATTGGAAGTTATTAAAAAACCTAACACAAATACATTGACGCTGTCAAATATGAATAATCTCTGAAGCAGCACGCGAATTCTATTTCAGTGTCAGTTTACGAAACCGTGCTAACAAGACTTTAGTATTAATAAAAAAAGTGATGAGAAAATAAAACACAAAATGGACACCCGCCATTGCTTGCAACGTGTGATGAATATGGAAGCGGAGATCCTGTAGGAAGATTAAAATGGAGGAGTATGCTGTTGGCAAAAAATACACGCGAAACACTGCTTCAACTTTAACTGCTACAAGTACTGTTTGGACAGATGCTCACAGACCAGAAGAAGGCATGAGAGCATGCCTTTGACCACGACCAACCTTCGATTTGTCTAGATGGTAATCAGGGTAGCCGAAATCTCAGTGGTCAAGAGTAACAACGCAACCACCTAAAATTTCTGTTTGCTACACTTGCACACACACACGCTGTACAAAGCACAGGCACGTTGAATAGGCTGGCACATTGTAAAGAGTAGAATTTTATCCAAGCCCGCCGGTAAGAGTGTCACAACTTGTCATCGTCTATGCACTACAAATGCTACTGCCATATTTACCATTAGGGTCGCAGACGCGCGACGATGTTCACAAAATGTAAGGGCTTTATTGTTGCTGTCTAGAAGACGACAAAGAACGGCATACAATTATTATCAAATCTGAGTGTGTGTCTATGGATTTGTGACCGATTTGTTGTCCCATGAATAAAGGCAGTAATGCAAGTGTTAAATTGAGAGACTGCAGGTAAAGCGAAGAGGTTGGATGAAGAAGATGAGAATAGACCCTAAATACATGCAGTTGCCTGCGATGTTGTCAAAGTCACAACTTTACAAATACGTCACTGCTAAAGGCAAAAAATAGGCGAGGGGGCTAAGAATCCCAACTTCATCTTAAGTCATCTGGATTAGAGTGGTAATGGCATAAAATCTTAAGACCCAGGAGGGAGAGGAACACATTTATGCTAATGAAACATGTGTCTGCGATAGTTTGATCTCATTCGATTCTTTCTCTTTTGCAGGCGGGAGTAAGCGCTGCGTTTTGTTTAACTTTTTATCCCAATCGCAACCCTCTAACTTGTTGTCGACCGTAGTTCTTTTCTCATGTTCATGAGAGGAAAAGTGACACATAGGACCTGACCGAAATGCATTGAGCATTTATTTGAATGAGGTTTTTCAGGTAGCAAACTTTAATAAATGTCATCCTTTCGCCGCCGTTTTGTCTAGCCTTCAACATAAATGGCACTGTAGAATTTGTTTTATTTTCGATTCCACAATGCATTTTACCTCGCTCACTTTTGCAATGCGTAACTATGATATTTCCTTATGACCTAAATGTTTTCTCACTAACCTGGCTTGACATAATTAATGCTCAAGTTCCATTTGTTTAGGATTCTCCTCACCTTGCTGTTGGTTTGTGCTCGTTAAATTCTACTAGGCAGTGCGGTATTCACCAAAGCGTTAGTAAGGAGGTCGATGCAATTTAACAGCACTTTAGTCAAGGACGGGATTCTCTGCCACCATCAGTATCGAATTGGGCGGCTAGAGTATGGGTACAGTGTGAAACATTGAGAACCGGTTCTTGGAGTTGACAATGTCTGGTATCCCAAGAATACACGCTGAAGATAGCTCACCTTATCGTGCAAGCTGAGAGGTGTTTCATTGTTGATGCACAAAACTGAGTGCCTGAAGGTCTATAGTAGCTGCCTGACTTGGCCGTCTACCTTCTCTTTTCCAGGTGAGCCATTGTTATCGTATTCGAAGTGCCAGAGAGGAAGCGTGGGATTCACCAGAGTGTGGCTGATTTTGCATAAGGTTGAAGCTTCTTTAGCGTTCCCTTTTTATTTAGGCACAAGTATGAGGCACCACAGTTCTCCAATCGCCGCTCTCAGAACTGTCGAACGGCAGGTTCACCATCTTTATTTGCTACCTCATGCACCGCATCCCATCGCTTGCCCTTATTCTTTGTTACTCCCTCACACAGGCAACACAAGTTTCTAGCATAAAAATTTACACCAGTTTTACGCACTGCATTGCAAAACTTGCCCATCTTCAGCGTTTGCTGACCCGGAGTCGACCATTGTGCAAAGCGCCTTATGGTCGTTTTAGTGCTACTCCCTTCCAACCATGAGATATTTACTTCAATCTGAAGGAGGGGAGGAAGGAAGTAGAGTAAATGCAGGAAGAAAAACGTTATTAAGTGTGGAGAAGTGGGCTGGCGGATGGGTAGGTGGTGGGATGTTGGCGAGGTGTGGGGATAAAAGTAATTGGGCAAACAACTAGGTATCCAACGAAAGGCGAAAGAAGATCCCACTGAGCCCTGGGCGGAACTATCAATTCATTCGTCCAGAAGAACGAATTTGGAGGATAGAGTGAGCCGAATGTGCCTTACGCACCCTTATACACTCAAGTACACACACGTTTTTGCCTGTTTCCCCATAAAACGAATTAAGGCGGCTCTCTAAAAGGTAAAAAATAAACATGGACAGCTACACACAGACTCGGGTAGACAAACAGACAGGCAGAGATGAACTAAGGAGTTAAGTACACATTCTTGTCAAAAATTGCAGAGCACTAGGTAGAGAGGCGCTCTACAAGGCAAAAGCAGGAAGTGCGCAATAAGAGAGGCAGGCAGGAATTAAACCAGCTTAACAATCATGAAGTAGGATTAACGTTTTGACCTTCGCTTTTGAGGAGACAAGTGGAGGTAGGGAGGGGGAGGTAAAGGTGTGGGAGATAAAATTAAGGCGACCTGGTGCAAGACAAGCTAAAATAGACAAAATAAACACAGAAATAAAGAATTTTTATGGCATTTCAAGATAGGCTATGCTAAAGCAAGGCTTGATTTAGGGCACAGTGTGGTTTAGTCAGATCTAATCTAGCCTGTGCTAGCCTAATCTGGGAGATGAAGGAGACTTACTAATGGAGCGCTAGCGATCGATAAGGTAAGAGGCGGAAGAGAGAGAAGAGAATTGATTTTGTGTTCGGATACAGTGAAGATGAAAGAAGCGAGACTTTTTAGTGTCACTCAAGTGGAAAACTAGGGTAGAAGGAACTCACGCCTTCGGGTAATTTGGATGCACAAAGCACAAACAGTGGGATTTAATGCAATACGCAGTGCTTGAGAACTTATGAGCTTAGTAGAAGAGGGAAGAGACACCCACGACTAATGTGCTGGAGTGGGACATGAGAAAGGAGGAGTAGACAAGAAGGCCCCCGTCCTGCCATTTCGAAGACTTCTTCAGACCTACCTCTTATATGCGTACCTCGCTCCCTGATATCTGTGAGAAGGAAAGACAGACCCTCAATTCACTTGACTCGAGTCGATTGAGCAGGTCAAAATAGTGTTGAGGTTGACTTGGATGGTAACGCATAAGGCGCCTTGGAGGGTGAGGCATGCACAATGGATCAGGTGGTCCTATCTGCCCTCTTCTTTCCTATTTCATCCACGCCTGTCATAATCTAGACTTAGTAGCTAGTCAGATCTAGTCGAACCTAGTCATGCGAACTATGCTACAGTGCTCCTAAAATAGAATGTGATTATTGGGCAAGTTGCTGTGCATCATTGGGCCTCCTAGTAGCGCTGCTTACTTAGTTATTGTAAATGCAGCACAGCAAGCGTAATTTGGGGCAGGAATTGATTAAGGGAACCGATGGCCCACCTCTAAAGAAGAAAACGGCGTCCTTGATGCGCACCATATGCTTGGACGAATCATTGCCTTGCGTTACCAAAGGCAATAACGTTGCTGACACTTCTTCAATGGAAGCAAAGTAACATGGGCTTTCAGCTGAGGTACTAAGAAATTATTGGGGTAGAGATAAATGTACGAGAAGCCGTGAAAATCGGAAGGAGAGAGGGTGAAAAAGAACGAAAGAAGATTAAAAATGGACACCATAAAATGTCTCTGCACAATGCTGTAGTTCAGCATGTCTTTTCTCTCCCCTTCTTTTCCCGCATATATTTCTGAACTGATTAACTTGCCTGCTCATTTGGCCATGTTGCCCATTTACTTAACCATGTACCTGAGTGGATTTTGTAGTAATCGACTTCGTCGAAGAAATCGAAGCTTCTATCAAGTGGCATAGTCAAAAACGCAACTCATTATTTTGCTGTGATAAAAATTACATTAAGCAGCCAGTTAAAGTGACTTTGAAACGACGCATGCGAATGAAGCAAGTAAGGAGGAGGAGAGGAGCGAGCAGGGATTAAGGAGAAGGTGGCGGCATAATTTACCCTAGCGTTCTACTCTTTTTATTCTTCGTGGCCTTTTGACTTATTTGTAATGGTAGAGTGGAAGGCTAGAGGGTTTTAGAGAGATTGATGGCGAGGCGAATGGGGTGGCTGATGAGAAGTAGACCAAAGATGAGTAAAAGACGAAGCAGGGCTGAGGCACTGACATGGAGCCGGATGGTGGAAACGACGATAATCTGACGAGGCAGGATGAATGGCAGGAGGCAATGGAATGCGTGCGTGTGTAGTGTTTAGTTGAGTGGTTAATTTTTCTTCACTTTGGCTAAACTTCGTGCATTACAGTGCATGTTAGGGAGGCGAGGGGAAGGACGGAGTCTACTAATACGAATTTTTTCAATTAAAATGTGCAGCATAATCAAGATTGTCTGCCTTCGATTTCTTTTACTGATGTTGCCCTTCACTGACGCATGGTGCGATCCTTCTAATACTATGGACATGAAATTCAGTCTGGCATTTTGAGGCGAGTACAGTTGTCTTCAGCTTCCGAGATTGAGATGCAGCATAGTTTGGGCAGCGCACTCTACTAGCCTTCACTCAAAGGCATTTAAACTTTTTTCGAGCTGTGCACGCTGGCCAAGAAGGGAGCTACTTACGCATTCTCCACTATTTGCTATCGTATTTACCCACGGCTACTGATTAACATTACAGTGCACCGACTACCCATTATTAGCCAACTTTTCAGATTCTTCAACTTTACAATTCCTCTGTTAGTCGATTGCTTTCATGCTCGAACATGTCCAAGAAGCAGACTGTCAACTAGCCATAACAATGTCCCTCAACACATTTGGCCGTCTCCACCACTTTCCGCTTAAAGCAGAGGCGAGTCAGTTGCAAGCGGTCTACGTCATCAGGAATCGATTATGCTTGCACATTCTCTACCATCAACGCAAGCAAAGTAGTTAATCGCAATGTAGGACTGTCACACCTCTGAAGACCTCTCTTTGCTATATATCGCCTTTCAATTTGAAGTGGAAACCATCAATTCCACCACCTTCAGGTTAATTCATTTACAATACCAGCCGACCACCCTAGAACTTAGCGATCACATGCTTGGCGGATATGACATGATCATGTAAGAAGTAGACCCATTAATAATCGCACCGGCTTCTTAAATAGTTTGGTTCCCCCACACAACGAGTTGAGTGGGTGGGTAACAAAACACTTGCACACGACGAGATGTGATGGCATTGAATTCGACTGTACATTCAAACAGGAATTGGAGCATTATCATGACAACTGACAGCACTATCAAACAGTCTTAAGTACATGTTAAAATCACGTTTCTCACCCATCCTTGCGGGTTTTGCATCTGAACTGGCCGTAAGTCTAGTCGATCGATGGTTGCGTCGATTACCAAAGCACAGGGAATGCGCAGCAGGTGGTCCTATCGATTAATTGATCAACCTCCCAAAGCGGTGAGGCGCCTGCTGAGAAGAACACAGGCAACTGAGATCTGGATCATTCACCCACCAATTCATTTAGTGGTAGTGTGGTTTATAAACTCTTTCTCATCCTTTTTGGCATGGCCTTCCTTCTTGCTCCTCAATAGCGAGTCCAGTAAAGAGAAGTTTGCCACAATTTTCAAGCATTCAGTTTTCGAAACTCACTCGAGGGTTCATTGACTACTCATTTTCCATGCTTGATTACCTTTAGAGACTAAGAAGTCAAAGTTAAGCGATTTGCATTTACTGAAGATTATGCAGACTTCCTGGAAATGGGTTATATGCATGTAGGCGTAGCAAAGAGGAATAGGGGTGTGGCAAGAGGCGTTAAGTAAAGAATGTCGCAGAATGTTGTGGGAGGCTGGCTTAAGTACTCTAAAATGTACCAGCTGCAGGGGTAGAAAGAAGCCAAAAACTAGGACAGAACGAGGATAATTTAATCGCTAAGGCGCATTAACTGGACTGACTTCACAATCCTTCATCATGCGTTGCCTTCCTACGGCCTTCAATATCTAGCGGCTGCTGGATTCTGACACACACCATTGATAATACAGAGAAGCTGCTCAGTAGTACTTCTGTAGTGAGGCTGGAATACGAAGTAGCATTTTAGCATATGGTTAAGGCTAGGGTTCCACGAAGGCACCACCACCACCAATGTAGGATGCATTCCTTAAACTCAAGGAATGCAGAAATTTAAAAGGGTAGATTCGTTAGTCCTTAAAGCGTTTAAAGTAAATCCATCAGTCCAGTCTATTTGGTCATGACAGTCTAGATGCGAAGCAATTAGCTTGACTATTGCTTACTTGGGCAATCAAGAGCAAAAGCCGAGAGAGGCCACTTGCCCAAATTGAATTGCTTGCATCGTAAAGCCTGCAAAAAGGCGTAAGAAAAGAGGCATTCTATCTGAAAGCAAAAACAATTATTGTTTGGTGCAACTAATTATCACACACAAGGAAAATAATTCCGCCGTCGACCGCCAAGAGAATTAAGGTCGCTCCACGAAAGAAGCTACGGAAGCAAAAAGAGAAGACAGGAGGCTGCGATTCACAATTCTGATCATAAATTAACCAAAAGGGCTAAAAAGGCACAGCTGCATTCTTGTGCTCTTTTTAAGCTAATCTGTCGAACTCCCACGTGGTTTCTCCCCTCATCTTCTGCATTAGTCTACGCATTCTTGACCGAAACACTCTGCCTGTGGACGATCAATGTGAGAAAAGTCCGCTTCGTGCGACAACGAGTAATTTGTACTAACTCATTTCCATGCTGTTTGGACAAAAGCGCATTGGCCATCGCATCCATTATTCCCCTGTGGGTCGCAAAAGACACTGCAGTGGATTAAGCGCTTGCTAACAATGGAGTATTTTCCGGTTGTGGCAAAGAGCCTGGAATGAGTTTGTTTAAATAGGACCATCCGCGTAGTCAAGACCATCCACCTTGTAACCAGTGATTGTGGAAAGAGGCATTCCTTATTTTATAAATTAATCAAACATCGTCCTTTCTTTTCAATTAAACGAGACGACTAAAGCTTTTCCAACCAGAAAGTGATTAAATGCAAAAGTTGATGCTTAGACAAATACCAAGGAAAGAGGCAACAAGGACTACTAGTAATTGCTGTTGACTTTGGAGGAGTGACTTCAGCATCAGAGGCGAGCTCAGCAACCACAACTCCATGAGACGCACGCGACGAAGTGTGTTCCCACAAGTGCGTTTGCAAGCGAGCAAATGTCTCGGCCAACATGAGCTCACTAGGGGAACAAGGCGAGTAAATGGTTGCTGGAGAAGATGAATTGATGGATAACTTCATCTACTATGTGGTAGTGACAGCTTCCATGTTAGTGGTACTTCTCTGACGAACTCATAGAAGGGTTGATCAGATCTGCTCTCCCTGCCTTCACTACTACTCCACTTGGCACTTTACTATCACTGAGCAATGGTGACAGGAGGAAACTTCGGTCACTATACTCTCGATAAACGGATTTGAGAAAAAAACGACCTGTTGAGGTTGCTCATTTACGAATGTGTAGGCAAGACTGTATGTTGTTGATTTTGACATGAAGTTTTGATGAAGGAGCTGGAGCCTTGATGGGTTGAAGAGGCGCAAGGGCCTGATTAGGAAGTGAATGCTTTTGGAGACTCGAATGTGAGAAGAGCACAATTCCATCCCTTTGAACTTTTCAACCGAAAGGCATAGAGTAACTGTTGAAGGGGCAGTTGAAGATCACGTCTGCTAAGGCTGAGAACCGTTGCGAATGGTTTGCTGCTGAAGTATGAAGGTGTTATCGCTAGCTCTTACAATTGATCCTTAACGTCAGTTACGCAGTGACAGGGTGAAGAGAATAATCTGCCTTTGAAGTGCTGCTGAAAAGGCATGCAGTGAATGATGCGGACAGATAGAAAATAATTGTTTGATAGCATTAACAAATCAGTTAAGTTGATTAAGCAGAGGCGAGGTGAGTTGGAGTTGCTCTGTTGACTGTCCACATGTAGTTTAAAAATCCTTTATCTGCTACACCTCTTGTGTAAAACCTGTAGGGTTTGCATGAAGACTTATTGCTTGTGACACTAGGAATCCTAGGTCCCCTTAAAATTGGTTTAGCAAAGACTGATGTGCTTCGTCAACTTTATGAGGTAGTTTTGTGTCCGCTTGCTTGGAGCACAAAACTTTCCTCTTTTGGAAATCCATGATTTAATAAAGGAAACAATGCGGAAAATAAGTAAGCACAACACAAAATTTTGGTTAACAATTGCTTGTCAACTTTCTCCTTGAATGGTTGCTGGCAGGAACTACAGACTACACCGCCGGTTGGCAACACAACACTACATGTTATGAGAAAAGACATCCCTTAGGGCTGTCACAACTTTGGGGTCGAATGCTGACCCTAATGAGATAATTCTGAGTAACATTTGTCTGGCAAAATTGGTACAGGAGTGGGATTCACTGGGGTTCGTGTCCATGTGAATGTGAGCCCAGATCGATGGATAAGACCATGACGATGAGGCACGCCGCTCTTTTGCTTGCGTTTGGTGATCTTTCACAGCCGACTAGCCAATATTGTCTTGCGCGATCCCCCCACTTGAAGACCAAGTCTTGTGCAACAGATACCATACCTACTCGTTAGAGCTGTCATTTCCCGCTCTTTGTAGGTAGACGGGTTTAGAGGCACACGGAAGGCCGTCAACACGGTTCTACGCTGACGTGACCCACTTCACTTCGACGTTCATGGGTGCCTAGTGTGACCCTGCTAGCCATTCATCATTGCTGCATCTCATCTTCGGCAGCACCTGCACTCTTGGAACCACAGTGCTTTACACCTGCCTCCCTCCCTTACATTTACTCGGTACAAACACCAAAAATCGCAGAAGTTAAGGGTTAGGCATATCTCCTTCGCTCTCTCCATCGCATTCGTCGGCCTCAATGCTACTACCGAGTATTCAGTAGTAGCGGTGGAGGGAATCAACTGCATATTCGGCAGCATTCATGAGCAGTAGTTTTACAATGCAAAGTTGCAGTTATAAATTTTATTCTGCTACGTCTTCTATTTGTCACTTGCTACGAAGTAAAAATTGTTGTTTATTAAACAATAGCAAATTGACAATAATGATAAATCTTTTAACGTTTTTTAATCCAAATCGCCTCCTCTTCTAAAAAAAGTTCATGCACTAATCTAGACAAATGTTTTCTCCTTGCTGAAATACACTGAAGAAGAAAAACATAGCAAATGAAGGCTAATTATTCGCCGTTTAATCGCAAAGTATTAACACGTGACTACGTAATTGACAGATCGCAAAAATGACACTTTCAATGCTACCAGTGTAATAGCTAAACCGCTGCCACGAGCGCGGAGGAGTGAAGTTAAATTAGGGCGCACGTCAAACAGTGCAATTTCAAAAACTGTCAGTGGCACTCCACTAAAATTTTTGTGACCGCCATTTGTCAACTGTAGAGCTGTTGGTGTAAATCACTTCGGTGCGAAGCCAGTACACTTCAGTACCAGCACTCGGATGATCTCTGCTCTTTATACGAAGATGCAGTTAACAGTGACCAACTGTAAATTTTTCGACGTTAAACAAAATGGCTGTGAATTGCTGTGTCAAAGTGGGAGCAAGCACTGACTGCTCCATGCAAAAACGAAGCTGATGGCCAAAATCGTTGCGTAGGCGATTCTGTGCGAACTCGTGGATCACTTGCTTAAGATTTGGAAGATGCGTCAAATTGGCTCTAGGCAGGTTAATTGTTCAAGTGATTGCTTTTTGAATTTTTGCTTGTGTAAATAACTGTAGTGGGTGTTGTAGGCTTTAGCCAGTGGCCACTTGTCAATAGGAGTCCCAAGTACTTCTCCAAGACGTGTTTGGGAGTTGAGCACAACGAAGCATCTTCTTGAACCCGTAACCGACAATATAGGAAACGGATTTCCTGAAATATACAGTAGACATCGGGAAAACTAGCCTGACCCAAAAGCATGCAGATCCGTGCCGTACCCTTTGTAGGAGGGACAGAAAAGCGTTCGATCAAAGAAACGCTTAGAGGCAGAATCATGATTCCGTCAATTATAATTTATGTTCCCACCTTTATAAATATATGATGCACTGTCTACTTGATCAAGATATAGAAAGCTAGTTCTGTTCTGTTTCTGTTTGCCTAACCTCTTTTTGAACTTCGGGTTCGCATACGAGAGAGACGCGGAATAAAACCACAAGGATCTCAGGACATTGGTGTAAGTGTGTCAATGGTTGAACGCAACCCACATATCCGCTCACGAGTAAAAGTTGGGCAGAGGTTAGGCGCGGTAACCTTACATAGTAGCCCTCGGTCAACCTGTTTTTGGGACTCATTTTGATCTTGAAGATCACAATAGCAAATTAGAGACTGGCCTCTCGAAATTGATGCCACTTAATCAGCCACTAGTTAAAAAATACCAGCATTACCTGTTTACTTTGAAACACGAAGTAAAAGTAAATCAGTTCAACCGGAACAACTGTGATGCATGATGCTCTAATCAAGCCTGCTCCAAGGGGTAAGACTTATATGCAAAAAAATTAGGCCTCATTCCATTGATAAATACCACCATTGCATGAAGCGTCACTTGGAGAAGATGTGTGTAGGAGTCAATTTGGGCAGCATGTGGTAGGCCTGTGAGACTGATCGAGACGGATCTGTCTACAGTGCTCACAGAAAGGATTCAAATAGTGGACAACGAATGGCTACGATGTTAGAACGCACTTTAGTCGTACGAATGCAAAGCTACTGGGGAGGTAAAAACATCAATTTTGCGTTAATAGATTACTCAACTTGCCGGTTGAAGGTAAGAGAGGTGGGCAGGTGTCAAAGATCGTGGCTGCAAGAATGCAGGTGCTGCCGAAGATGAGATGCAGTAATACTGAAAGGCTAGGTAGGTCACACTAGGCACCCAGGGACGTCGAAGTGAAGCGGATCACGTTAGCACAGAACTGTGTTGATGGCCTTCGTGTGCGCCCCTAAATCCATTTTCATACAAGGCGCAGAGAATGGCTACTCTAACGAGTAAGTATCGCATCTGTTGCACAGGGCTTGGTCTTCAAGTAGGGATTGCGCGAGACGGTGTTGGCTGGTCGGGTGTTCAAAGTCATCAAGCGCAAGTCATCCACATGGATACGGGAGCCATAACCGGGTATCAACATTGCCAATCTGCGTCTCTCTTGGGGGTCACATTATTAATCACCAGGGTATCTATAAACCGGTCAGTGGCAATCAAATGGGTTTCAAGACTCATTCAGAGATCATTACATCGAACTGCGCCCATCACAATAAGCATGAGACACATCGTCAAGTACATGGCGCGTAGTGTTTTATAATTGACCTCTGCGTTATTGCTTCTTCCCACTCTGCCAGCGTATCTGTTTTTTTGTTGGTGGGCATAAAGTTACTCCTATCTTTTAGCGTGTCAAGTTGTCCTTTCATCATTTGAACGATTAATAATTCAACTGTGCTGTTTTCTGCACTTTTCATAGGTTATTTTATTTGCCCATGCTTAGCGCTTTGCGAGGTTTTGGTTAAGTAGTGTCTTTTTTAGGTAATTTTGAGGATGGCGACTGAAAGTCAACAATTCGTTATTCCCGTTATCCGGATGGTACTACCTTTTTGCTAATTCTCTTCGCTTTAGCAATTTCCTCGTAAAACCTAATGCTGTTGAAAAGAAGATAAAATGCGATTGTTTGGCAAGTTGGAGTCTCTTTTGCCTTTTGTTCGCTTGCGAAGAGTAGACAATAATCCATTTACAGACTCTTGGTAGAACGCCAGGGCTTTTGTGTCTCGAATTAAACTATCGTGTGTAAAGTTAAGTAGGTTGACTTCATTTATGAAATTGTAAGTTTTACAATGACTCTGCTAGACCAACTTCTTGTGTTGTTTCATTTGACCACTGCAATTTTTTCCTTTTCGTGTGCAATTTTACCTTTCTGAGGGTATGCAGGGAACATCCAGGCATTTTATTGCTGTCATTTGTTTCGGCAAGCGCTTTCAACTTATCTTCGTTTTCCCCGTCCCCAAGCCTGTAAGTAACTCGTTAGCAGATTGAAATTGTCTTTTCCTATCTCTTTTTAGCTTTTAACCTCCGTAATTGAGCAGTTTTTATAGATCCAGGCCTACGTTCTGTTGCGAATTTTCTTCTGCGCTACCTTTGCCTTAAGCTTACGATTGCTTGTCACTCTTGAAGTGGACGAATTGATAAGCGGATCTTACACGCTTTATTTGTAATGGTTGTTTCTTGTGTTATTCCTTGGGTGAGCCATCGATGCGTACCACTTTTTCTCATAACAACCCCTACGATTTTCACTCCTACTTACAACTTCGTCTTAGGTCATGAATAGACTTAGCATGTATAGTAAGACGAGTGCTTGTGGTCTACATTTCATTTCTTGGCTAGCTTCCAGCTGACGATGACAAGACCGCAGCACGTGTGTAGCATGGTGTACAGAAGGGACAGTTTCATGGCTATTGTATCACTTCTGCTTTTTACACATCCTGATTGTGATGTCATTTTGGGTGGATACAAGATGGGAGAGGATGCTTTAATAGGGGGCGCACTTGAAGGTATTGAGTATTTGTGTCATGCAGACACTGGAAAATTGTGAAGTTTGCCTAACAAATGAAGGGTCTTAGGAATTACCGCTGCGTGATTGAGCTGAAAACCAACTTTTGCGTGATAGCCATTGATCTATAGACGCCTACACCTTCAAAGTGTCTAATTGCTGACTCGGTTGACATCTCCTGCTGGTACGGGTATCCAAGATCGTAGACGCTCCCTTTCACAAGAAACTTTATCTATCACCACAGGCCCTGGCGCTGGTCCGTGCTTCGCGTGCCACCTCTGCATTATAAATGCTCATGGGGACATAAAACCAGCACCTCTGTTTAGACCTTATTTCCTTCTTATTTATCAAGGCTTTTCCAAATCCTACTTGCTGTTTTTGTTTCGCAGGTTCAAATGTCGATGGTGCGTGTTTTGAACGCAGACGAGAGGCCCAAGGCCTAAAGCGGAAACACCGGTACCATCATGAAGTCCATGGAAATCACGCGTCAAGAGAGAAATGGGACACTGGAATGATCATGTCTGTCTTATGGCAGCACTTTGATGTTAAACAGCAAAAACTCTCTAAATCCTGAATCCTCACTGTTCCTGACGCCTACATCACCCTCCTCAAGTTGTGATGATTTCTTTACAGTGTTGTGTCTTTCTGTTCGTTTTCATCATTAACAAATTTAAAATTGTTACTCCCTTATTTTGTGTTTCTTCGCAAACAGAAATGTAAGGGTTGAGCGGGTTCGCGCAGACGATGATAAGTCTGCTTGTTGATTGACGCGGACACGGTGTGTGAGGTGAGGTGGTGCAATGTGATGTGTCAAAAGCGTCCCCAGATTGTGGTGGGAATGCAGTAGCCACATTCTGCCACGAACGAATTATTAATAAAAGTGGTTGTTTAGCGCATCACTCTTGTGTTGAGAGGTGAGTGAGTGCATAAACTATGCACAATGGTTTAAGCTGGGTTTTGGTAAGTCTAGCTGATTTGAGTAGTGAGTTGTAATTACTAAGACATGTTGACCCAGGGCAAACGTGATGACATCAAGTAGAAGTGTTTTATTTTACATAACCGCGGGTATTTTGAGTCAATAGGCTGCCCAAAACTTAACTTGTACCCACTTTTGCATGCCAAGGAAATGAAGCGTAAGAGATTGCCGCATTTTTGTTGATGCTGGGAGTGCAATTAATATATTTTACTGGGTTTAGACACACGTGTACGATTGGGGGTAGATTTTATTCTAATAATGTCTATGAAACTTAATCATTTCGTCCTGCACATTAAATGCAGTACATCATGCATTGTTTAAGACCGAAAATAAATGCTCTTGAGGTTTATGATTTCTAGGGTACAATTCAACTACGGATTACATATTTTGATAAGTACAAGAAGTCTATTAAGTTAATCAAACCGCGCACCATTTTCGAGGTCATCAGCGGTAACTACTTTCCATCTCGTTGGTAAATTATGTCCTTTGATACACTAAAGTTTCATGATTTTGGCAGGAAAGGGTCGTATATTTTCAAAGACATTAAACTTATTGGCAATCGCTTGATACAAATGAGCTTGCGGGGCAAAAATTTCGCTGGAAGGTGTCGCGTCTGACTGGAGCATAATTTGCTAATCATGAGTCCTTTACCGAGCGATTCAAGGTTTGAATTCTGCCTTTGGCGTCACCTTACACATAACTCAGGTGAGAATATATTTCAATTTATGATTCTTTACTATACTTGTGATACATGAACTGACGGCAACGGTTTACTAGACAATTGCCTTGCATTTAGTTCCCAAGATACTAGTTGTTAATGCGCAGTGAAATCGTTTCGTACAAATTTACATGGCTCGCGTATCTGTGAACTACGTTAAAATCTTAGTCAATTTAAATTATTTAACAGCTTTAGTGTTGAAACTAGAAGCCTCCAAAGTAAGGCGGGATAAGAAGTTGTTTACGAATAGCTTCTCACCGCATTTCACCGCTATCGGAGAGGTCAGAATGGTATTAGATTTGGACTGGAAGCATAAGGCATAACATGAGTGAAAAAGTGCCTTAAAGTGATTCCTATCAGGCACTGGCTGTCAACTTGCTATTATGTCAAAAACGTAGGTCTCCTCGAAAACTATGACATTTCGTGCCATGCGGCTGTACTACGAGTGTGCATTAACAAACAGCCGGGGAGCGTGGATATCACGCTGCTGCATAACTGGTTCATTCCAATCCAAAGTTAATTAAGATTAGGCACGAAATATTAGGTTGCTAGCGTTTCAGCGAAGTAGAGTTCGATTGTAAGGCACTTAATTCTTAGGAAGGAACACAATTTCAAGCGAATGATTTTAATACGTAAAATAGGATAGCTTAAGCACATAGCTGAGGTCCATTTTCTTGGATTTTTACCCAAAATTATTAAGCTTTGTACTTAGTTGCTTCTTCCATCGTTAGTAACTGCAATGTTCCTCGAATTATGCGACAAAAGTTGGACCTCGCCGACAGTTAAGTAAATTATTTTGGCAAAGAAAGCCATAACAACGCAAGCATGTAGATCTGTTTATTTAGATCCAGATTCGACTAAAATCACAATCTAGAAGCTTAAATACTTTAGTATTTACTTGCGACAGTTCTCCTATCAAACTGCAAAAATAAGGTTTGGCCGATGATGAGAGCGCCTAGTTTGACACAGATAATTGATAATGCACACTCCAACAGTTGGATACCTCTGAGACCAGAAATGATCCACATTGAAAGTTATATGCATATTTTAGTCCGTAAGCGCTTTTAACAAGTGTTTAGAGCAAACAACTTCTTTCCCATTTATTTAGGAACAGGCTAGAAATGAAACCCAGCATTCTGCTTCCTTCTGTAGTTGCTTGCGGCTGTTCCTGTTTACAAATCAATTAATTTTGGCGCATCTGATATGTTGGGATCCCGTTTTGGCAAAAAAAGTTACAGCAGTTCTCGTTTTAATCTCGACAGCGTAGCTGTGGCTGATGCGTAGGGTGTCTGTTGTGGCATGGAAAGCCTAGACACTAAGGCTCTGGAGCTGCGCTCTCCTCGACATCTTTTAACTAAGAGTGGCTCTGAATTGAGATTTGTCAGCTTGCTTCTTTTGGAAACTCAAGCAACATTTTTCGTTGTAATTTTTTTCGATGGGCAAAGAGAGTTCAGAGAATACGGTAACAAAAATGCGTGAAAATAGGGAAAGGTTTGTGTCCCCATGGCAAAGATAAAGTGGTTTGGATTTGGGCAGTAACGATGCGGATGTGTGAGAACATGGGACAAAGAAAGTAGAGTCCATTAGGTTATATCAGGCAGTGCAGTTTTAAGAATAGATTGTCTGAGAGAGTAGAAGGATTATCCATACTTCTCAAGCACTTGTTTTCCCTCCTTATTAATAGCATTAGGCAGATAATTTACTCTTTCTACACCTGCTCTTGTTTTCTCTTACTGATCACGATCCAGCCGTGTACCATTCGCATCCCTCACTTCATTCGCTTGCGTCGTTTCAATATCATCACATCTGGTATCCAGTATAAGTCATATAAAAAAAAAGTTATGATTAGCCCCTTCTAGTGCGTCATTCGAAAAAATCAAATGCTTTTCACTAAGCTAGTTTTTTATGTTTTACTCACTCACATAGCTAGATGAGTGGGAAAATAGATCAGTGTAGAAAAGGGTGGAAGAAATAAAGGGCACTGCACCGCAGCTCCACATGCATGGCTTCTCACCTCTTTGCTTTAATCTCAAACATTCCTTTGTCTCTTTAAGCTTAAAATCCTTTTGCTTTTATCGATGGCGAATGGACCGCCATCGCCATTCGTATAAGGAAAGCCTCTTTGTTAACTCAATGGCGATCTATAGGGGTGAATCGCCGATTCCTTTAACCAAAATTTAATCCTGCACTGCGCTTGCTGTGCTGCACTTACTTCTCACGTCTCAAATCCCTAAATTAGCTGCATATTCAGGAGACCTGATGGTGTATAACAACTTGCTCAATATTCATGTTCCACTGCGGAAGAACTGTAGCCCGGTACGCAAGTCTAAGCTTGACTAATTTGGACTGAGTCAGAATAGACAAGACCAGCAGCCTAGGCTAGATTATGGCATGCTCGAGTAAGGCGCCTTATATGTTGCCATTCAAATTGACCCACCTAATCAACTCGGCAGACATTAGGGATCTCTTGTCTAAGTCCCCTTTCTCATGTGCCACTCCAACGCATTTTCGGTAAGTGTCTCCTTTTTCGCATACTCACACGTACTGCTTCTTACCTGATGTCATACTGTTTGTGCTCCTCGAAAAAATACATACGGAAAAGGGGAGTGAACGATTCCTACAATTGGGCTTCTCACCTTTAGTTTTTCACTTTAGTGACACTAGAACATCTCGCTCCTCTGTCTCTTTTAAGCTTCTCTCACCAACCCCCCTATCTCATCTTCTGTCAGCACCCTCTTTGCAGATTCCCTTCCGTCACTCCACTAGTCTCAATCCGATTATGACATGAGGAAATAATGCACAGATTTATCGCCTAGATCAGACTAGCACGAGTGGGATTAGACCTGAATCAATCACGCTCTCCCCGAGACAAAATCGTGTTTTAACAAAGTTTAGCAATGATTATCATCAAATCTACATTTATATTTTCTCGCTGTCGCTTTAGTTTGTACTACACTACTTCGCCTCAGTTCCAACTCTTACTGCTACCCCTCCTTCACTTAGCCTTTTGGGAGCGAAGGTGGGCATGTTGCTCTTACTTCTTTCTTAGTAATTTGCAGGCTGGTCAAATTCTTATTTGCTCATCTAACTGCCCACTCCTTTTATTCTTCCAACTTGTTTTCTAGCTGATTAAATCGACAATTTCGTCCTGAGCGCAACAAAGTCTCCTTTGATCGTCCATTAGATGGCTAGTTCTTTGGCCAATCTATCTCAGCTCCACACTTTGCTAACATTCTATCAGCCATCCACCAATTGGCTTTACTTCATCTAATCGCTTTTCCCTCCAGTAAATCTACACCCTCACTTTTTTAGGTTGAAGCGGACACGGCACATGAAACTGGCAAAACTCGTGCACCATGTGAAGAAAATTTGTCTCCTGCAAGACGCAATACGTGTGAGTGTACAGAGTGCAGTAGGCGACAAAGGAGTCAATCTCCGAAGATGCGTTGGAGTTAGACATGAGAAAGAAGGCGTGGACAAGAGTCTTTGCCTTTTCAAGTGTACTTTGATCCCTAGTGTCTGCGAGAAGAAAAGAGAAGACCTTAACTCAGATGGTATGCAGTTGTATCGAGTTTATTAGGCCGGCCAAATTAAAATGCTGGGGCGGACTTGAATTTAATGCATAAGACGCCTGTGAGGATGGGGCATGCTCGATAGATGAGAACCCAACGACCCGCCCTTAACTATTGCTATTGAGCTAACGAAGGGGCAATTCTGATGTGCACTCCTAACTCTGTGCTTGGGGTAATTGTTGCTTCGGTGGTCTATGCGTTTTCAGCAGGAGTTGGGTAGCATGAATTTGTAGCTGAAGGATACCGAATGCAAAAATTATTGAAATGACACATGCAAGTGAATTCCTGGGACAAAAGAAGGTAGCACAGATAGAAGAAGGGGTATTCGCACCAAAATTCACCATTTATTTTTATGATGTCTATCTGTTTTCCCCCTTCGACGTCTCTGGAATAAAGAATTGAAAGGTGTAAAGTGATGAGGAGAGTTGCGACGGAAGTGAAGGATACAAATAAGACCGGAGGCGAGGATAAAATAAGGCAGGAGAGTGGCACCGACGAATAACTGAATGGCAAGAACGGCAGCGCAGCGAAGCAAGATGAATAAAAGCAGGCAAGCAACACGTAGAACAGTATGTCTGGCAGTTTGTCGTGTGGTGGGCCAATTTGAACCTGATGCGTGTAAGATGACCGATAGCGCGTGTTGTGTGGTTCCGCTCAGTGCCGTCTGGTGTGGACTTGGAACAACACCACTTGGAGGTGGTTTTGAGGGAGTAGGTGTCACTTGCTTTTGTGCCTTCGTGACTTGATTGAGTTATGTGCATCATAGTGTGTGCAGAGAAGGAGGAAGAAAATGAGAAGAACCACCGATACTAACGTGCTTTGACTTAAATGTGCTGCCTTGTTGTGACTGCTTGTCCTCGGCCTTTTTGAGGGAATGCCTGTTATGCATTGGCAACTCAACCCTTGCGATTACAATGGCCCTAGCGAAGGTGCGCTTCTGCCGATCACTCCAATTTCACGCCAAGGCCAATTGTTGCCTTGCACCAGGGAGTACAATGGTGGTGAGCAGACTTCACCAACCTGGGTAAAGCAACATGATTTTATCGGCAAGCAACTAAAGAATGATCGGGTGCAGGACGAAAGCGAGAGGTTTACAGAGGCTAAGTAGAGGAAAGGGCGAAAAAGTTCAAGATGAGATGTCACTGCACGGTGCTGGAGCCCTGAATTTCTTATTTTTTTTCTGCATGTTCTTAACTTTCTCCACTGGTGCACTTTTCTAGCGGAGTATGCAAAAATCAATTCTGTGAAAGAAATATGAATTTTTATCAAACGGCACACTCAAAGACATTGCCCATAGTTCTACCTTGATTAGTGAAACACACAAGGATATCAGTTGTGACGAAAATAAGGATAGGGAGAAGGAAGGGAAGATAAAACATGGAAAGAGAAGTTAATGGCATAGCTTGTCCATAATTTTTAAGCTTGTAATCTCTTCTGGTCTTTTAACGTTAAAACAGTACAGTATACGGTTGAAGGCATTGGAGAGATTGAGAGGAAAGCAGCGGCGATGGAGGCTGAGAAGCAGACCAAAGGTGAGTAGCTGACGAGGGGGTGCTGAGGCAATGATGAAGAATTGGATGGTTGAAACGACGATAACTTGGGAGGCAAGATGAATGTTAGAAGGCGAGAGAATGCCGTATGATTTATCGCTTTTTCGTTCGATCGGTGGTTCGTGGTGTCTGGTGGTTTTTTGGAAGCAAATGTCATTTGTCTTTGTGCTTCTTTACTTTAGCTGACACTCGTGCATCATTGAGCGTGTAATGGAGGCGGAAGACAATGCAAAGGACTATTGATACTTGTGGGCTTTGAAATGCTCCGCATTATCTAGATTGTCAAACCTTGATTTCTTTTCACCAAGGCGATCGGATAAGAGTGCGGTGGAGAAGCGACTTAAAAAGTAACATTCTTATGATGGTATACTACGTATCAAGTCGTATTTCTCTATTTTTGGTAACAGGAATCAAAGGTTAGAGTGCTAAGGACTCTCAGCAACAGATAACTGTGATGACGAAACAACCGCTGACGCTTACATCAATTAGAAGAATTGTGAAGGCTTGCCATACAAGTGCTATCTATATGGGATAACTAAAAAACTATACTTTCGAGTTTATCAGCATTGCCCTTTCTTCTATTGCATGGACCATAAAGTTGCGCGATGCATTTCCGATTGCTTGCTAAATGAGTGACTAACTTGTGATTCGAAGCAGTTTTGCATTTCAGTGTTCGGTGGTCAGACCCCCAAATCATCCATTCACGGAAGAAGATGTTCCCTACGGGCACCTTAGAAGACCAAGCATTTGCCGCTGCGGTACATCTAGCCGGTAACATTTGAAGAAATTATGAAAACCTAAGGCATGGCAGCGCAAGACCTCCTCCCCCAAAATAACCACCTTTCAGCGTTTGCGTTTGGATGAGATCTAGACATGGCGTTAGTTTTTTTCATCCGTAATCCTTTACCTTCTTTCAAACGATTTTCCTCATCACCTCATGTCGTGTGATGATAGCTTGGGTTGAAGAGGTATAAAGATCAGAGAACTGGAAGTTTGATGGAAATTATGGTAATGGATTTCGAGTTGCTTACTTCTGGAGCACAAGCAATTCAGTAATGGCTTGTCTTCTTCAAGTTTATTAGTGGGTCTATGTAGATTCTGTTTGCAGGCTGTAGAGGATCACTAAGAATTACACCATTCTAAAGTTTTAATTTGGGCGTAAGGGTGTGCTAACCGTTGCCTACTAAGACCAAAGACCGCGTACTTTGGCATTTTAAACATTTCCAAAGTCTTCACGCATCACAGGATTGCGTTTTGCCCTTAGTAACGAAATTCTACACACAAGATCTTTGGTTCTATTTGCATTGAAAACGATTATCACCTGTTTTACTTCAATTGCGCTTTTATAAAAGGCTATTTATCGGAATGGACTACTTTTGCTAATTGGCCATCCATTGTGCTTACACTGGCTTCTACGTAAAGCGAAGCAGAATAGCCATTTGCTTTGTATTTTTGTGGCACTAATATTTTAAGCTGGATTTACACTTTTGGATAAGATCTTAAGTCAGAAGGCAATGATTGGTCAGACCGCCAGACCGTTAATTGCACAACCATGCCGACTTCTACTGCGTCCAATCAGCACGACGCAATGAGCGCATACTTGGCTCATTTAAGCCAATCACCTTCGGAGCTGTAATGGGCAATAACGCAGCATTGTGCATGTTTTAGGGCACCTTTAGATTTTGTAAAACCCTTGGCTAACAATTATCGCAAGCGTGTGCATTCGCAAAGTTCTCCACAATAACACGTATTATGAATATCGCCTTTTGATATGGTCCTGCCAGAAATAATGGATGCATCGGCTCAATGTCATGTGCGAAGCTTCCCTTTTAGTTGCTCCCTGACTTATTTATCTTTTAAAAAAACACATGAATTATAGATGAATTTTTATCGGATAAGTACAAAATTTCTTTAGCTGGATTAACTTTATCATCTCGGCAACGAACTGGTTGAAAATGGGGCGACCCTACTTTTTAAGTCATCCGCATGACGCATTGCGTGGGTCATTTTTTCAAATCAAGCAATTAAGCTTCCGTCTGTGAAGTCCCAGTTGTTAGTTCAAACAAACTCTGAAGTGCGTAAATCACATCTCCAGTGAGTGACAGAACGAATGGGTGGTAATGGGTATTTGTTTCAATGCACTTTTTAAATGGTTAGCAGTCAGCCAATCAAGCGACTAAGTGAAGGTCATATACTCGGCCACCCCCGTCCAGTAATAGGTGCTACTCTGCTCACCCCTGAAGCATAAAGTGCAGAGGTGGAAGACAGATTATCTAAATTCATTGCACACATGCGAAACTGGATTTAAGCCAATTTTCAATGTCAACCTGACCGTGCCTCCTCCGTATCCCGCAAGCTGTGATAGTTGTTTTAGGATGGCGGAAGGTACAATAACGATGCTAACACTTTGGTATTCTAATATCTTCCCCAAAACGATGGATGTAGCATAAACAACGTTGATGGTTCTGATCTTCAATGCCATTCTTCCGAGTTAGTGGTGGCTGCGTGGTGGGTGAACTCGGACAGGGGCGGCTGAGACCAAGCCATTTGTAAGCGATTTGCTTAGGGTCGACTTTGATAATCGTTATTTTCTCCCGCAACAGCGCGTTTCATTTTACTGTCTCCTCGCCTCGCAGAAGTGAATACAGCCATTTCTCCTCTTGCGTGTTGTAGAATGATTAGTCTGTAGTTATTTATCTCAACTTTGATCAACTAATGCTAAAACACGGACTTCGGTATTCAGTCACAGTCGCTATGATGCTGGTAATAAGTGCTAGTGACGTTTTTCTCATTGACAGAATCCATGCAACTTGTTTCCGTCTCAACCTCGATGTCACTGACCTGTATAGACTATGCTGGTATAGGGTTAAAGTCGAAGAGGGATTCTCACCAGATGCTCGACATTTAAGTCTTTTGCACTATAAGCTGATTCGACTGATTCTGCTGAGTGATTTTACTGAATAAAAGTGTAGAGCCTTCTCTTTCCTCTTAACAGTGCTACAAGTTATCAAATTATGCAAATTTAAAATTGTAAATTTGGAAATTCGATGCAAACTGAATCTGCACTGCTTAGAAGGTGTGCCAACAGTTGTCGCAACTTGGCAATGTGCGCACGTGTCTCCTGCAAGTTATTGAGGGCACCAGTCAGATCTCTGGGAGGACAGCGTAACCTGCCCATCTGAAGAGTGCGCAAAGAAGGCACGACCAGTCTGTAATTGTCTAGTAGGTAGTTCGCAGGGGCCACCTGAGAACGAATCTGCTTGGAGAAAAACAGGCGGGTGCGCGAGAACACCACCATTCAGTATGCAGGAAGATCAGCAATTAAGTAGAACTTTCGAAAAGTTTGGAAGGAAAGCGTTTTGCGCTCGTAGGCATTTGAAGCACCGATCTTCAAATGAGGCGTGCCGGTCATGATCACGTCAACATTTATACTCATCGATTTGCGTTTCACTGAAAGGGTTCTGGAGGCGTCTTCGACCGTAAGACACTTTACAAATGTTAACCAAACTATTGGTTAAGTAAAACTGTTCCTTGACGGTAAAATGAGCCAAAGATTTCGGATTAGATCGTTCGCTAATGCTTCAGTTAGAAGGATTAATACACCCATTATTCTGTATGGTAGAAGAATTAAATCTTTGGTTATCTCATCACAGACATTAAAGCATGAATAAGCCCTTGACACAAATAAATATGGTGATAACATCTATTTACGCGCAGGTACACATATTCTCATTTCACCTGTTTTGTTTCTAAAGATGCACCAAATGCGGAATGCCTAGTTGTACCCGGGAGAGAAAAAACACGGACCCTCAACAATTAGTCGCATTGGCCTTGTTACCGGCCATACAGCAGCAAGCGGAACAAGAAACACCAGTATTTCCAAGACCAAATTCCCCCCTTATTTGTTCGCCACAGAACAACGATGAAGGCAAACAAACCCAACTACATCCTTCGTCACTAAATAGGCTGGAAATGGATGAGGCTGCTTCAAATGAATAGGAAATCTTAGGGGCAATGCCTGTATTTTCTTCACGCATTCTAAAATTGACCAACTCCCCAAACCCTGTACTACAACAGACATCCTGCATCGACTTGTCTTTGTCTGCAAAGCAGGGTGGAAGCTCAGACCAGCCTCAAACTGCCACTACGATGCCGAACTTCCTAACGCCATCACACAATGTCATGTGACTCTTCAGCGCATGCACCGATTCGTGCGAATATAAATTGTGTTTTCCATCACTTTTTACTTTTAATTTAATTAAACTTCACCGCCTAGCCCAGTTTATGCTGCCTGCACCCAACCGTGTGTGTTTGTGCGTGTTTGTGATGGGGGTGGATTTATCACCATTATTAACACAACTTCAATACCACCCACACATACAAACATACCAGTGCGCTGTAGTTGGAGCTTTCAACCCCCCACAGAACCTCACCCTACATTCTATTCATGCCAAGGCGGAAAGACTTCTCTCTTCCTCTGTCAGAGGTAGTCAATCCTCACACCGTCAGGAGGAGATGTTTCAACTTCCCGTCCCCTCGCTGACCCGTAGCAATTACTTCTTCATCAAGAGTTGTCTTTTTACTCCTCTACCAACCAATAACGGAGAGAAGAGATGACCATTCAGCCATGAGCCAGTGAATTGCATGCATTGCCGCATGTTAGCAGAGAATAAGTTAGCACCATCTATTTCCACCACTCCCCCAGTTGAGAAAACTTTGCTTGGATGTGTTTCAAGCATTGCTAAGCCCCTCCCACCTCCTTTGTCTGATCACTCTTATCTCGCCGCTAAATTACCATTTGCCACTTAAGATAGCTGAATCGTATCCTCATATACCTTCCGTTGGCATTTTAGCCTCACGTCTTAATTACCCCTCATTCCTACTACTACCGATCCCTTTCCATTCCCAAGTCCAGAAAACCATCTAAGATTAAGGGTGGAGATGCTGCTCTCAAGTGGCTAGTAAGTTGATGGGGTGAAGGCGTAATTACGCACATTTCTGGGCACTAATCACCCTTATGCTTCTCCTTTCTTCTTCTATTGCCCGGTTTTCGATGGAATAGGGCTGGATTGCAGGCATGATGAGAACAAGAATGAGAATAATGCTATTTTGTCCCCGGTGTTTTTTTCTTTCTGAAGGAAAAAGTTTAGCCATTTTACGGACAGTAAGAGCAATGCGAGGCATAAAATTGAGCAAAGAATTTGGCGACTCACTCCTAACAATTGCTATAAAGCTAGCAAAGGTGCTTTTTAAACCAATTGCTACCTTGCACCAGGAGAAAAAATGGTGCTGACTGCGTCTTCCAGTATAGCGGCGACACCAGGCTTGTCCAGCTAAATGGGACGGAAAAATAGTTGGGCGGGAGGCAAAGACGGGATGTTTGCAGAAGGGAACTGGAAGAAGGGGTAAGAAAGGGTCATTGTAGGATGTCTTTCCACGGTACTATGACACTGAGTTCCTTCTTCTTCTCCCTTTTTTCTTCCATGTATACTTAAATCCCTTCACTTGTCCATTTACCTAGCTATGTATTTGAGTGAAGTATGTGGGGATCGACTTTGCGAAAGGAATCAGAGTTTCCATCAATTGGCGCGCTTAGTGACACAACTCATAGACATAGTGAGATTTAGTTAGGTCCAGTTTATATTGTGCTAGTCTAATCTGCATTACGCATTTATGCAGTCCTTAATCACGTTACAGTGGAGAGTGAGACTAGTGAAGAGATGAAGGACACTCGCTAAGGAGCCGCTGGTGGACGATTAGGTGGGAGGAAGGGGTGCAGAATTGGTTTTGGATTCGAAGGAGGTGGAGGTGATAGAAGCGTGAGGGGAGCAGAGGAGCTAGACGTTGTCGTGGAAAATAGTGGTAAGAAAATGCAATGTGGAGAGTGCACGGCCCGATGTGGTCCAGTTTACACCCTAGTTGCGTGACTTTGATTGGCTTTTTGTTTGTCGCATGGGTCTCCTTTTCTGTGGTATACCTATGGCAGTGATGAGAACCTAGGTCGGTAGTCTTCGCAAGTAGTGTTTCATCTCCGCTTATTCTTCTACTCATGGTATCCTTTTCTACCACCACACGTGTTATGGATGCAGTTATGAGAGGGCTCCGTTCCGAAGCAGTGAAACTTTTTTGATTATCTATTCGCACCTCTGTTCTTTTTTATTCACTTGGTTGGTTAGTTAGTAGAGGTGTAGAGGTGGGGGGTGGGTGAAGTGACAAAGCTAATGTTGGCCGTCTAATGACCTATGAAGTTACTCCGCATACCTCACTCTTTCTATCTGCCAACCTACCTACCTATCTATCCACTTTTTAACGATCGTCCTGTTCGTCTGTCCTTTCCTCGACCTGTGGAATGTGCGGGGTCAATTTGGGCAGCAAGTGGTGGGCATATGAGGCTGACCGAGACGGACCTGTCCACAAAGTTCACAGAAAGCATTCAAATCTTAAAAAATGAATAACTTTGGATGGCGAGGATGTTAGACGGACGCACTCTAGTTAGGCGAATAAAAATTTACTAAGAAGGGGTGAAAAAACTGACTGAATGTCAGAGAGAGAGGCAGGAGTCAAGTGCTGTGGCTTCAAGAGTGCAGGTGCTGCCGAAGGTGAGGAGCGGCAATGCTGAAAGGCTAGCTAGTCCACAGTAGGCACCCATGCACCTCGAAGTGAAGTGGATCACGTCAGCACAGAACTGTGTCGAGGCCATTTCTTATGGCTCTGAATCCGTTTTCTTACAAAGTGCAGGAAATGACGGTTCTAACGAAAGAGTATAGCATCTATTGCACAAAAATAAGTATTTAAGTAAGGGCTTGCGCAAGGCGGTAATGGCTGCTTTGGTGTTTGAAATTCCCAAACGCAAGAAAGGAAGCCGCGTGCCTCATCGTTATGGCCCTATCTATCAACCTGTGCTCATCCACATCACCATTGTTTAGTCATCGTCCACCCTCAGGGTTGCGTCAACAATCACAGGGTATCTATAAGTCACTCAATATCTATCCACAGGGTTTTCGAACCGTGTCCATCACAATATGTATGAGGTTCATTATCGAGTGCCTGATGCATAATGTTTATACAATTGGCCTCCGAGTTGTTGCTCCTTCCCACTCCGCCATCGATTCCTGTTTTCTGCTGGTAGACACAAAGGTATTCCTTTCTTCTAACTTTTAAGGCTCTCTCATTATAATTAGAATAATTAACGGTTCAAATGTTATTTTCTCCCCATCTTTATGCGCTTCCCTATTTGCCTATGCTTAGCGCTTTGTGAGATTTTGATTTAGTAGTGTCGTTTCAGGCACTATTAAGGAGGGTCATCGGAAGTCCCCATTTTTAATAAATGAAGCTCAATTTTGTTTTTAATGAACGAATAACAAAGGACTTCAGCTATTCAGTTGACCACGTCTTTCTTATGGCTCTATTTTGCGATAACTCTGTGCCTTTTCATGATTTCCTCGTATAATCTAAAGCTGTTGTAAGATTATTCAAAGGCGATTGCTTAGAGAGGTGCTTTTTGTTAGCTTGCGCAGAGTAGACAACAATTCGTTTGCAAGTTCTTTGTAGGACGTAAGGTTTTTTGCATTCACAAATTTAGCTCCCGGTGGTGGGGTGTCAGGATTACCACCTAGGAAGGTTGATGCGAACGCTGGACTGCGCCCTCATGAAATCGAACCAGAAGTCTGCAGGTCACCACTAGACTCGAGACACTGTGGCACTCCATTACTCCTTCTAGAGTAAACATCACGCCCAGGAAAAGAGGAGTCGTGGTGCCACAGTTGGGGATTGCAATTTTATAGCACCTGCACAAGTGCTATAATAGAGCCGAACGACATGTTTAGCCGGGAAATGCCAAGCTTTGTGAAAATGTTATAAAGCACAATGCGCATCGAGGCATATCCAGCTCACCGGTTGATGATAAAATCGGCTTCAGATAAAATTTTAGGAGATTGATTCAAACGTTATTGCAAATAAGCTTCACTTAGGTAGAACTGAATATTAGAATTTAGACGCATTTACGATGAGAAGTAACAGAAATAACAATTAAATGATTCAAGAAAGCATGCAAATGAAAAATTGAATAAAACTAGGTCCGGAAATACATTAATGACCCTAAAATGTGACCAAACAGCAACAACTTCAGCCCTGGATGCACTCAGCCATCAGGACGACAACTGCTTCAACTCGATCTCCAAGATGGCGTTACTTCCAGCCCAAAGACGCCATTAGTATAGGAATTGCCTCCAAGAAGTTCTTAAATTAACTAGCAGCATTTTCAGGCTTTAGGCGGAGAAACGTGTACCGAGTTACTTCACTGAACATGAAAGGTCCTCCCACTCCGGACGCTCACGATCAAACACCAACGTGGCCTTTAGCTCGATCTGGGGACCACCCTAAATTTATCTCCTAATAAATTTACACCTACTCTTAGTTGAAAAGAGAGTTAGTTAGTGAAGAAGCCATTTGCAGTTCTGCATTTGCTTCTGTTTATGTCGAGATGACTTTGCACATTCTGAAAATAAGCCTATTAAAGTGAATCGGTTTATAGTCCCTTTCAAGTTATCACCACTATTTTCCAACTAAAAATTGCATCGAAATAACATTTTTCATCCACAGCAGAACATGATGTTCAAAGCGAATAGTTGAGTGCCAAACAAATGGGTTGAACTATGCCTAAAATTGATAAAAGTGTCTTAAATTTAAGTGGATTATAACCCATTTCGTTGGGATGCATAGCTTCAGCACATCCCTCGGGGTTTTACCAACTCCTCAAAAAAGAAAATCCTCTTCCAGAACCTTCAGTAAGGTATTCGCATTACTAGAAACAGATTTTTAAAACTTCTTTACCCAGATTTGTCTATTCATTAAAATTCACAGATTTACAGCCTTTTCATTGATGAATGCAGCTGCTTATGAGTCAACCATCAATTTCCATTCGTTTCAATTTCAAGGAATGTTCCATCGGAAGAACGGGAGCTGCAGATGACTTTTAAGGCGTAATTTGTGGATACCGCCGTGCTGATATGAATTCAAGTCTTACGTCAATTTTGCCATGCCTTTTGAGTCTGGATCATGTTTGACGATCGAGAATGACATGACGTCTTTGAGAGTAGTTGTTTTGCGCTCTTTAGGAGTCTTACACGAGGGAGACTGCTTTGGCAAGCAGTGCAAAGAGGAGTCGCAAGCAAAGTAGTAACGAGAGATGCCTTCACACCCACATCTTTATATACCACATTTCTAAACAGCTCTATCTTCTTTTCTTTACGTTTGCTCTCCTGCGTAGGGAAATGATGTCGCAGAGAGCATTACTTTGGTCTTTTGCATTTCTTTCGAGTTGGCTTCTCGCCTTTTTCTTTCCTTCACCTAATTTATCATTGTTCGTCTGTGTCACACCTCTAATCTGGAAAAATACACCTATTACTTAGTCTTGGTGTAATATCTCTCTTTTCCTTGAAACTAAGTTGCTGCTTGGGGTTGGTTTTATCGCCCAGTGGTAGGGTGTTAGGTTTACCATCTAGAAAAGTTGATGTGAGTGCTGGCTTCCACCCCCTCGAATTGGAACCAGAAGTCCTCAAGTTAAGGTTGGACTCGAGGTACTTGTTGAGTAGACTACGTTGTGACACTCCGTCACTCATTCCAGAGGAAACATCACATCCAGGAAGGGGATATTGTGGTGCCACAATTGGAAGTCGCAGTTCTACAGCACCTTCACAGGCCAAAGTGAACCTAAAAAACCACATTTAGCCGGAAGGTGCCAAGTTTTGTGAAAAAAAGCTATAAAACACAATGTGAACCTGCATCATTTCCGTTCACGAATTGACGATGAATTCGACTTTCTAAAAGGCATTCGTGGAGGTATAAATACAAGGTTACCTACCACACTTGTCAAGAAACTCCACCTCCATGTGTTGTCTAGAATGTTTATCAGTAAAGTTCTGGCAATACCAAAAACAGATTTCTACAACCTTTTTTACCTAGCTTCAACAACTAATGAAAAATTTCGACGCCTCAACAGCAGAGATTATATTGAGGACCCTACTTGAATCTACCATTGTAAAATGTCGAGTTCCTACCTTGAAAATCTATGTTCAACAAGTTCGGGCGATAACTTGATTAATTTACAGCTTTGCAGCTTTTACATTAATATGTAAAGTTGCATATGACCCATCTATCAGCCTCTATTATTTTCAGTTTCAAGGAGACTTCCATTAGGTGAACAGGAAACAAATGCTGTTAGCAGTCAGACGATGAGGTTAAAGTAGGAGATCCAAATTAAAAACAAATTAAGCATCAGAACACAGAACTCCTCAGACCGGATTTTAAAAATGTTACGCAGCCCTTCACCCCTCCCTAGAAAACCGACACGACCAAAGACTCCTGAATGTTATTGGTTTGACCCGTAAACTTAGATTTTACTGGTTTTGTACTTTACAAGCGCAGCAAGTGATTCAGTCATAAAGCAGCGCAGGATTGTGTGATTACAAATTCATCGTTTCCAACTTTACAGTTAAAGACCTTTTGGACCCCCCCTCCCCGATCCTTAACAACTCCAACATCTAGCAGCGCTACATGCGAACCGTATCGTCTGCCAAATTTCCATAGCACCCTTAACGTACTGCCTTGTTCGCTTGCCTTTAAACCTCAAGCTTTTGTACTTTTGTTACCGTTTTCCATCTATCGGTCACCACGAGTTGAAGCTGGACTCACTTGCTGTCCTTTGCAGCTGCCTTACCACCACTCACAGTGGCATAACTGATGCGCTTACGGTAGGAGAGGCTCTACATCATTCCTTCACGCTCACTTCTTTTTCTGATTCGTTAATCAATCAGAGTTGGTATAATGAAGTTTTGGTGCAGTGCTTCTCATCAATGACATTGCTGCTTTCGACCATCGTAAAGTCGTCCCAACGCCCATGCATTCAAAACCATTCGAGCCAACCAGCAGAGTTGGTGTCAAACAGTTATCAATCGCCCTTGACCCAGGTAAATGTGGTGATAACATCTAGTTACGTGCAGATGCGCGTTTTCTATTTCCAGTTGTTTTGATTTTACAGGTACACCAAATACGGAATGCCCAGTTGTATCCAAAGGGAGGGACAAACTCGCGTCCTTATCGACTTTGCCATCAACTAAGCAACAACAAGCATCACCTTTTACCTCACAAAGGGTGGAAGAGACAACCTCTGTCCTAGTTAAGCCTCTAGTAATTTTAAGATTCACTTCCCTCTCATGCATTCGCCACAGAACAATGAAGAAGGCAAACAAACCCAACTGAATACTTCGCCACCAGAGCGGCTGAACATTGATGAGACTACTTCAACCAAATCGGATATCATAGGGCAATGCCTGTATTTCCCACACGCATTCCAAAAACCGGCTAGCTCCTCAAAGCCTGTACGGCAGCAGGCATCCTGCATCGGCGTTTTTATCTTTACAAAGCATGGTGGGAGCTCAGGGCAATCTCAAAATTACCACTATGGTGCCAAACTTACCAACACCAAATCTACTTCTATTTGACACCTCATCAAAAATAAGTGTCAACCACTTCTAGCATGCTTTGCTTCAAATATAAAATGCTTCCTTATTCAGCAAGCTGCTGCCGCTGTAGCTATGTCTGATTTTAGCATAATTATTTACACTGTCGACCGCAGAACAACTTTGGGGTAAACCAGACACTACCTGAGGCACAAAGACGAGGCAGAAGCAGAGTTCTCTTTACTTTGTACCCATCTGGTGAGATAACGAAATGGCTTAACAAAAAACCTACATCGATATGCATGAAAGCGAAGAACCGGTGTGTCGCATTAACTTGACGGACACTCAGGTTAGTCAAGAATTAAGGCGACAAAAGAACTTGTTTGATGGAAGGCTGTTAGTGTGTAGTGATGAGTGTCAACGATTGAGTCGTCAAAATTGATCATACTTTTGACTCTTCTTTTAGGTAAGATATGGTTTCAAAATCCCCGCTACAAACAAAGAGAGCAGGCGGAAAAGTGTTTGGCAATGAAGCTTATTTTCGTTTTCCACGTGTTTTCTGCAGTCGTAAGGGAATACTGAATAGGTGCAGCTAGAAGTGATATTCACTAAGTGTCTCTCTCACTCATTTAAATTTCCTGCTGTATGAAGGTAACTTTTGCTAACCTTACAAATTGGAATCATCGCATGCACTCATGTCTGCATCCAAGTCAGGTCGGACGGCTATTTCAATCTCTTGACAATATTATTTTTAGCAGCATACCTATTAGCGACTTCAGTAGTGGATTACAAATAGGTACAGCTACGCGATTTTTGCTTTTTTGTGGAGTTTTATGTTATCATTGACTATCCGACGAGACTGTAGGTTCACATAACTGACGCGAGAGATTTCCTGCTTCTGATTACTTTTAAGTAGTGCTTTAAGGTTGGAATTGTGTATGCCATTCTTTTTAGTTGTAAAACTCATTCTTAACCTGTTTGCGTCATTGAATTAAATTCTCTCCTAATTTTAACCAGTAGAAAACCAAAGGCATGCGATTGTCGTTAGCCATGAATTATGCGTACTACTTGCCTTGACTGTAGGACCAAGTCCCCAAACACCGGAGCGTGAAGGCGTGGAGGAGCCTCTGGTCGTGGAACAGAAGCCCATTCCAACCTTCACGTTCCTCATCTTAATTTTTGTGCGCAATTTTTGCCGGTTCAAATTGGGTGGTCTCATCCTTGCCTTTATGATCAACTTCCTCCTCTTCTTCTACAGAGTAAATTCCAGTTCCCTTTTCCACACTTAATGTCATTCTTGTTCCAAGTTCTACGAACTAATTTAGGGTTTCTACCCCTAGATTAAAAAATTAGGGTCCAGTGCAGAAGGAGCGGCAAAGGAGGCCGCATTTGACGCCTCCTTTGTTGCATCAATCAATTACACCGTATCCAGCACCACAGACTCTCTCCAAGACACGGGAATCGACATTAGCTAGAGGGGGAAGAGGGGTGGATTACATTAGCTGAACGGCCTCGTATTTAGGTCAATTGCTGAAGGCACTCGTTATTGCGCCCTCAATCTTCTCCATGGACGTACTTGTTGCTTACTGCCTTTTGAAGGTGAGCTACCTAACAGTCGAAGCCTCAACTGTTTTATCAAGCCTTAATGGATCTCACTCTTGCTGCCAGGTTCCTCTCGCTATATTCAAGCGGGGGAAAGAAATGTCTCGATTGCTCAAATTCAAAGGCAAATGGATAGCTGAACAGCCTTCTGACGAAGGGCTAAGAGCTCAGAGCTCAGAGCTCTGCTCCCAGCTCTCCTCACATGTGCTCGGATAATTCCTTTAAGAAGTCCTTAAGAAGTATTAAGAGCGGTACGGCCAGCAGCAGATAAAGCGACTTCATGGAATGCAAACTGGCAACTACAAGGAAGGTAGCAGTTGAATTACTTCAAGTGAATGTTCTGAGGAGGCCTCAAACAGTTGGTTCTATCCAACGTGGCTTCAGGAGATGGATCTACAATGCCTGCTTTGGAAGTGGGGTGTCATTTTCACGGATAATGTTGGTTTCAAGTGATCTCGAGATCAGCCCATACTAAGGAGACAATCATCACGCATCTTTGTTTTCTAGTTAGTCGTTCCTATACCTTGCAGTCTACTTTATCGTTTTGCAGCTAAGAAATGCAAACCACTTCATCTTTTCACACCACTTGATGGATGTGGCTATTTTCTTCAAAAAACTAGCCACCATTGTACAATCGGTTGCACAATGGAAAACAAATAGGTCAAACCTTGCTGTATTCTGGTAACTTGGCACATCACGTAATGGCCTGGTGTAGGTCACGTCTGACACCCTGTTCAACTGACCTTCATCGCGTGATTTGTGACTAATTTAGTGGAATTCCAACTCTTTGAGGTGTTTGGCTGACTATCAGGCTTAATCTTTTAGATATGCAACCGATCATGGAAATAGAGTACATTCCCTTAACCAACGTGGATGTACACCCTTCACAGCGTTTTCAACCAACATTGGGTAGCCTTATTTCACATAAGTAGTCATTGACACAGGCAAATTCATTTTAGCAAAGGAGCCATTTTCGAATTGCAGTTCATAAAAATTATAAATGTTTAGAGTATTTTTAAGTCTCCCAGTGTGCCTGTTTACAAGATTTGAACCCAGCCATGCTTCGCTTTATTTGTCGCATGTAACCAGAAGCCGCTATATTTTGGCCTTTGGTCATTTGAAAATGGTGATTGCGACCACATTTGTGTTTTTGACCTTATCACCATAGGTGTAATGGCCACATGATACTCTCTCTGAGCCCAGTGCACCACTTTTACGGGGGTGTGAGTGTAGTAGATAGTGACCCACGAATAACGTAAGTTTTCTGCCCAAAATTGGCTTATTAACCCGACGTGACTGGGTCATTACATGGTAATGCAAATCCAGCCACGGGAGCGTGACTTTGACATGAATTTGGTCGTTCGCTAGGCGCGAAGCTGATGAGATTGCAAGCCAAGTGATTAGAGAACCTAATTCATTGCAAAATATTTGAGTTTAAGTCTTCAGCATTCCGAGCATAACAGCGATAGTCACAGGCTGGAATTGATGCTCCCATTGGCTGTAAGAGGTAGACTTCGGTCCATAGACCTGGTAGATTCGTGTCAAGATAGCAAACATTCTCAGAATTTGATTCGCAAGTAACCTGCTGACAGGACGGAATGCCGATAGGCGATTAAGCAGCTGCCTACTACTTTTACCATTCTGGACCTTTCGATGGATTCCTGACTTGGATGGCCTGTCTGCTTCAGCTCGTATTGACAGGTATGCTGACTTCAGTTGTGACATACCTTTACACTTTCATTTGCGTTCTGCATTTTCCGTTAAATCTACACTAAAGAGGAGGACGGAGAGAGAGAATACAAGTGCATTGACATGCTTACTGTGAGTAATTTCATTACCACACTCCCATCGTTTCTTGTTTTCTTTTCTGTATAACAAACGCTGTATGTCATCTCCCTTCTTCTACTCTCCAGTGCTTCGTCTTCTACCTCCACACGGGTCTACGAGCAGATGGCGGAAATGGCGATGTGATTGAACCGCCCAACGGTGATACACATGGAGCGCTGCGGATCCTCCTTGGCATGTCACTCTTCTTCGTTGTCATTGTCATCCTCCACTGCCATTATTCAAGGTTTGTGCCTCCGCGCTCTTCTCTTAATTAGCTTAATAGGCAAAAAAGAACAGACCTCTTAAGTCTTGACCATTTCCGTTAATGAGTAGATTCAAGCTACCCTGTCTCTTTGGCTCATTGTTTTCTATCTAGGGTTGATGTATTGTCCTCCACAAATTTTTGTCACATGAAATTTACTTTGATAATTGTGGCCGAATAAATTGGATGTCTTGTTGTCTTCCCCATTCATCAAATGATTGCTAATCTTTTGTATAAACAGAGGCATGGCCTCAATCGCACTGTTCAATTGAGTGGAAAATTGTTAACTAAAGTCTCCATTTTCACAAGGCAATTACAACCGCGCCATTTGGGAATTATGTTGAAAGGCTTTTTCTTCTGCCCTGGTGCTACAAGAATGGTGGAGCTTTTATCAAAACAAAGTGTGCACGAATCGGACCTCTAGCTTAATAAGAAGTGCCCCTTTTCGGGTAAGGACACGATGCCTTGCTATCGCAAATCTCCATTCGTTAAAGCAACTGGTACTGTGAGTATGTCTAACAGCTCTCCTGGTGCCTTTTAGCTGAAAAGTCATCGCTCATCGAAACCTCCTTGATGCATCAGTTTTGTTGATTGATTTCAGACAGACACACCAAAAGGGATGCGGTGTCTGAGTCGCCGCCCTCTCTTAAGGGATAAGTCTGCTGGCCGCCGAAATATACTTGCCTGCATTCGCCCGCTGACATTCGAGTCCCTCCTTCTGTTAGACCTTGGATTAGGATCCAGCAGACGAAGCCTAGATTTTTTATTTTTTTATTAATAAGACGTGAGTAAGTTTAGATGGATCCTTAGTGGATGCATGGAAGGACTGGTAGTCATCACCGGCAATCGACGAGGTCGATGACCGGACCCACGCAAATTAGTTTGTGGAAATGGCAATAGTGCTAGGTGGTGTTCAAAGTTCCAGATTATAAGCAGGTTCTGAGTTTGAATGTGCAAATTTTTCTTCCTTACTTTTTGCAGGTCTCATCATCGACGACTTTGGCGACCTGCGAAACCAGTTAGAGCATGTGGGGGTGGACTTGGGATCCAAGTGCTTTATCTGTGGCACTGGGAAGGAGTACAGTGATGCCACTCTACATGGTCTTGATGAGCACGTTAAACGCAAACATGATTTCGTTAAACACTTGCAAGTTTATTTCATTCCACTGGCAGACAAATCAAGGCTTAGCCAAAATTATGGAAGGAGGGGAAGGGGAATCGGGGCAGCGCTTGACGGCGATTGTTGTGTTCCCTGAAGCACTATTGGTCTCGTATTCTTATCATTCGATGTGTGTTAGATTGTATGCTAATTAGATGGGTTTTGATTTGATGTTTTATTTTTGATCGTACAGTTAATCCTCTCACCACTTGAGGTCATGTGACGCATGGATGGGTACGCGTTGTGGTCTATGTCCCCTCATTAATGCAGACACATCTGCCTTTTGTTGGTACTTCCTCATGCATTTAATCAACAAATCCGACACCAAATTCACCAGTCAGGTGAGTTTGCACACATACAATGCTGATATTTTTGTGAGCTCTTTTTTTGTGCTAGAGGTGATGGATTTGCTGCTGTGATTAGCATGACCTCTGACCGCTGCGCCATGAAATCGATGTCCGATTCTGCACATCACAGGACGGCAAAGCGGCAGACAGACCTGATTTAAAACGCTGAGGTGTGCAGAAGCCTCAGAATGGATAGTTTGATAACTGACTGTGAAAAGACTCATCGTTGCTCAGGTCTTGAATTTTGTGGTAGACGATGGATCTGGATACTGCCGTGCTGACACGAAGCCATCCCCAATGAGTCAGATTCGTGTCTAACGATTGAGCGTGACATGACCTCTTTGAGAAGTCTGCCTCCAATACTTTCGATTTACTGGAGGTAGTCTCATCAATGTTCTGCCATTTTGGTGGCAAAAGACACAGTTGGGGTTGTCCGTCTTCGTCGTTGTTCTGTGACAAACGCATAGGGGGGAGGAGATTTAGTCAGAGTAGATAATGTCTCTTCCGCCCTTTGTGAAGTAGAAGGTGCTGCTTGTTGTGATTGCTGTTGCACGGTAGACAACGAAGACGATAAGGCGGATTCTAGAGGATCCGAGTTTGTTCCTTCCTCGGTTACAGCTAGGCGTTTTGCATTCGATGCACCTGCAAGAGCAAAACAAATGGAATGAGAACACGTACAGTCGCATGTAAGTAGATATTATCTCGGATCTTATATGGGTTAAGGGCTTATTCATGCCGAGTTTGCTATTCTTAGCATTGGATCGGTCTGTTTGATCCCAACCCTGCAGGCTGTTTCTGCAAGCAGTTTAAAGAGGAGTTGCAGGCAAGGTAGTAGCGAGAGATGCCTTCACACCCAGAAATTCAGATGCCGCCTTTTAAGACAACTCTTTTTTTCATTTACCTCCTCACATATAAAACTGGTGTAGAGAGCAATACTTCGACGACTTGCGCTTTTTCGAGTTGGCTCCTCGTCTTCCTCCTTTCCTTTACTTCATTTTTATTGTTCGTCTATGTTACGCCTCCCATTTAGAAAGATGCACTCATTACTTAATCTTGGTGGAATGTTGCCCTATTATTGGAAGCTAGCTGGAGCTTGGGATTGGTTTTGGTGCCTGGTAGGGTGTCAGGGTTACCACCTAGGAAGGCTGATGGATCATGTTGTGGCACTCCATCGCTTCATCCATAGCAAATTCCACATCCAGAAAAAGAGGGGTCGTGGTGCCACAGTTGGGAGTTGCAGTTCTATAGCACCTTCACAGATCAAAATAGAGCTGATTAAACACATTCCGCCAAATGATGTCGAGTTTTATGAAAGAGACTATAAAATGCAATGCGAATTGACGCCTATTCGGCTCACGAGTTGATGATGATTTCGACCTTAAAGGCATTTCAGAGATCGACTTCAACATTACTGCAAATAGGCTGCTCTACGTAGAAGCGAGTAGCAGAATCTAGACGCATTTGCGATGAGAAGTAACAGGAGTAACTATTGAGTGATACAGGAAGGTATGTAACTGAAAGATTAGGGGAGACAAAACCCGAAAAATACATTAATGTCCATAAAATATGAACAAATAGAAATAACTTGAGCCCTGCATACGCTCAGCCACCAGGACGACTACTAATTCAACCCAATCTCCAAGGTGGCGTTACTTTCAGCCTAAGGATGCCATTAGTAAAAGGATTACCTCCAAGAAGTTCCAAATAAACCAGTAATATTTTTAGGCCCACGATCAAACACCATCATGGCCTTGAGCTCGATCCAGGGGCTACCCTAAATTAATCCCATTATATGCTTAAAACTGCTCTTAGGTGAAATGAGATTTGGTTAGCGAAGAAGCCATTTGCAGTTTTGCATTTGCCTCTGTTTATGTCGTGATGATTGTGTTCATCTCCAAATTCTTAGTCCCTTTCAAACCACCTCTAATATTTCTGTTCAGAATTCGCCATTAAAATAGCAGAACTTGATGCCCGCTGTAAATGGTTATTAGTGGGAAACTCGCTGCTTTATTCCTAATTTTCCTGTCTATTTTGCCATCAGGTACCAAAATTCGACCCACTGAGGAGGAACCAAAGACCCAACATATAAAATTAAATTCGCCTTGACTTTGTTATGTCATAAATTTGGGCGCAAATTAATCTTTTTATCTCGGAAATTTATGGCTTAAGCACTTTCTAACCATCCACTTGGGCCATGGTTTACAAATTATTTATTATTTCTCCAGCAAGAAAGTGTTTGTAATACACTTTTTCCTTTTCTAATTTGTTAAAAGAATGCATACAAATGCAAAGTTACCTGCCCGAATCGTCTAGGAATTACACCTCTACACATTGTCTAGAATGGGTTCTAGCAAAGCATTTGCATCACTAAAAGCAGATCTTTAGAATCTTTTTACCTAGCCTCAGCATTCAGGAAAATTTTAACGCTTCAATAACAAAGATTTTATAGAGGAACTTACTTGCCTCTTGCATCCTGAATGGCAGTTTTGGCTTGTTCATATTTTAGTAGAAATGTATTTTACCTATTCGGATGACAGATTGGTTAACTTACATCGCTACAGCCTATTCATTGATGTGTACAGTTGCTGATGACTCAACCATCAGCCTTATTCGTTTCGGCCTCAAGGATTATTCATTAGGACAACAAGGAAAAATAAAATTACAGTCAGTGATGAAGCCAAAGTAGAGAGATTTAAGGTAAAAGCAAATCAAGCGTCAAAATACAGAGTCCTCCAGACTAAGGTTTAAAAAAATTGCATAACTCGCTCATTGTGTTTGCGTTGGGCACTAGAATGTGAGAATTAAGGCAATGCTCACATGATTTTGTAAAATCAAAAATTTATGGAAGAATAGGTAAATTCAAAACGGAGATAAGTGTGGAAATCGTTATAGAAAGGAGATTTGGGGTCGAAGGCATCCCTCTCTGGCATCATTGCCCTGCTTAAGGTTTATGTAGACCACCAAAGGAAGTTGTAAAACTCCCAGTCTGATTAGGTAAAGAAAACATTGAATGAAAAATGGTGCCATGAAGGTTTGGATCACAAATTATCTGAAAGCATTTATGATGGCGATGCATATCCGATGATGTTGGGTGATGGCATTATAAACATCAGGCAATGGTCCATTTCAAACGGGCGCGTCCCAGTTGAAATTAAGGTCCAAATTGTCATTATCATTAGGGAGAATAAGACACCTGATTGAGTTTTCCCTTGTGTAATGTTCGTGGTCTCTTCTGCCACACTCCACTTAATCGCTAATGATATTGCAGTTGTTGAACTAGCTAATCATATGCAATACTCTTTTTACCCTATGCAGATCCAATTAACTGGAAATTAGATTTTCGGCACCGAGGTTATGGCAAGCCTCAGTAATTAACTTTGCACCTCTCCCTCTGGCTAGTGATCTCAATCCATAACTTCATTTTGATCCTCTCACTGATAATAACAATCATTAAACGAACTCAAAACTCACAAAGAGTGCGTTTGAATACGCAATCTTGTCTGGTTGACGTGCTCACGAGTACTTGTCCCATTGCTTCACACAATAACCCCTTGCATTTTCATTTGAGATTGCTTTTCTGGTCGTGATTAATACCGGTGGCATATGCTGACACGAACATCATAAGCCAATGCACTGTCGTACATTCTACTTGTTCTAGGCAATAGCACATGATAATATGAGTAGTGCACTGAAAATGAGATAGGATCTGCTTTGGTTCGATTGTGGCTGCATTTATCAGCACTGATTAATAAGTTTACCGATTGTGATTTTAATGCTACTGGTAATGTGCTACGAGTAGTGTCAGCAGTTGCTAGGAAACGAGAAGCCATGTGAAGGTTACCTGCACATGCGAAGACTCGTGCTGTTAAATAGTCTTTCAACTCATTAGTTAAAAGAAGTAAATTATTGGCTTGGAGCATTGTCACTTGACACCACCAAGAGATCCTTGCAGTCTGCTGCGTTATAAATGGCCGCCATTCCTTTAAAACACCAAACAAATCGAATTAGAGCAGTTCGAGATGAGTCCATTATTATTGTTTAATGTAATTGCAGCGCCAAGACACCACCTTGCCTCCATTCCATTCGAAGATGGTGGAAATTGATCACACGCCACAAATGGACTTTATTTGCTGTCCTCTTTTGACTTAGGTACAACAGTAATAGATGGGCGCAATGCTCTTTCGTTAGATTTTTTATCTACGAAATAAATAATTAGTTCGCTTTTAATAGTCAAAGAGATAAGAGGGGTGGTGATGGGAAAGTGGTAATGATCTCGTGAAGAAAGAAGAGAATGATTGGATTGTATTAGCACGAGCATCTTACAAGGGCAATGATGATGACGCTTTGGACTTTAATTCTGACTAGACCGTACCTTTTTAAATTCATCATTGTCAGATATAAGTGATGCCATCACCTAACACCCTCGGATATACACCGCCATCATGAATGCTTTTTTTATGCTTTATGATCCGATCCTTCTTAACACCATTTCCCATTTAATGTTTTACCCATTGAGTTGGACTGAAAGCTCTATAACCTTCGATAGTCTACAAAGCTTTAGCTGTTTGGTAACCCTTTGTGCTTCGTAACCCTCTAGAGAATAAAAAGAGCTGAAGCAACGAAATGATACTAGACAGAGGCGCCTTCAGCTCCAAAAATCAGTTCGGCCACGATTTTTTTCATTTAATCGTACATCAAATTCACTAATTTTTACAAGGTTTTGATTTTGCAATTTCGCGTGAGCTTTGGTTGAATTCTCATCTTCAAACATTATTCAGGTCCCTACTCCTGTTTTGGTCCTCCTCATTGGCTCTTGGGCAGCCAACATCTACTCTGGGTCTGTAGATCATCACTCGAGCGTCGTAGACGGAAAACACTATAAATAGTTGCATTAGCCGGTCAGCCAGCATGCTATCCAGCTTGTAGGTGCATGTGTTGTCCTACTTTGTGCAGTCAATTGCTGCCGATCTGGATGCCTTCAGAAGGGAACAGACGCGAGACTGCATGTGAGCTGCAAATAGCAAGTCTGTCCTTGTTCCGTGTGCAGTGTCACTTGCATGGAGAGGAAAGCAGAGCATTGCAGAAGTTTGAATGGTTGCTGATTGCAATAGCTTGATGTTGGAATCCACCTCGACAAACGTAGCGCACTGATGACTGGCTTGAAGGGAACGCTGACCACCTTGGACAACCGAAACCACTGACTGAGTGACAGTCGCACGCAAAGGGCCAAGGTGGTCCCTAACCCCATTTATGAAGCATGATTTTAACTACGATGGTGTGCTCTTTTAGAGATCTTCACAGCCTGGACACGCCAATGATCTGCGTGTGAACCTAAGCACAAATCTCCTATAAAAGAGCATGCCATAATCGAAAATAATCACATTGCTGTAGTGGGATTGGGCGATAGTTGTTAGCGTTGCCCTCGGATGTCTCTCAGTAAGGGGATTCAGCTGTTCGAAATGGTCAGCATTTCCGCAAGCCGGTCATCTGTGTCACATTCTGGAATGGATAGTGACTACAATTGCCGAGGCACCTTCTGCAAGCATACCTATGCTCTTCATGGAACAACATTCTGGGTTCCTTGGTATGCAGAACAGCTGCACTGGACACTAGCGAATGCGAGATAATTTATATGAAAGCTACCATTAGATGAACCACAGGTTGGAGTAAAGGCAAACGAAAGAATGATATGGCGATCGGGACCTCAGTTCTAATGAATCCAAGGGCAACGCTTAATGTAGCAGCTCCAGGCGGGCCGTTGAAGGCGCATATATAATGGCGCCAAATTCGGCTAAAAATTTTGACTATCCCACCTTATGCTCATAACCTCGAAAATACAATTTTTTTATTGATTCTATTGTTGTAACCTTTAGCCAAGGGCTAATGTCAGTTAGCCTGACTTGTTGGAAGCAAAAAGTAGAGAGCCGCTTTTCTGGTTCCATTTATCTCGGCCAGTTTTACCGAGCCACCGACAAGGCGACAGGCGCAGACAATGATTCAGGTAGCCCCTTACCTTATTGCCGTAATGTGACGTTGGGCGCGTTTGGCGTGCTCTTTCATAGCCTGACTGTTCCTCACTAATTGTCGGATTTCTACATTATTAGCTAAAATACCCATAGGATCCATAATGTGTGGGGCTAGCGCAAGCGCTAATTCGTCTTGGCTATCTGATTTGCAATCATGTGTATAACCTATTCTGTACTTTTTGGTATCTGCTATTGATAAAACAGAAGAGACACATCCATTACACACACCCACACCCTTCTCATCGATTGGGACAACAACAAAATCAAGAGTGAGAGAGAAATGCTGCATTCTTTTTGAGAAGATGAAGGGGCGAAGGAGGAAGGAGAAGAATGAGAGCGAGAAAAAAACTAACTAAGCTGCCTCTTGCACTGGCTTGAGTAGTAGTAGTAGTAGGATGTGTGGATGTCCACGAAACCAAATCGCTGTCAACATCAGACAGGCGCACACATCAAATTAGCCGGGAGGTGAGGAACTCTAACAACTACAACAAAACCAACGACTATTTTAAGTTACAAGAATAAAATGTGGTGCGAAAGAAACAGATACATTATTGTCACTGCTATCGAGCGAGTTTTTCCTCCTTTACAAAGCCTCATTTCGCACATCATCTCATCATCCGCACTAACGCATGTGTTCTCTCTCTTTGACCCTGCCGACGATGACGATGACATCGTGAAGGCTAATATCACCTCAAGGCACTACGTCAACAGTTTTAGCAAAAATTCCTCAGCGCACACTGACGACAGTACGCCGATGTAAAGACGCACATCTTTCGTAGACTGAAGGAAGGCAGGAGCAGAGGAGCTGACGCACTACGCGTCGCCATCTTTCCTCGCAGTAGAAGTCACAGATTCCGTTCATTCATTCATTCATCTATCTGTCTACCCATCATGGAATAGGTCAACACATCTTACTTAAAAAAGGCCTTCACCTCACCACCCGTTGAGAGCTAAACGAAAGGTTTGTGGAAGGCGACGTCAATGTTACCATTCATATTGAAGTTGCGCGACAACCTTACTAAATCGAAAGGCGGCGGGTTGGCTTTGCTCTAGCAGTAACGTGGATTGCACGCCGATGTTTCGTTTGTGACAGCCAAATTCCAACTACCTCGGCTTGTGGTTATTGTTGGAATTGCACCTGCTAAAGTTACTGAAAGTGCGGTCAGCTATACAGTTAATAAAGAACACTGGAAGCACCTCTACATACTTTGCCACTTAGCTCACAGACACGATTGCTGTCACACTCTTAACATGGATAGCATAACACCTTGGATAGTACAGCGGCCACTAGAGAGAGGGACGAGAATGGAAAGACAATGTGGGAAAAAAGGGAGGAGTAGTGGTTACTCGCCTCAGAAGCAGTTTATTGCCGTAGAGGCGCCTAAGACGCAGCTCACACCACAACAAATCACTGACCACTACCCATTCACACCTAAGCCAAGAATGAAGCGGAAGTAACAGTAGTATCAAAAAGCATCCTACAATTTGGTTCTCTCTCAGTGGTTTCCCAAATCAGGTCATATCATACAACCTTGAAAGCGAGTACGTCCCTGTCGAATTTGGTGTCCACAGCACCGGTTACACCAAGCAAAGACAAGAATCAATTGAACGTTTTCATCGTTTCATTATCATCATCGTCATCACCGAATGGTGCCCCTCGACTTGCTTCCCTCTCCTCCTTGCCACTGCGGCAATCAGCTAAAAATAAGTGAAACCAAACTTATAAAATGGCTTGAAGATTGCACAAAGACTATATTGGGTCTGAGTTGGCGCAAAATTTGCTAGAGAATGACACGAAGTAAGAGCATCAACGACTGGCATCAACGCCTCCAAGACGCATAGACATAACCTAAACATCTCGTCATTTTTAAAGGCAATATTAAGCAAACATAAAAACGCAGACTACTGCACATGACTCCTTCCTTCCCCCCCCCTTCCTCTCTCCTCTTAATGGACTAAGTGGTCAAAACATCAAGCAGCACCATCCATTTCAAAATGATTGAGCAACTTTAATTACCAGCACCAGACAGCTCGGAGAGACAGCAGCCAGCAAAATGACGTGGCACAGGCCCTCGTTTAAGATCTACATGAACTAATGCACTACGCTCATTTACTACTAATATTACTAACGACACATGCACAAACACGCAAACCATCGCACACACAATCGGTCTTACACCGCCCTCCAGTTTAACTACCTAGGGCAAACGTAGGTCAGCCACTCCATTCACAACGAAGGACCAAAGCAACTAGTTGTATTAGCATGGTCTGTTCCAAAAACAATTAGACTGCTTTAATTACTGGCACGAGCAGCTGACGAAGGTACCCGCACACCGACTCATGCATCCACGAGTGACAGTCAGTCAGCGGAGCGCAAAAACATTGGGAAAAGGAGAGGGACTTTAACCAAAGTTCAACTAGTTTTTTGTCACGAACCTTAAAATCATCTCCACCCAATCACCATCACCTTGTGTAAATACAAATGATGGAACCCTGCGTGTAATGGGAGGCACATCCATCCCATCGAAGCGAGCAGGAAGTACGCGCATAATTATGCCCAACTGCAAATTTGCAAGTTTACTCTCTTCACCAGCTGAGGAGGACCGTATCCGATTTCCAATGACTTCGGCGACGATTGCCTAGCAGAGCAGAGCAGAACAGAGACTGACTGCCAGAATACATCGCGACCTCTTCACAGTACTACCGGCAGGGCGAAGTGCACAATACCGCCAGGTGGCACAACCAATGTCCGGTAAATTGTTAACAGTGCATGTCAAATATGTGTGAAGGTGGGATAAAATGCATTCATGTGACCTGGTTTGGGAGCGACTTGCTTTGCCATGACGCTTATTGCCCATATTAGAGCCTCATTCGCTACGCTCAAGGTCAATGTATGGTTTCTGGGAGCGATTGAATGCTATTTAATAGTGTCATTGTCACCTGGTGACACAGAGGGAAAGTGAAATGAAAAAGCAAAAAAACTGTCTTTTTGTCTAATTTGCTCCGCGGATTTGGATTGTCGCGCACCGAAACTGCCAGAGTAGCAGTTCCTGAGATCAACCCAATTGCCAGATACGGTGACCAATGCTGGCGATACCAAAGTGAGAGCGCGAAAAACTTGAGTTTGAGGAGACTTCCATCGACCATCGAGTCACCCTTATTCGTCGTACTATCATGCCCGTTTAAGAGGTGGCAATGTGCTCTCAATGTGATCTCTGCAGTAGTATCACTATCACCGCTCCTCCTTTTCTTTCCTACTTCCATTCCCTATGCTAAATCCCCCTTTCTTTCATTGCCTCCCTACTTCCCTTATTCACACCTATCCTCTTTCGGCTTCTACCCTTTCACTCCTCTCTCGCCTCGTCTCCTTTCCTACTCATCCACCCACCCACGTGCACTTATTTACTTGTCATCTCACCTTTATCTCTCCTCCTCCCACCAACACAATTGCATAATGGGCTATTGGTGGATGCCCCTTTCCCATCTGCCTCTATTGACCATGTTGCATTCTCTTTCTTTCTGCCTATCGCTACATGTCCCAATTAATCTAATTACCTGCCCATCTTGAACCTTTCATCCATTCATCCCTTTCTTTCTTTCGTACCTACTCCACCAGTACCATTACGTACGCGGTGCAAGTAGACCTCATGCTCTCCTTCCTCCCTACATTATTTTTCTTTTTTTCTTTTTCTTTCCTTTAATTTTGCGCGTTTTCTCACTCAGTATAGGTAGCTTCTTTACTTCTTTCATTTACAAATGAGGTGTCCCTCTCTCCCTTCCTCTCGCCTATCCCTCCCGAGAGCTTTCCTTTCCCTAACTCTTTTTGAAATTCACAAAATCATATGTTTCGCATTTAATCCCGTACCTTTGCCTTGTCAATTCATGTTTTACAATTTTCCTATTTCGACTTACCTACCTGCCACCGTCTCTACTGCTGGAATGTTTTGAAGGCGGAATGTTATTGCTACTGTTCGACGCTCAGTAGGAGTTGCACGTCGAGGCAATTATTTGATTAGACATTGGCTGGGGTGGGAGGGTTGCACACAAACAGAGGAGATCGCACAAAGGGGCCGAGGAGTAGAAAAAGCAGAGAAGCGGCATCCGTCTACATTCATTTTATTAATAAAAGCACTACCCCGCATAATCAATAAGACAGTGGTTTTGTTTCATAAGAAGACGTTGCAAAAAAGGGTTAATTGAAGAGTCGTGAGCAAGTTCCTAGAAGTGGCTCGGAGGGAAGAAGAGCACCCTTTCCCTTACCATCGACAAACCAGCTTTCACTTCTTCCAACAACTAGTCATGAGCAATGTGGGGAAGGAAGGTGGCAAAGAAGAAAAATCCACCTATCAGACAATAAAATCGCTGCGTACCGACCCACCACCCACCTACAGGAATTCGCAAGCAGTGAAGTCGCTTGCAGTAGTCAGTCAAACTACACACCAGGGCTCCTACTTTAGCCCCTTGTCGACTCCTCATAGTTGATGAGCCGAATCTGACCCAACCTAACAAGTTGTGCTGTTGCTACCGCGCAAATATCTGCTGCACGCTTCTGCAATATTCCTCTTAAACTAAGTTTATAAAAAAGAGCTCATTTGCTCAGAGGACGTAATAAAGTTATGAAAGAAGTCTGGCCATAAATAATGATGTCGATTTTCCTGAATTTCATGTCTCTCTCACACAATAAGTTGTATGGATAGCAAGTTGTTTTGCGACAACAGCCTATAAATAAATTACTGACGCTCATAGAACGTGCCACAATAATATTGAATTGCAGCATGTTTTCGAACGAACAAGCATAGTCAAGAAATAAACAAAGGCATTGTTAGATTCGAAGTGCATGCTTTGTTTATTTTAAGGAAAGAATTGCCAAGCTAAAGAGACACTGCATGATGTAGTGTTCAGCACACGCATTATGATCTCCATGTTTATTGAGCTGCTGTTGGAGGAAACATCATGCCGCCCCTAATGTGCTTCGACCTGTTGTGCGCCTACATTTTGCAGGAAATTACTTTTGAATGCACAAAAAATGTGCAATTTTGGCGTTGCTAAGATTACTTTTACTTGCTGCATCATTTCGTAGGTACAGATTAATAAAAAGTAGAGTTGATATTCGAGAAGAATGGATAAAAGCCGCTGTTTCCGAATTACGTCTAAAACCAGAAATAGAACAGAATAGAAAGAAAGATTTTACTGAATATAGGCACATGCGTATGATGAGTGACAGATTTTATTCCAATGAAGCTAATAGAATCCAATCATTTTGTCCTGTATGTCAATTGAAATGCATCACGTATCATTTAAGACCAAAAATAAATACGCATGCTCTTTGTAATTTTTGAGCGCATGCTAATCGCCGATTGCATATTTTGTTAGGTGAAATAAGTCTTTAAGTTAATTAAATCGCTCATCATTTTGGAGGTCATCAGCGGTAACTGCTTTCCACCTCGTTGTTAAGTGGAACCGTCGTAACGCTAAAATGACATGATTTCACAGAAGTGAGTCACGTTTTTCTTCAGATTTTCATCTTACTGGCTGAAAATTACTCGGTAAAAATGGATTTACGGAACATGAATTTCATTAGAATGTACTGCGTCTCTTAACGAGGAATTCAAGATCAAAGTCCCGCCTTTGGCATTGCTTTGCACATGATGCAGGTAAGAACAAATTGAATTTTATGATTTCTTACCACACTTGTCATGCATTAACTAAAATAGCTTTTTACTGGATGATTAGACTTTATTGCTCATTACCAAGATTTTAATCATTAATGCGCAGTAAATTGCTATAGTACCTACACCTATATAAAAGTTGGTCATTCTGGGTTATTTAATAGCTGTGAATTTATAGTTAAAAGCCTTTAAGACAAAGCGAGAAAAGGGTTTAATTACCCCATAGCTGCTCACCACCATCTGAAATGGCAGAGTGGGATAAATTTTTAAATGGCAGCTTAGATCAATGTACAAATAAGGCATTGCACAAGTAAAATAATGCCAAATTAGACAAAGCATACTGTGCTCCAAGAACTTTTTATCTCAGTCTAAAAGTGGTGATACTAAGGCCCCGACTTTCTTACCTACTTATTAGTAAGCTCTCTTTTACAATTGCTACGCAGACCTCCTTTGAAACTATAACGCTTTGTGTCATGCGGCTGGACTGAGAGTGTGCATCAAAGAAAACCAGGACGCGCCAAATTTTATTCATTAAATCTAAATTTGGCTAGGATTGGGCTATAAGTGTTAGACTACTTGCGTTGCAGCAAAACGCATTTCAATTGTAGGACATTTGATGCCTAGGAATGAACGCAATGTAGCGCAAATGATTTTAATACAAAACTGGGACAGCATTAGCACATTTTAGCGATCTATTTCTTGATATTTTATCAAAATTATTTAATTTTTTACTTGACTCTTCCTTCCATCGCTGGTGGCTGTGGTATTTCCCGTGTTGTGCATTAAAATTTAAACCTGGCTGATGTTAAAGTAGCTTATTTTGACAAAGCAAGGTAAAATAACGCAAGAATATAAAGTTCCGCTATTTTTGGTCTGTTTAGATATAGAGCCGCCCAAAATTGTATTCTAGCAGCCTATTCTATTCAGTAATTGTTTGCGGCAGTTCCTTTATCAACTTGTAAGAGAGTAAGGTTTGGCCGATGGTAAGAGCGCCTAGGATGACACAGATAGTTGACAATGAACGAATGCGCACTTTCAGTGATCAAAACTGATTGAATTTGATGGTTTTATGCATGTTTTGCTCTGTAAACGCTTTGAACAAGGGTATAGAGCAAAACTCTTTGCTCCCCTCTTTAATCTAAAATCGGCCAGAACTGATTCTCACTATTCGGCTTCCTTTTGTACTTGCGTGTTGCAGTTCTTGTTCACGCATTTGGCTTTTTGGAGTGTTCGATATGTGGGAAGTCCGTTTTAGTAAATTAAGTTGCGGTATCGCAAATACATGCAATTTTGATCCAGACTTGTTCAATATTAGGACTAAGTGGTAGACTCTCTTCTGCAATTGTTTGATGTAGCATAGTAGTCCAAATTCGGCGATGAATTCGGGACTAGCAAAAGTACAGAGCTCCATTTGTTTTATTAACACTAATGCAAAAATTCCTCAGACTTGGATATCAGCAGCTCGTCACCTTCTGTAAGAGAGTGCAGCAGTTTCCGTCTTAAAATCGGACACCGTAGGTGTGGTCGAGGTGTAGGGTGTCTATCGTGGCTAGGAAAGCTGGGACACTACAGGTCTAGGGATGCGCTTTGTTTTGTCTGTTTTGATCTCGAGTTGCCCAGTTATGAGATTTGGCTGCTTACTTGCAGCAGGTCTTGCTATAAAATCAAGCAATGTCGGTGCACTTAAAATGGAAGTTGTCTATGTCGGCAAGGAGGGCTAAGAAAGCATGGTTATGAAGGGAAATGAAAAAGTAAGGAAAGACTTGTGCACTTGAAACAAAGATAAAGCAGTTTAAACTTAAATATTGACTATGCAAATGTATGAAAATATGAGATAAAGAAAGTAAAGTTGAATGGGGTGAATCAAGCAATGCATTTTTTAAAAAGCATAGCTTGCTTTATGGAAAAGGGACATACTTCATGTTTGTCAAACACTTGCCTTCACCTCTTATTAATAGCATTAGGCTGATAATTCACTCCACGCCTGCTCTTGCTTCCTCCTCTTATTGACAATCCATCCATGTGCCAATCTCATCCCTCACTTCATTTGCGTGGCTGCTTCAATATTGTCGCCTCCTCCAGTGTGCTATTCGATAAAAAATCAAGCTCTTTTCATTAAGCTGATTGCTTTATAAATCACTGTCACATTGTTAGATGAATGAGCAAGTGAATCAGTGTGGGAAAGGATGGAAGAGGGTAGAAAAGAAGTGAAGAACACCGCACCGCAGCTCCATATCCACGACTTCTCACCTGCTCCTTGACTCTTTCGGCTAAGCGTTCCTGTTGCTTCACTCCTACCGAAGAAGCCCATAGACCAATATTGCCATTTGAAATGAAAAATAGCATTCGTCCAGGCACAAAATTAGGGCACGCACCAGAAAAGTTCTTTTTCTTTAATCAATACCATTCTTTGAGGGTGAAGTGCCGATTTCTTATATCAACATTATGCCCTGCACACTTACTTTTCGTGTCTTAAATATGCTCTCAAATATACTTCAGGAGGCCCGCTGGTGTAAATTAACTTGCCTAATATTTATGTTCCACTGCAAAAGTACTGTAGAACGGTTTGCAAGTCAGACTTGACCAGATCTGACTAATTTGGACTGTGCCGGGATAGACAAGGTTGGCAACCGAGGCTAGATTATGACAAGCATGAGTAAGGCGCCCTATATGTTACCATTTAAGCCAGCTCCAAGACAAATTTGGCCAGTCCAATCAACTTGACGTAAATCCATGCCAAGTGGTCGCCTCTTTCTTTCTTGCAGACATTAGAGATCGAGATACGCGAAATGGAAGTGGGTCGTATGGCTTTTTTGAAATAGATGGAGAGGAGTTCTCTTTTCTACGCACCGTTTCTCATGTCACACTCCAACGCATCTTCAGTAAGTGTCTCCTTTGTCGCCCACTACACTCTACAAGCTTAAACGCATTGCGTCATGCATTATGTCAAACTCATTCAAAAGAGGAAGTCAGTACGCCTACCATTTAAGCTCCTTATCTATATTTTTCTACTTTGGTGCCATGTGAATGTCACGCACCTCTGTGTCCTCTACTCTTCTCTCACCTTTTCCTTCTACCTCAGCATCTGCCAGCACCCTCTTTGTAGGCTCCCTTTCATCTCTTCACTAGTCTCTATTTCGATTGTGACATGATTAAATGATGCAAAAATTCATAATCCATATCAAGCTAGCACAGATTAGACTGAATTTGACTTACTCAAGCTGTACATGGAACTGGATGATGTTTTAGCATAGCTTCCCTTGGATTACCATTAACACTCTATTCTCATTTTTCTTTCTGTCACTTTAGTTTGTCCTACTGCACTTCGCCTCATTTTCGTCTCCCACTTCTACTTCTCCTTTACTTGCCCTTTCGAGAGCAAAGTCGCAAACTAGTCGAATTCCTTTATGCCTATCTCACTTCTCAATCCTTTTTTCTCTGTAGAGAATCCCTATACCTGACTATTTGCAATAACGAGTAAAATTGTTCGCTTTTACTCCAGACAGCCTGCTTTGTTCCCGCAATGATTTACGCCTGTCTGTTTGTTTGCCCAATTATGTGTGTGCAGCATTGTCCACTTTCACTTTTGTTCATTTGGAGAGTGGCCTTAATTGGCGTCCAACGAAAACAAGTAGGAACGCGTTTGCGCTTGTGTGTGTGGGTGTGAAGGCGCGTCCTCCTCATCCTCGCCAACTAACTTGTCCTTCTAGTTAATCAAATCGACTACGAAGAAAGCATTGGCAGACAGTGAGGTAGGAGGAGGAGAATGAGAGTTGCGTGAGGGATCCAGAGATGAGAGGCGTTCTCATGGCACTTAAGTTGAAAAATAAAGGCAAGGAGTCAACATGTAGGGACCAAATCGAGTACTCCATGCAGGCATTGTAATGAGCAGACACTTTTCCCTGTAAAAATGTCCAATCATAGTGCCGCCGTTCCTCATACCAACATGTAGCTTGGCAGTCGATCATCTTCACTGTTTTGAACTAGGTAGGTGCTTGATCATCCGTTCTTACTCCAACCACCCACGATATTAACCGTTATCTAAGGTGTTTAACCATTGTGTATAGCAAAAGGAAGACTCCAGTAAACATTGAACGCAAATGAGATTGAGTGTAGCAATTTTCGTGCCTAATATTACTTGTGTAGTTCTGAGACACGTAGAGTGAGCCTGTTATGGGAGAGGGAAATGAGAGACAACGGTTCATTCATGCGGTCATTTGTGTCCGTTTGGATGAAGAGCCGATCCGAAACAGCAATCATTTGCCTATTTCGTCCATCATTTGTAGCCTTTCTTGTTTTATACATTACTGGCTTCTTGTTTGCCTGTAGCTGACTCATTGTGCAAAACAAATTTTCTTGAACTAAGCAGCTTGCTCTATTCGTTAAATTGTATCGGGTTAATTTTTACGTAGTCGAAATTGGTTTGATTTGCGTTGTTGTTGTTGTTGGTTATGCTAGCCTTAATCAACGCAAAAATTTCACTTGAGTATCAGAGGTGCTCTCTGCACAATTTTTTTCGTGAGGGCAGGAAAATGTAGACAAGACTTAGGCAATATGCACATTCATTTTTATTTAATCGCCTGGTCCATCGGTCAGTAAAACGAACAAACTTGATAAGGTTACGTACCTAGAAAATACAAAGCCCAAATAGTAAATTTTGCGTTTAATTTTTTCAATAAGTGAGTGAATAGAATAAAGATGGGTAACTGAAGCTTATAGTGGGTACAAATTACTTGGGAGCGGTGAATGGGAGCTACTAATAATAGGAGTATATGGAACATAAATAAGAGCGTAGTCATCCTGCTCGAAGTTTGGTACGCTAGAAAGTAAGTTGTGCCCCTTTCAAAAGGTCGGGTGTACGCAAATCACTCCCTAAAGTCAACAACAATTTTGTCTGCGTTGCAGATTTCAATGCTCTTTCAATGCCAACTAGATCATGTTCTCCGAAGCCAAATGCTACAAGATCGCTCGTCGGCTCACGCTTTTACTGATGAAAAGCTCTAGTCTTTTCTTTGAGCTACATGGAAACATGGAATACGAGGCTAATAGCACTTTAAAGTATGCGACAATCGACGTTAAGCTCTATTCCTATCGTCCCCTTTAATAATTTTAGCGACAAATAGATAAAGAGCAAGACTAAGGGACTCGGCACATAAGACGATCATCACTGCCATACACAACCAAATTACGTCATTTCCTCAACAATGTGACATTTTGTTAGTTGTTAAATGAAGAAATTCTGTTTGACTTAGTTAAATGCTTTTATTTGAGGCAAGTCATGCTGTGCGAATGGATGCATGCCTAAATGAACACTGACCAGCTAAAGAGTGGGTCCGAACCTGGTGGAGGGTGTGGGTCGAGATGATCGGAGCAGTAATGCCTGAGTTGTTTCATGCAAGGCGGCATAGATTACCAACTTTTGCTGCAGCACATTTGTTGTCTCTGGGTGTACTTATTAGCCGCAATTGGGGCACCTGTGACTGTTACAGCCGTAGCCGTAATCTTGGCGACGTGTCGATTGGGAGGGCGTTTGGTGTTGGAAAGGTCGGCAACGTAGTGTCAGTTTGAGGTTGTCCTAAGCTTCCACCTTGCTTTGGAGGCAAAGACAAGTCAATGCAGGATGCTTGATGTAGTACAGGATTGGAGTGCTAGATGATTGAGAACTGCTTAGAAAAAAATGCACTGACCCTAATGCACCCGATTTACTAGAGGTTGCCTCATCAATTTCCTACCGTTTTAATGGCAGGGGACTCGGTCGGTTTTGTTCGTCTTCATCATTTTTCCTTGG
>JADWOT020000825.1:0-23580 GCA_036345935.2 Taenia hydatigena
CCAACATCAGCATTATTTGTATAAAAGACATGCATTCATGTGTACTAAGTGGCATCTCTGTGACCTAATGCCTGGTCTCGTATTGAGGTGCGACTCCTGCGTAAATAGAAATGAGGGACTGGTAGGTAAAGAGTAACGTCTTCGAAATCAATGCATTCGATGGCATTAATTGCTGTATCCAACCAAATTAAGTTCTGTAACTTAATGAGTGGATGTAAATATTCGTTAAGACGCCGTTTTAATACATTGTTTGTTCAATTGTTGGTTTCGGCCATAGTCGGGTGGTTTGGCCTCCAATATGTGCCAACAGTCCCTTCCCTCTGCTTGTTAAATATGCATACTCTGCTCTGGTATTAGGCTTCTTTTGCATTAAAGGAGGCCGGAAGACGCTGCAATCATAATGTTGTCTTTTGGAGTACCCGTTTTTAATTCCTACCACCATAAACTTTACTACTGGGCAAATATTTAGCATCATAATACGCGTTGGATTTTCATCATGTCGATTGCCCATATTTATTTAAATTTATGAAATAACTAAACGATTACATGGTAATTCAACTGCCTCTGCAAAATGATCACCAGATAAGTGTTTAAAGTAGCCAAAATTGCAAAAGGGGCGAACGGTGTTACCAGATTTTGTAGCCTTAGACGAAATCACTCATGTTCAGTTCAGTAAGATGCACATTCATTGCAGAAACCACTCAATAAAGGTCATTCGTGAACATCGAATCTGTACTAGGGAGATCAAGAGCAGCCTTGGTCGTATGCTGCAATGGGTATTGGCGGCCGACGAAGACTGTCGGAATACCATTGTTAATCAGTTTCAGGACTGTTCGTGCCTTGCAGAGGCTTGGAGAGTGGGGCGTGGATTGTGTTGATGGTTGAGCGTCTAGTGGATGTCACCATCCCTCGAGTGAAATCGCAGTGCAGACGTGGTCGTAAAGCCTCTTCAAATGTCTTGTCCCAACTGGTCATGTAGAGGTTCATCTGGCTGACTGCGGCTTTTCACTTTGTTCACCATCGTCCTCTTCTCGCCTCCATTCCTGCTCCTATCTTCTATCGTAGCACTGTACAATTTCACCTCCAAGCATGAATGTTATACTTTCTACGCCTATGAAAATGTTTCCGTAATTTACTCCGATACAGGCGGGTAATATTTTCCTTTTTTGATTAAAATTTGCAATTTTATCAATTGGTGGTTTCACAGATGCCTTTTATCTGGCCACTGGAAAGCACTTCCTTTTAGGACTCTAATTACTCTTTTCTAATTTACAGCCAAAAGTGAAGAGGATAAAGTTGGATAGGCATGATTTGTATGTGAGGGTTGTGAATGTCATCTTTCTGGTCTGGTCTCGTGAACATTTGGCTTACAACTACTTAATTTCCTATTTGTAAGTTCTTTTTGAGCATTGCATTAGCACTTGCCAATGGTACTTCCCAATGTGGTGCGCTGTTCGGATAGTTTACTAGGTTAGTTCCACCAAAAGTCTTAGTTTTGTACTAAATAAAAAGGAGGAGCAGTTCGAAGTGCCCAATTTCATCGGTGCGCAGTAACTCAGACAGTGTTTGTGTTATGGTGTAAGACATTACAGGATAAATGTGAGGAGGTGAATAAGGAAGAGGAGAAACATGGGAAAACACGATGCTACGATGACTCAATGTACTGAGATAAGACAAGAATCGAAAGGGCAGGTGCTTGTTCCAATCACTTTTTGTACAGCACAAAAATGAGAAAATCCCGTCATTATTTGCTTGCCCTGTATTTGCTGGTGGAAAAGTTATCAGTTGCATCTCCGTCAGTCATGAGAAATAACTTTGATGACTTACTGGTTGTGTTTTTGTCTTAATATTCCTTTCGTTATTGGGAAATGGTATGGAAGTCTTTACTCACTATAGATAATGTGATGGGGATTAGATGTAACAAGGCAGAATTTGATGAGAAAACCCTGCTGTTCCGATTGATGAGCTGGAACTGCGTACGCTCACTACAAGGCACATTTTCTTCTTTATTTAAAAAAAGGTAAAGATGCAGACACTATCCCACTTTCTTTACTCATCCTTTTTGCAAATCTGCCTCAAGAAGCGTCACATTTTTTTGCCTCACTGTGCATATCAGCAAGTGAAAAACCGCAAAATAAATAGCTCCTCTTTTGGTCAAACGGTGGTTTGATGTAGACGGTGTACTCTGCTTGACCTGGTCGTCAACAGGGCGCAACGGCAGAGCCAAATGAGCCAGTTAGCTAAGCGATCAAACAGTCGCCCCATTCATCAAGCGGGATTACATATGGTAGTGATATGACCAACGACTTTACTTATTACTCAGGCTTGCGGTTTCAGCTGTGCATTGGTATTCGAAGGTGCGGGCTTTTTCTTGTAATAATGCAACAATCAGACCCTCGAAGCCGAACCGCATGGCTTTGTTTGCGAATGTGATTGTGAACGGGTTATTTGGGTCAGTATGCATACATTACCTGCATGTCATGCAGGGGGATAAACTGACGCATTTGAGCCGGTTTCCATTACAGCGACCGCTATGGCTGCAACTCTATGGCACAATAGGAAACAAACAGATCATCTAGGATAATGTAAGCCTCCTCCTTTCTGCAACTTCCCCCAGAGCGATAAGACTGACTGCTCTGAGACATCTTTATCGACTTTGACAAAACAGTGGACCGATAGCGTGTTGGTAAAGGGTTGTAGGAGGACCTCTGCAGGCATCACAGAATCAAGCTGCTCCTCACCTCATATCATCTAAGCATCGACAACTTTTGAACTGCTTAAAACATGTACATTAATTTGACGCTTGGAGGTTGTTTTCAAGATTACACATCCCCGTATTTCTGCAAGAATATTGCATCTGGCCATCCATGGAACCGTCCATCCGCTCATCCTACATTACATCTGCACATCAGGCTAGATGTAAATGATAAATTTGTGGTCTAATTTTGTTATGCAAAATGCGATAAAATTAAAAACTTAGTGGTACGGACATGACCACCTTGCTAAACTTATCCCATCGTCATTGTGACAAGTACACGTGTCAAATCTATTCACTTAGTATTTCCTTGACAACTCATACTCATATGAGTCTTAACATTCCATTCGATGTAAAGGCGGGTTGGGCAAAACTAACTGAAAACACTCTTGCTTGCACAGCCATTTGGGTCCAACCACAGTTCTTAACAGTCCACTGCCTAGACCATTTCTAATATGGCAAGACTTATTTCCTGTCGACATCCCAAACGCCAAAATGCATGGGACGTAGTTCGCCTGTGAACCCAAAAACAGCTAACTTTCCTCAAACGCGCTCTGCCAACTCATTAGTTGAGCCAGTCCCTGCCCTCCATAGCGTCAGGTCTGTTTGCAATGTATTCCCATTTCATGCTGCAATATGGAGACGAATTTAAAGCATTGGCACTATCTCTAGAGCTCGTGCACTTCTATTCCTGAGGCAAACACATCTCCTTCTTCTCCTTCACCTCATACATCACTATCTCTAAGGCCCTCACCTCCCCATCACCTCCTTCGCCGTACTCCCAGCTTTAAGCCCACAAGGTGCTCCTTTCCTTACACGCCGCACACACCATCTCCTCATAGCAATATTCATCAACATATGTGTTTGTGTGCATTTATTCTGCCAAAAGAAGGAGTGGGAAATGAAGAAAACATACTCGAGAGGTGACAGAGCTTAAAAGATGGAAAGGTGGAGAAGTGTGGTAAGAGTGTTTGGAGGGATGGCGAGTAATTTGCAGGACATAATTTTGGTCACAACCAGTACATGCGGTACACAACTAGTCCTTGTATACCACACAGGCTGGAACAGCTACTCTTTCGTGATGGCCTTTTCGCTTTTTGACGCATTGGTTGCGGAAACAATCCTGTTTTTTATGGCAGCGGCTGCAGCTGGCTCCTTCTTCATACGGCCGCTGTCCTTTGAGGTTCCCTCTAAATCAATGAGCACATAGCAGTGTATCGACAGGCACCTCATCAGGCGCATGTTCAGATGGAACCAAACTTACCCAGGCTTGTAATCGCACGCAATCAAGTATTGTGGATTCTGTAAGCCAGGTATGATGTCATCACATTGGTGCATTGCACAGCCCACCTCATTTGTGGTTGCCCACACCAGCTGTTCATGTGAAGAGAAAGAAGGCATGACAAGACGTACCATTTCGTACTAAACCATTCAATACCACACCATCATGCACATGAATCCACTTGCTTACACCTCGTCTACCCACACAGCATTTCAAGTAGGCACTCAGTAGTAAGGAGTGAGTGGCTTCGCTGTGTGGCTTGGATTGCATCCACACTCCGCATATCATGAATAGCACACACACATACACACACACAAATTACTCACCTGTGTATAGTGACTACAAACCCCTGTGCAATTGTTGTAATAATAATTGTATTGTTTGGCTTCTTTCTTCCAGGCGCACACGCCTTCAGTAATAGGTGGCTTTATGCCACTGATAACAATGGTATTTTGTACAACTCCAAGGTACGCTGACGAAACGGGAGGCTTGAAACTGCACAACCTGACCCATGAATCTGCTAGATTCTCCATTTCTTTAGAATACCTCTAGGCAAAGAACATTTACACGCATGTTTAGCTAACCGCGAAGGTGTTGGAAAGGGACTTACCATTAGTCGCATATTGCTGGCTGTAGGCTGCACATTTTCGCGAACTTCCAAATGAGCCTCAAGAAGTTGTGCCTGTTCAGTCTTCGTGGGTGGCTCACACGCCACCATGGCGACGGCAGTGATCAGGCAGAAGACCACCTTCACAAAGAGACCTGACAAAGCCAAATGTGTGCAGAGCAACAGTCGAGCATGATGATGGTGAGAAATTCTAAGTAATGAACAACTCACCATTCCGTGCGCATATCATCGTGGCAAAGGGACTGGGAGGACGAGATACTCGCACGTATTTATTCGTGAAACATGGCGTGGTGTGATGCGGTTGGACGTGGCGTGATAGACAGACTATGGCATCACATTGGTTGAGATAATCCCGTCACTCATGGTCCAGGTCAAGCCAACTTTGAATAACAGATCTGCTGATTGAAGAGACTCAAGTGTTCTGATCCTGACCATGTAATCCACGAACACTGCAGTCACGTTTTGCGATTTTCTCGCAGTTCTTGTTGCAGCAGACCAAATCGGTGACAGACGATCAGATTGCAGCGAAATTGAGGTTGTGCGGGCATTATTACCTTCATGCAAAGATGACAGCGATAGATGATACCCTACCTCACTCTTTCAAATTTTACATTTTGCCAATGCCTCACCCTTCATGACCGCTCCTCCACTTCACCACACCACAACATATACAACGGTCTCTTCCACTCAGTCATTCAAAGGCAATACTCTGACACTGGGAGCGAAAGATAGCAATTTACTTACTCCGTTGATGTCACTGAATTGGCAAACGCCTAGTTTGAGTTAGGTTGTGTTTGTGTGAGTCGGACACAATCAGCCAAGCTTATGATCGCGAAGAGAAGTGTAATTTATGGAAAGACGATGTTTATCAAGGAGAAAAATGGCCACTATTTGTTAACACAAACGAAAGCAGACCAAGTTTATGTTAGATTTGACGTTGTGTAGCTGAAAATGACTTCAGCAAGGTGCTCTACATTACGAGGCTGGAGTGGGAGCTAAGGTGTGTGTGATCATAAACATCATACCTAGGCTGTGGACAAGATCGGTTGCCCATAGCTCTAATAATTGGTCTATGTGGATGTCCACAAATGAAAAATAGAACAAAAGATGAGCGCGATCTCTAGATAGTAAGGAAAGTCAGTCACACAAATGCTGATTCGCAAACAAATCAAAACACCTTCTTTTCTCCGAGATCGAAAAGTATCTCCTGTAAACCTCCTTCCCTCCCTACTGCACAAATACTTCACTTCTGTCAAAGCTTTTTAGTAGTGTTGTCACAAAGTGTGTCATTGGTATGTGACGCCACTGAACGTACTGGCAATGCAGTTGAGGGCCCGCAAGATGAGAGGTTTGACAACCTTTCCCTTTAGCCTTTCAGTTTCTTATTTAACTTGCCCCTTATAGGTTATCCAACGCTATCATTTACGCTGGTGCATTCGATGCCACTGCAGAGAGCTATTTCTTCAGTTCCCACTAATAAATTGGATGCTCTTATCCCCTTTAATCAGTCAACTTACAGGCAAAAAACCACAAAATCACTTCTTTTTTTTTATTTTTTATGTCTTTGGCAGAAGAAGGGCTGTGAGGGCGGTGAACGAAACACACTGAAGTGATTCAACTCCGAATGTGGTGAACAGTAGTTATAACCGTAGAATACAAGGTTTTTTGTCATTTTCCTGATATTTCCTTGAGCTTTTGATTGCTAAAATAAAAATATGGCATAAAGGTGTCACTGTGATGCGAGAATCAATTGTGTTATGGAGATGAGGGGACATGCAAGTTGAGACTACATCGGTGTCTACTCTTAAGATCGCTCAACGAGATATGGATTTTCACAATGAGGTCGTGCCTTCACCCACTTGTATAATGCCAATCTTGTAGCATGAACTGCAGTCGCTGGTGATTGGTGATTCAGAACGGGTTTAGCACAACATTGACAAGTCATGTGATAGCTATCGTGAAATGATGGCTTCAGCTTTGAGCATGTGAACGCAGGTGATGGCTGTAGAAGGGGCAGTTGACAAGAAATCTTCACTAACAAGGGCGAAGTTGCGCGATACAATACGAAGACGAGCGTATAATTTTGATAAACCGAGAATCATCATTTGTCTTCAAACAACTGATGTCGATAATTGCAAGTGATTTGTAAACGAATTGTTGTGAGAAAATTGCAGTCATGAGTTTGTGAAACCTCCAAATGTATGAATTTTGATGTCGCATAGGATTGTGGAAGTAATGGCAAGGTTTTCATGGAAAATCACGTTCTTTGGTAAACCTCATCGTCGAAAAACAATGGTGTTACCATCAGCAGCTAAAACCCATTAATTTTCTGGCTTTTAGAACTTTTTAAGTTACTGATGGCTTGTTGATAGAAAAGTGGGAGGAGTATAGGGAATCCACAAGACCAACAGGGAGCAGTGGAGCCGTTGTTTTGCAGTGATGACCTCAGCTTGACAAGGAGTTTTGACTGCGACGACCTTGCAGCAACAGTCATGTTTCACGCACGTTGTCAAAGATAGTCAAGAAAATAAACATTCCTCGATTTGGATAGTTAATCCTGTACGATGGTATTTAACTGTGTCGCTTGAAGGCCAAGTCTAGCGGCGTATACCTATTAACGACTAACAGCCTCTTCGGTTTTGACATTGCTTTTGGTGAAATGGAAAAGGGGTTAATTACACTTGAATCAGTTGCACCGTTTATTCACCCACAACCGACGGAGGTGTTCAAAAGAATTTGCACCTCTCCTATTGGTGTAACTGGAGAGTCATCTCTCAGTCACCCACGCTTGCTAACACATGATGCGCATAGAACGCACCACTTGTTTGTGTGTCAAATCAAGTGCTTATCAAAGGCATCATAGCACACGGCATGAAACCTGACATCCAATATGAAGTATCAATTGACAAGAGACACAATTCAGAGCTGTGTGGCCATTCTCCAGCCGTTATAAACGCGTACCTTTCTTTCAATTTGTTCTAATTGGCATTTTACAGGGCGGCTTTCGGAGACACTTTCTCGATGCGAGTGATTTTGGATGAAAAGGCATTGTTGTCTTATTTTGTGAGGTTTTTAATAAAGGACTAATGGTTCTGGAGTGATACTCACAAAGGTTGCATAATTTGTTGGCGTGCTACACGTGGGAATGGAGCAAAATGCTTTGCAATTGGCAATGAATGCGATTTTTGCGAGCACTTCAGACCAACACTTGTGCAATAGTGAGAAACCAGCAAATGTGCTTGCAAATGCACAGCCATGATGAGGGGAGCACGTCATGCGCATGTCTCAGTGAAATATTTTACTCCAAGTTGTGCGGTATTAGTGCCATAATGCAGTTCTTGTGAGTGCGCCGAATCAGGGAATAATTAGTGTCAGTGCTAAATGGACTAAACACGTAGTGTCTCCAAAGCACACCTCAAATGTGCCAGCGTTGAGTTGTGTAAACACGAGGGACGCCCTGCAGTTGCTTGCAAAACTTAAAATTTTAATTGTCAGTGGTCCCGCTTTACCATTTCGAGATATGTTTTGATGTTCATGTCTTTGTTATGGAAAGTGTTTCGCATTAATTGGCACAATCACAACCTTACAATGGGATTACGCGAGTCATTATTAACGCTTGTGTGCAGAATGGCTGGCTTAGGTTCTAAACTCTCATTTGTCAGCCTGAGATGGTTGGTATGGCGTGGAACACCAGTGGTTCGATGAAGCTAGTGCCGTAGTGCCTGGCAGCAATGAAGTGATAGGCACGCACCAAACGTGAGTAGGAGTGGATATTATTTCAAGTGCACGAATAAACTTGAGGAGACTCTTAGGCAGCGCATAATCCCTTCTGCTTGACTATTGGTCAATTGTTTAATATCGCAAAGATATCTCATTATTGCCCTTCTCTGCCTTCGGTATCAGGCTGCTAAATGCAGTGGAGAGGATACCGCGTAAGATGTACTACGAATCGCACTAACGCATGGCTACTACTACGAATGGCTGAAGTTCTATGAGAGATTAAAGGCAGATTCCTCTCAATGCCATCTCGGAACCATAGTTAGATGCTATCGACACAAAGTGGGTCTTGTAGAGGACTAAATTGAAGAAATAAACTCTATGCACACAGATACCACAGTCATGCTTTGGAAATGACAAACAATGTCGATGTTACTGTTGTTACTGCTTACGCGGTGTGGACTCTCATTTCTTAGTCTGAAAATAAGCAATTGTCGGCTGGTCGGAAAACCACGACCACCACCGCGTTTGCTTTCCTGTGACTGTTAAGTGTTTGTTAAGTCTAGTGGTTTCAACATGTAACTTCTGCCTAATTATTGACGTCAACGCTGATGCAAAGGCAATTAAAGTAGAATGATAAAGTAACTTGCACGCATAGGAGCCATATAAAGAGGAAGTACAAACCTCAAATGGATTTGGCTTTCTAGAACTTACCAGCGTTATATAAAACATAAAACACAAAAATTTTGTAAAAAGCGAACATGTAGTGCATTTATTTTAGCGAAATGGATTATTACAAGCAGTCACTCCTCAGTTTGCATTAAGCAGTGGAACAATCACCCGTTCCTAAACTTAGTATCAACCACACGCTATGCTCGGCGCATCTCAAAAATGTAAGCGCCTTACGCATTACATGTTCCTAATTTTTTGGTACGATAAGTGAAAACATGAGTTATAGCGATGGAGAAATCAATGCATTCTGAAACTACAATGGAGTGAAGCTGACAGTGCGCTGATGTAGTAGTCGTCTTGGAGGACTTGTAACGTCTAACCTCTCAACTGATTGCACCGCTTTGGCCTCCAAAGCAGAACTCCTCTTTGCAAGGCTTTCAAGACAACAATTTCATAAATTACTTGCTTTGATTTTTGCATGTCTAAGAAAGTTTCTCTATGAGGTACCTAGTCACTTACGAATATATCGCCTATGCATTGAGGTTATCAGCATTTGGACCGAATGACAAAATTTGCTACCATTAAAGCCCAAACAACCCTCTTTGCTACCATTATCTTTGCAAAATGTTATTAAATTGGATCCGCTGGAGAGAAAGTGTGATGTGGAGTGCAGCCATTTGAAAAAAATGCTAACAAGGCAAATGTGACCATGGTAGCGTCCGATATCGTCTTTGCTACTTCAGCTCAATAAGTAGCGAAGTAGTTCATCTTATCCTTCTTAACTTCATGCTACAAATGGCAGTGCTTTGCTAATTCTCTGTGTCAAAACTGGAAGTTAAAGACCTGATGAGCTGTAGCTTAAAGCGCTTGTACCGCCGAAAGCATCGCGTTATTTCTGGTCATTATAGCTTTGCCATGGGCAATTCTGGAATATCTAAGGTAGCAGACATTTGTGAATTCTTCATTCGTCTGCATTGAGACCATGCTCTAAAATGAGGTGAACAAGGGTTTATGGAACTTACTACTTCTTTGTACTCATAGGATCATCGTAATAATTATGATACTCATAGAAAATGTTGTGGTTTTGACAACTTCCATTGGGCAAAATATTGTGTCCTGATCTTCTAAGAAGCACTATTTTGTCGTTCTTTCGAAAATAAAAATTAAGCTTGATGTAATTCGGTTACATAGTTTTTTGTCATTAAACTAACAATCGAATAGAGAGCTATCCAAATGCTTTGCACTGCCCATCATTCCTAATAAGCTAACACGTACTATTCTAAATGCGGATAATTCCGCAAAATGAAAATAGCTTTTTATGTACTAAAAGAGGTCCAAAGTTTGACTACTGGTTTGATTTTGGCTGATTGACTTGGTCTTGAATTCCCATCCTTCCAGGGCCGGATCCTCTACAAGTCTATTTCATTTCTTCTAACTAATCAAGTCATCATTACCTTAAATCCTACTTCACTTCCTCTCCAACCATACTAAGTTTTCCTTTCTCCAAATTTTGACGCTAATTTGATACAAGTCATAGAATTTCTGTTTATCCGGCAGTTGCAGTTTCCTTTTTTTACTCTCTGATCGGTGGCTGTTTGGCTTTTCTCGAGGACGAGTTAAGCTGACTGCAGCAGTTCTCTAATTCAGATTTTGAATTGGGTTCTGTGAGGAGCGTGTAGAGGTCGAAATGCTCTTTGGCTTTAGTGATTAAAGTTGAAGGTAAATTTCGCTCTTTCAAGCCAGACAACAGAAGAGGCTGAAGCTTCATGCTGTGATTGACGGAAGATAGATCCAAAAACGCTGCCGTTAGTGATATTGGCGCGATGTCACCAATCTCTTCAGCCTCAATGCTCACTATCTTGGAACGCGTTGAGAGATTTGAGGAGGCCACATTTGGACAGTGTTGGCAGCACTATAACCGAGACGCAGTGAACATGGCTGTGCTAGAATGGAGTACACCTCCTTCTCCTGTTCGAGGACAATCAATGTCCGTTTTATCTTAGGATGCATGTTCCCTCACTGTTGCTGTTATAGTTACTTCGATTTCTCTTGTTACTAAGCCACCGGGTCATTTACGAATTTCCTAGTTCACAAAATTTATAGAAATGTATCTGTTTTCTTTGGTAGAAAGGGAAAGAAATTGTACAATGATCTATCATGTAAAATTTGCTCGCTGACCTTTGGAATGAAGTCTTGGTGATGTTACACTCTGACACCTCGAATCTGTCCTCAAGTAGCAGTAGGCCAAAATACTGTAGGTGGGGGGATGTGACTAAGGATCACGAAGACTGGGAGAATGCCAGCATGAGCTTTGGGTCGTGGCATAGAATGGGCACACAAACTGCATGATCTCAAACCTCCGTGAGGTTGGACCCGCAATAAACCACTTCGCTGCTGTACAGTAGACAGCAAGTACACTTGTTGCTTAAAGTGCATATAGGTTGCGCATAGCTGCAGATTTCAGTCACAATTGGCTCGTCTGCAACACAGCGAGGGCAGGGGAGGAAAGAATTAACACCGAAACTATCACAATTATTACAAAAGTACTGTCACCAATCAGGGTACGGCGTAGATTTCTACAATATGCGCTCCTAAACTAAGTAAGTGTAAAAGATCTGCACTTTGAAAATTTGAAAGCGAGATTAATTTGAAAAGATTGGTGGTATGGTTGACAAATATTTAGAATACAGCCTCCAATAAGTGGATACAGGGTTTCGTCTCCAATCAGTGAAGCATAAAACGTAACCTGAAAACGCGACTGTTGCTCAATATTTTGGCTAGTAGCCCAAATGTCTCTGCCTCTTAAGATGACGATACACTTGCACTAATTAAAGCTCTTGGATTACAGAATCTCTCGACTGCATCCCATTTCACTGAATGTACCTCTCCTAAGTCGATTAGAGAAGAACATCGGCGTGTTGATGCAACATTTACTGGACACTTTTCGCTCAGGATTATGCAAACAGTTCCATCATCATGATTTGCAACGCTTTTAGGCAAATAATTCCACATGGCTTCAGCTCATTTGTAAGCAACGGCATAAATAAGCGCTTACTACTTTGTTTATTCGTGTGGGGTGATTAATGGAGGTGGCCTCGTGAAGTGGTCACGCACTTGTCACATCATGTCCCTCCGTCAATTGGGTTGTCTCTGCTGTAGACAAGTCAAAGTGACTTATACGAATCAGCCGCATCTTCGTTGTCGTATACATGGATGCGCCAGACGCGACCAGCTAGACGCGCCTGTGAGTGAGGCTTTGAGAATTTCTGGCTGATACATTACTGAGGTGACGATGGTACTGCGGTGTGCTCTGCTTAATCTGGTAGTGGAACGAGGCGCGACGGCAGAATCGGAACAACTGGCTACCTTATTTATCAAGTGCGATCACATATTGTAGTGGTATGAACAACGGCTTCGCGTATTATTCCGCTTTGCGGTTTTATCAGTGTGCGAGCTTGGCCTTGTTTCCGGCTGTGATGGTAAACAGATTATTACGGTCAGTATGCGAGTGGATTCGTTACCACTGCATGCATTACAAGCATGTCATGCAGGAAGATTAACTGACGCGTGTGAGCCGGTTTCCACTGACGTGATTGCTATGGCTGCGATTTGATGGCACGATAGGTTTTTTTGAGCCAGAACGAGTAAAAGAGAATTGAGAGATAGCAAAGCGTTCTGCGCTGTCAACTTATCAAATGGTTCTGCTGCTTGGAAATCAGACCTCGATTCCAACTCAACAACGACGTCTGAGTGCGCTTAATGCGACGTCAAGACAATCACACTCTTACGTACTTCTTCAAACAACTTGACGCTAAGTGAGTGACTTCGAAGAAGGTGTCATTTATTGAGACGCCCTATTTGCATACGAAACTTAAAGTAACACCAGAAGCGGTTGACATTGAAAATTGCCAGCACAATGGCTTCCAATTTTATCAAATATTTGCACACACTGACAGGTTAGAAACGTTTTGCAAATGTCTTGATAGCTTTGTTAATAAAACCAATGTGTTGCTGTGTTGCATGGTACTTCGGACAACTGTCGAGGCCTCAGTGGTTCATCTGTCAAAATTCCCGTGACGCCAGCTTACAAAGTGTGGATGGAAACTGGGGAGATTAAGAATTTAAGGTTAGTTCGAATTTCTCCTTAGACGAGGACGTAATCGCCCCCGTTCACCCTACGGTCTTGTCAGCAATGATGCAAATCCCGCGCCTAGCTTCAGTCGAGAAAATTTAGAAAATTGTCCTCGCCAGTCCCACGTGCATTTATAACCGACCAACTGAAGTGATACTTAACAAGTCACTTGCTAAGTGAAAAGCGTTTTGCTGTTGGTTTAGCGTCACACAAACACTGAGACAGTCGAACGATCTTCGTTCACAGTTGAGTTGATAAGTTTCTGAGGTACTGCAGAGTTGAGGCATAAAACTATGCTCTGTCGGATACACAGAAAAATTCAGTGCATTCAGCGCGAGTAGAAACGAAATTGATACCCACTGAAACTGCGAAATCACCCTTATTAATATAATGCAGCTGGCGACCCAAGAACTCTTTCAACTAAAGGTGTAAATAGCACTATTTTTGATGTGTTTATTATCACTACGCAGAAAATTATACTCAAGAAGGAAAGAGAAAGACAGTGAAATGCTGTGAGGATCTCTAGGCTACAGGTTCATGTATCTGAAGTCTACATTACCGGCGTATTTACTGAAGCTTGAAAGGGCTGCCTCTATCAGATGCAAAAATCGGTCCGAATTCCATTCAAGTGAAGTCTCTTCTTATGTCAAGCGTTTGCGTCAGCACTCGACTAACCACTGCTATACCTTCGGCACACAAGCATGTCGGATTGTTGCTGCCGACGTCACAGATTGCACCGATGAACGGATAGGGATTGTGGCGCAGTGGAAATAACACTTTGTTCCAAATAGGCTTAGGGCTGGTTGCAGATTACCATGTCAATAGGAAGTGCACAAGAGGATTCAAACGACGTCTAGCAAAACAAAGTAAATAGGAGCAGTTGCGCAGGCTGTTTCCATGTCGATGCTCTCAACCCACTCAAGTGACCCCTATCAGCTGCAATTCTTGGGATTCGTTAACAAGTCTGCATCTAGAAAGCGATGGACGAATAATTTTAAGATGTAGAAAGCAATACAATAGTAAGTTGCAGGTACAGAGTAGTCTGAATGATCTAGTGACCAACGAGTAGACTAACCAATACTTTGCCAACTTCTGCAGAAGGTTCCTTCTCTTTCCCTTTTCTGCCCTTACATTTAGAAGGCTGAGTACGCTTTGACATCTTTATTATAAGTCAAGGGAAAGATACAGAGGGGTGTTGTAGAGGAGTTCAAACCAAAGACGTGTCGCGCTCAGGGGAGGGACCACGCTGCTCTGCGACCAGCTTCAAATTGTCCTCCCGTCTCTCGCCTACAAAGCACATTTAAAGAAAACAAGTGTTACAACTTCAAGTTACAGCGACCCAAAAACCCTCAATGGCACGTTGTTCGATGAACGTCATCATCATAAAACGAAAGCAATGACGTCAGCAGCTAAAACTTGGAAATTATATGGCTTCAGAGCTTCGCAACTTATGAATGTCTTGTTAATAGAAAAGTTAGAGGAGTACAGGGAATCCACAAGACCAACAGAGAGCAGTGGAACGATCGTTTTGCGGTGATGACCTCAGTCTAGCAAGGAGAATTGACTGCGATGATCCTTCAGCAGCAGTCATGCACCACGCAGCCCTTTAAGGTGTACATCAAGTCAGAGTGAGAACGTTGTCAATGATAGCCACGAAAGTGGGCTTTCCTACAATTTCATAGCTAACCCAGCACGATAAAATTTGACAGTGGCTTCCGGAAGTCAAATCTACCATCATATATCTACTGATAATCAACAACTCCTTCATTTATTCATCGCTTTTGTCAAAGCGGAAAATAAGTTAAATACACTAGAAACAGTGCCACCGTTTGCTCACCTACAATCGACGGAGGTATTCAAAAGATTTCGCACCTCTCCTGTTTGTGTTACTGAAGGGTTAATTTTCAGTCACCCACGCTTGCCATCATATGATGCGCGTACAACGCACCATTTGCTTGCAGGTCAAAGTAGATGCTCACCGGACGCCTCAGAGCACCTAAGCGAAACTTCTTTTCGCATAACTATCAAGGCAAATAATGTCTAAACATTTATAATCACCTAATTAAGTAAAATTTAAGTAAACTACTTCTTACAGAACACATAGGTTCCGTACCGAGGTGCTAGCAAATATACGAAAGAATTTCTTACCAGCACACGCTATGCTGACACTAAAATTTTTGTCTAGGAACAGGCAAACCCACTGCACATTCCTGTTTGCACCTTGCCTACGGTGCATTTTCGATGAGAAGGTTAATTGGGAAAGCAAGACACAAAAAGGCGTTTAAATAAGTGCTTGTGATATCGGCGAATAAGTGAACTCAATGGAAGTCTAAGTGTTGTTCAAAATTGCACATCTAATTATAGCTCATAGGCCGTGATGCGTCAGGGCTATATTTTAATGCCCTGCTGACATCGGCGAGAATTCAAACGCTGACAAGCTTTTAACTAATAATCGCAGCTCACTGACTCAAGGTACGAAATCACGCAAAAAATCTTGGTCCTACTGCAAAAAGTAGACCTTTTACCAGACATTTGCGGGTTTGTATAAGAGGTGCATTTTAACGTTTTCAAACAATTGGCAGCGTGCAAAAGCCGACGCTAGCAGCGGCGGCAGCAGCAGAGCAATCAAATTGCGTGAGACTTGACGTGCTATTTCTATCCTACTCAGCATTAGAGACTGTTAGATAGAATGCAGCTAACATTTGAACACAGGTTTAACTGGACATAAGAGCCAAGCGATCGTGGTACCGCCTGACATGAGTTTTAACGTTACTTAACGCTTGAAGGGGAGCCACCGATTTTGAGGCATTATGACAGCCTGTAATTTTAGCATAAATAATAGCAACTGCATAATTTACCACTAAACTGCATTGTTGTATTTGCCTATTTATCTGTGGAATAGTATCCAATATCAACGACATTTTAGAAGCCTATGAAGCTAGTGGATATTAAAATTGAATATTCAGCCGCACAGTGCATGTGTACTACTACCTTTATTAATTTTGTTTGTTCGTGTGAGCATAATGTTTGAGTTAGTCACATTTTGTCTGCACAAGATAATTAGTCACATTTGTCAGGTTTAGAAGCTACCTGTTTTCCTGGCATTCCATCACTAACGCGCCTGCACGAGCAAAATCTTCCTCATTGAACACACAAAAATTAGCCTGCTAAAATGTATAAGCCACATGCGCTTACCATCCTTCTTTCCTGTGCAATTTAGTGTTTCGGTAATCAATAGGCGTGCTTATTAAACAGGCAATCAATTCCTTTGCAAACCACCTATAACTTTATAAGAAGTGTTCAATTATGCTGAATAACATACGGGTTATTCCAATCAGTGACTTGTAAGTATAAGTGAGTGTTGAGTGACAATGGCACCAAGAGTTTACTGCTATTGAATGTCGAATGTCTGTGTCCACATTTCTTGTAGCACATGTGGATTCCCTCAGGACTTTAGAATAGAACAAATTCATATGCGCTGAGACATTGTTTAGTCGAACATGTGAATCGAAGCATTGACACGACGTCTTATAAGTTTTGCTGCTGCTTAGAATTCATTTCTACTTATGAATTGTTAGTAATGTTGTTTTGCTGCCTCGTATTATCAGTACCAACGAGAACCCACTATCGTGATAAATGCGCCCTCAAGCAACAATACAAAACTTTGCTGAATGCGCTCTGAACAGCAAAAGTATTAGCGAGCGTTAATAATTTGCATAAAAGTGCACTGGAGTGTATAATGCTGCTTCAACTGTGCGAGCTGCACTCAAACAATTAGCAGCGTTTACTAGTTAACACAATCAGTTGCAGCAAAGGAGCCAGAGCTCTTCAGTCCTGATTCCTTTATGCTGCAACATTACAGAAAATTCTCTGCATATTCAATTGGAGATAAAACTTATGCAGTCCTATCTGAGTTATTCCGTGGAGTCTGCCATATCGAGCACCACGTTACTGACGAGCCATTTGATTTTTGTCTCAGCACCGGCAGATAGGCTCAAATCAAGTCGATTGCCTATAGTTATGGCTGCAAACTGTAGATCCACAAGCTCAGCTTACCTTATAATTGCTAGCATAGCTTCTAATTATAAGTTTTTTCTCGCCTACGTGCGCATATGATTAACATCACACATCGTACACGCTTTTATGAGAAAAGCATAACACCGAATGTTGTTGTGGGCAATCAGCTAATATTGGATGTATCTCTAGTCTAAAAGCAGAGCGCTTTTGATTATCTCAAGAGCAGAATTCAAAGTAGTCTTTGCATCTTCAGCTGAGCCAAGCGACGTGCTGACCTCGGCCACCACCGTCGATTTCAGCAGACCTAGACAGCAAAGTAAAGTGGGTTCATCCTCACTTTGATGCAAAGAAAATGTATAAAGTCCCGATGAGGATCTTCGCAGTCCCATTCTTTACGTGTGCTGCAGTGAATGTGTCACAAAACACTCCGGTGGCGCTACAGGGTTAGCACATCGCTACACTGCCTCCAATTACTTATGCTACTTATTCGCGTTACTAGATTAAATCCACAGGCTAAGGCAACCTTCAGAATAATAAGCTAATAATGTTGGTCTGCTGTTCCTTAGGAAAAATAGCCAACAGGATTCTTCAAATATGTGCTTCCGTTCCAGAAAGCAGGTGTTTCTCTTGCAGTAGTATCACAAGCAGCTGCTCTGATATCTTTGTTCTTAGTAAAGGAAACGTAGCTGTTGTCAATGCAGTTAAGGCTGCTAACCCACCTGTCTGACCAAGAGTCTTGCAAATGTACTTGCCCTCGTCCAACGAGAGACCACCTGCAACGGAGGTTCCTGTGCTGGGAGCGTACTTCGGATCCAACCCGTCGATTTCGAAGCTCAGGTGGATCTAACAATTGGGACTGCCAAACAAACATATTTCTTAAATTATTGTTTTAGTTACTCATCATCCTCAAAATGCATGTCTTTCAGCAATCACTCACCAAAACCGCATTATGATCTTGAGAGTTATCTCCATGACACTCTCAATGCCAATCCTTCGCACGTCGTCCATATTAAAATACGGAATATTGAGATCCTTTATGAACTTCCTAAAGCAAGAAGTAAATTGTAAGCTTGCCCTTCCTCCATTCGATTGGCTTATAGGTCAAACTTACAGCTCTGGTGTATCGACATCCCGAAGTCCGATGTAGAGGAGCTCATTGGCTTCAAGACTGCAATATGCATTGGGTGAGTGAGCGTCAGTCAGGTAAGTAATTGTAAGTAATGCAAGGAGATCAGACCTACACTGGTTTGATGGTTTCAAAGCCTTGAGTTTGAGGAATGAGTTTGCTAGTTTCGTTCAGGGGGAAGGAGGGGGGCATGCCGTGAGTGTGGCGAGAAGTAGAGCTGCTGGGAGTATTGATGGCAGCGTGTGCGTCAACCCAGACAACAAAAGATTTGGGGAAAATCTTCAAGTGTCCCGCAATCGACCCGATCGCGATGCTGTGGTCGCCGCCCAGTATGAGTGTTGTGTCGTTCTCCTCCACACTTTTGGCGACGCACTCTGTCAGCCCTAAAGTGGTTTTCACCAGTGCTCGCTGGTTCTCGCAATTCAAAATAACATCTGCTTCACGGTCCTTTGGCTGCGTGACTCCTCCACAGTCATTTACTCCGGTATCTAGCATTGGGCAACAAAACAGCAGCGACACATAAGCAGCGAGGATTTAGACCAGTCATATCAATGAGGTAGAGCGTAGGTGGTTCTGCAAGGGTGAGCTAGAAAAGTGGGGATGATGTAAAGTCAAGCTAGCAGATAGTTTACCCAATTTTATCAGAAGCGCTTTGAGACTACAGTTCAGGATGTCCCTAGGTCCATTCTGAACCCCATCCTTTGGTTGACCCTTATCGATAGCCGCTGCCACAATACCCAGAGAGGATACATGATTTCCAGAACCCTTATCCGTGGCGCAAAAGCGCAAATTGGCTGGATGTGGGTTGTGAGCGCCTTTTATACTCCATGTTTTGCAGCATTGTGCGGCTATGAAGATGTGCCTGTACAGCTGTCAGGATACTATTTCCGTGTGTTTACGATAACAATTGATTTGGATGCTTATGTGATCTCTAGCGCAAGGGTGTCGAAAGCGATCGTATGACGATAGTGGCTTAAATCACAGAACGTTGATCGAGCACTTGTTTATGTCTCATGGAATCTGTTCATAACGTTAAGATCTACTGTCCAAATGGAGCCATAGTTGCCATTGGCAAAACCGTTCTTCAATATTGTATGTTTAGACACCTAAGTGTGCTAGTGAACCCACTCCTCCTCGAGCAAAACATGTTCGCCTGTTAGTTAATGCTAAAACTCGACGAGGAAATCGACATTGGGCAAATTAATACCTACGTGGAGGCATTTGTTGCAGATATTGGAAGAGATTTATGCTACACATCATCAAGCGCATAAAACATCCAGCAGGTGACACAGTGTTCACAATCCCACTCTTTGTTTGGTGATGGCAATGCTATCACCATCAATGAACCACATCATTTGCAGCGACTTTTGCTTTGCACCGAATGACTTGGACACTGTACTCAATCACTACCGCAAGGACAATATCAGTATGCTTAGTGGTTTCCAAGATTACAAAGCTTGCGCAAAATTAAAAGCACGAATTTAAATAAAAATTGAGATGTGGTGTTGTATTTGGTGTGTATAAGCTCCATGTTGCTGTGTATATTTACTGACGTGGGCCTTGGCTTGCTCAGGGAGTCAGTCGTGCTGACGCGCTGATGACGACCGCATGACGAAAATGCGACCTGAATACGGAATGTCGAACAAACGCGTAACTCGGCTGCATTGAGGCCTCTTTTGGAATGACGGTCGCCCTGCGCCAAAGTTCATTGGCATCGTCTCTATTTCCATCCATCTGCACGATCAAATCGACAACGATCCATGCAGAGTAATCATATCAGTCGAATAATGCTGCGGATCAGAGTTATTTTTAAGCTTAACAACCTAGTAGAAGTGTAAATGAAGCTTCTTCTGCATGGCGTTTGCATGAAGGTACAAGCATTATTTCGTTTGCTTTCCCAGCTTGATGATTAGAGAAAAAATTAGACACAATTAGCTTATAAATCCAAAGCGAAACGTCTCGAATGTGAGGACTTCCTGCCTTTGGTAGCGCCATGTCACATAAACAAGGTGTTTGCTTACATTTTGTAATCCAAGCGAACTTACGTTCTAAGATTATCTGTAGCGCACCTGTACGAGGATCACTTACGTAAACCAAGGCTTCCATTATTGCACACACTCCCAAACAGTAGTGGTCCGCCAAGTGCATACGAGTATCCTCACAGTCACAAGGCGCTTGAATGCGTGAATTGTCAAGGCTACTAACAAACGCCATTGCACTTCATCCTCCTACTTTCGCGAACAATCTAATGCCTTGTTAATCAGTAAGCAACTTGCTGCAACTCGTTGATTTGTCGAAGTAGAGCGCAGGCTTTATTACTGCTCTTGGCGCTGGTAGAAGCATACTGTAACTGAAAATTGAGCATGAGCAGCCACCTCGAGGAACGTGGGCTTGATACGGAAGACTGCGCGCAGCAACTTTGCTACGGTCGTTTGGCCTTTATGTCCAGTTAAACCTGTGTTCAAATGTTAGCTACATTCTATCTCACAGTCTCTAATGCTAAATAGTATGGAAATAGCACATCAAGTATCACGCACTTAGATTCCTCTGCTGCTGCCGTCGCCGCCACTGGCATCGGCTTTTGGGGGCTGCTAATTGTTTGTTAACATTAAAATGCACCTTGTGTGAAAACCTGTGAATGCCTGGTAAAGCTTCTGTTTTTGCAGTGGCACCAGGAGTCGTAGCGCGATTTCGTACCCTGTGCTAGTGAGCTACGATTGTTTGATGATGTGTTATTTCGCAACAAAATATCATCACTGAGCATCGAAACACTCGCAGCACAGCACTCAGCGTCTGACGCATAGCCCATCGCTGGGCATAGAAAGCTTATCAGGTGGAAGGACAAAACATTGCAGATCGTAGCAACACCAGCACAATAGCCTTGGTGCATTGCTTTGAAGCACTGAAAACGCAAATATTGGACAAGTTTTCTGTGCCGATGCGAAAGTGGAACCAGCAATTCTATGATGATTGGACCACAGTAAAAGTGTTTTTCCACGAACCTACTTCCCAGGTGTCAGTTTAATGCTAAAACGAGTCCACAATTGGTCCAGACGATTATACTGAAATGTAGGCTTGCAATTCTTACAAGCCAACCCATTTCGTCGATAGCCACGTAAGTTAAAATTTCACTTAAACATCAGTTAATTCACACCAGGCAAATAAACTTTTAGCATTAAACTTGTGGGCATGTTCGCCGAATATGCCGCTTCAAAAAAAGCTCGAAAGTCCAGATTCAAACTAACAGCTTCCTTTTTAAATCTCAAATGCTATGTCACTTAGTTGCATGCATATTGAGGTACTAGCCCGCTGGAGCACCGATAACTCTGGCCTACTTTGATGTGTTTCACTCGACTTTCAATCACGCATTAAGTCTCAAACCTCAGAACATGTTTGGTAGACAATTGCAGATTAGCATGACAGACAGCACTTCACCTAAGCTCCTTATTTAGGCCCTTGCCAGCTCCAACAAGTATTTAACATAGTTTAAGAGTGCGTAATCGCATAACAGAATTTATCATTAGTTTTGTCTAGCCTAAATTACTACCTTCAGCTGGATGCAACAGTAGTATGAGACACACAATTGCCAACCATTGCAAAGAAAATTATGTGCGCTTAAACACTTTGTACTACATTTTGGATTTGGCTTGCAAAATCGCGCTATTTATAGATCTTAAGCGAATTATACTAGCTTAGGTCCTTTCGATGTGCCAGCCTGCATAAAGGACTGAACAGCTTTTGGATACCCACCCTGCCGCCATGACGCATTTTGTCCCAAAACAATATCACATACTGCAAAATAGAGGGAATCAGATCAACTGCCACTTAGCTAGATGATTCGAAACGCAACGTCGTACACACGTCAACATGCACAGAACAATCTGTGTCCTTTAATTCACTGTGTATCCATTCACTTACTCGCGTTTCATCCGTTCTTCCATAAATCGCCTCACCTCTGCAGAATCTATATTTCTTGCACTCAGCAATGTGTACTGTTTGCGTTTTATTTGTTCATGCAGTCTTTTTTCTTCTGCTTTTATGCGCAGCTTTGTTAACATGGAATTTTGAAACACAACCCACAACAGAGAACCAAACATCAGTGAGGGTGGGTCGAGTCGCCTGACCAACGCGATATTCAATCGCTAAGGTACTTGCCCGCGTGAGCGGATCACTAGCGGAAAGCGGGCGCTCACCAGGCTTATCTCTACGCATAGTCATGAACTTGACATCACCTATGCCTCATCTCTCCATCTTCTCTGTATTCAGTACACCTTTCTGTTAAAAGACATTTTTGAGTTGGCGATGTCTAGCCAGCGTGCCACCACAGGTGGTGTGATGATATAGGATGCTGGAATTGATATGTTGCACGGACAGTATATATTATTGCTGCTGCTGCTGCCGTTGCTTGTCCTTGTCCTGCATTCCTATTCCCACCACCCATTTCGTTAACAGCCTCTACTCGAAGGTTTGTTCAAGCCACCACCGAATGGATGGGTGGCCTGTGCTCTTCTCAGCAGACGCCTCGTTGCTGACTCATCCGCCTTCAGTGGTTAGTCAATGGTGGACCAATACAATCGATGAGACCACCCGCTGGGCATTCGTCGCGTATTGGTTGTCTGCCTAGTCGATCGGTCTGTCCATTCACTGATCCATTCGACCCACGACGAGTTGGACTGCTAATAATCTCGCGGATGGGTGAGTGGAAAATGATTTTAGCATTCACTAAAGATTGTTGTGTAGGGCTCTCAGTTGTTGTAAAAACATGCGAATTATTGTAATGCATTGCCGTCGGATGCGATTTTACTATTACAGGTCGGTGTACGAGAGCTTTAACTCATCGACGATGTTTTGTTGCGAAACGATTTCGTATCCATTCAGCTTACCGTGCATGAGAGCCAGCCCATTTTGAAAACCAATGCCACTATTTATAGGTCCACTCCACCCAGGATCCTTTCATGCCCGCAGAGAAAATCGGCTGATACTGTAGGCGAATATAGCTGAGAGGGATATCGTTGATCTTTATGCTAGATTTGTGCAATAGGCAAATCTAGCAATCGTATAGCTATGTTTGTCTAAGGGATTGCAATTGTAAGGTACAGCATTGACGAATCCAAGTCACGACATGTGGTGGGCCACTTGATAAGAAGGCAGAGCGTGACAATGATTGCCACATTAATACGTAGCAGTCCATATCCAAATCTAGTGAAGAATGGTTTTCAATTGACAAGGTAGTGGACCTGTCAGTTCAACG
>JADWOT020001516.1:0-17000 GCA_036345935.2 Taenia hydatigena
CATGTTGGCGTTAGTCAAGATGGCCAGTTTTTGACGATATAACCGAAAGCGTCGTCAACGCTGCCACTAGAGACGTCCTTTGTGATGGCTCTCATATTGCACTTTCACCAACGTACTTTATCAAGGCGTTCCTGCAAACATATTAGAGCACACCGACAAAGGAGCTGCAAGAGGGTTGAATTGGTTTATTGATGATTATGCCTCTTTGATTCACCATCACTATACTATTATCCTATTCGTCCATCCGCTTCTTTTGGCTCAATTCGATCGTCTGTTGCTCTTTTCCTTCATTCAGATTGAGGTGGGCATTTTGATGTGGAGCAGAGAAAAGTCTGAATTCTTAAGAAGCAAATAGCTTAAGGGAAAGCATGGGAAAAAGAGGCCGAGGATAAGCGATTTTGATATGGCGACACATTTCAATTGAAGCACATTGGCATTGTCTCCTTGGCATGCATAATAATACAGGAAAATGGCTCGAGGTGGAAAAGTACAAATGCAGGTGATGCTTGCCCTTGCAAAAGCACCAACAAGGAATGATATGCGAAGTCCACACCAGTCGGCGTCATTGGGAGCCAGCCACAACGCGACACGTGCAAGCAATCGATCTACACGTGTCAGCTTCAAAGAGGTCAATCATACTCGCACATCTAGAACTGGAGCATGTTCCTCTGCGCGTTAATTCATCTAGTTCTACTCATTTCGCTTCACTGTATCGTTCCTGCATTCCAGTTCTTCGCCAATGCCTCTGCCTCAATTCGTTTTCTACTCGTCTCCGGTCTTCTTTTTCTTCTTCATTTCCTTCGTCTCCGTCCTCGTTTGTTCGTCAGCTCCAACCTCCCGCCCTGCCGTTCTCGAGACGTCAGAGGACCAAACCAGCTAGATATAGTAGCAATTAAGGGTAAGCTGTGCTACCGACCTCTTATCATTCCCCTTTCTTGTGTCACCTTCCTTTTCTTCTCTCTTGCTTCACTTATGTGCATCATATCGCTATTATTACATCTGGTGTCCCATGTAAAACGCGTAAAAAGGAGAAGCTGTGCTTAGCTAATTGCTTCATATTTAACTTAATTAAGTGGCTAGGTGAGTGGGTAAATGCATCGAATCATGGAAAGATGAGAGATGTGATGCAATCATCCTCCTCTCTCACTCACTCTGCTACGCCTCTACCGCAATTATTCCTTTGTCTCTTTCAGCTGAATATGCAGGTCACTTCACGCCCGCGGACGAACTGCATGCGCCTCTGGTGTCGTTCGTGATGCGAGGCGAGAACTCTTTCAAGCACGACATTGAGAATTGGCAACAGGGCATCCATATTTTAGCTGCATGGAAACCTTTAAGGGTATGTGGCCGACTCTTTGAATTTAATGCATAACCTGCAGTGTGTTCACTGTGCTGCACTTGCTTACAACGGCTCTTACATGCGTTGACAATCACTAAGTGAACAGCGACAACAGCAGCAGCAGACCTAGTGGAGTGCAGCAAAGTGCCCCATATCCATGTCGCACTGTGGGAGCACTGTAGCACGGTGCTAAGCACTAGACCTAACTAGATCACACTAGGGTGCACCGAAATATAACAGGCTAAATTGTCCACCTAGGCTATATTGTGACAAGCTTGGATAAACTAGGAAAAAAGGGCGCGAGTTGACAGAGCTTCATGTTCGGAGGCGCCTTCCTACGATGCCATTTAAGTCAACTGTACCATCCTGATTTGGCCCGCCTAAACGATCCGACGTAATTCCGTGCAACGCGACATGAGGTCTTTCCTTTCTTCCTCTCGGATATTAGGGATCATAGGGCAAACGCAAGAATAGGGTCTGATGGCGTTCTCGGAATGGAGGGATGGACGCCCACCTGTGGCCTCCTTCTTTCCCACACCCCACTTCAACGCGTCTTTGGTGAGTGCCACCTTTGTCCTCCACTAGGCTGGATATGCTCTCAAGTGTTGAGTGCTGCATTACATCCTAACGTGTGTGCTCCATGCATTCAAGTCACTCGAGGAAGAGGAGTGTGTTGTCGCCTGCATTTCATTTCCTTACCTCTAATTTTCCACTTTAGTGCCACGAGAACACCTTGTTCCTCTGGATCCCTCTCGGTTTTCTTCTCTTTATTTTCTTCGAATTCAACATCAGGTCGGCACTGCCTCCTCCTTCTACCTCATCCTCTGCAAACGTCCTCTTAGTAAGTTCCTTTATCTCTCTACTGGTCTCACCTTTGATTGCGACATGAACAAATAGTGCCAATATTTATAACCTAGAACAGAATAGCACAGACTAGACTGGATCTGACTAAATTACACTGTACTGATGACCAACAGTTGTTTTGGCATAGCTTAGATTGGACTGTTAAACACCTTTCATCTCTATATACTGCCACTTTAGCTTGTCCCGCACCATCTCCTCTTTGGTCTATTTCCTATTCCTACACTTACTCTCTCAAGAGCGAAGGTGAGCGCGTTGCTTCTACTTCCAACTTCGTAATTTGCAGACTGGCCGCCATACTTTTAGGTGCTTATCTCACTGCCCACTGTTTGTTCTCCTTGTAGATATTTTGTCAGCGTGGCGCCTTTCATTAACGGGTGAGCATGTGTCCTTCCCTCTTAATTCCACCTGCACACCCTTCACTGTGCAGGTGAACACTGTGTGACGGCTTCTGTTTGACTGTCTGTCCGAATTTTGTGTGCGCGTGCGTGTGTGTGTGTGCCATTACCCATTACCTATTTTTGGTCTTTTAGAAAGGCGCATCAGATGGGGCAGCACGGATACAGGTAGGCAGTATGTGTGCGTATGCTTAACTGTATCAGAGTGCGAAGGCACATCTGTCTCATTGTCCTCTTCAAACCTGTCCTTTTAAACGACCAGATTAACAGTTCGATACTGGACGAGGCAAGCTCTCCCTTGGTTGTTCGTTGGATGGCTAGTTGGTTTGAACTCAACATATCGCCACTTCTCTATCTCTCGCCCACTGACTCACCATGCCACACCCAGCCCCATTTCTGATGCTGTGCCTCCCCCACTTTACTGCTGTATTTTAGATAGAATCGGACCCCTCGATTTGTGAACAGGAAAGTACCGAGTCGGCCAGCTTGCATCTAGCGCATCAGGAAGAATTAGGTGGAAAAGAGACAACCAAAGGCAAAATCGGTAATGCAAAGTGTCAAAGCAACGTGTGGACATGTAAGAAGGAAGCGCACCGAAATCGGTGACGCGTCGCAAGCCGCGATGGATGGCGAGTCGTGGTAGGAGAGCTTGAACTGTTGCCACCATTGCAACAATTAGCCCTGCCATAGAAGAGCACCCTGCCATTTGTATGTAGTCTTCTCATGCAGAAAATGCTAAAATTGTGAATATTTAGGCAGGGAGCATCCCATGCAAATGCAGGAGACACCTTATGTCTGATACTATCGAGTCTGGTGGAGAGATTACTTAGAGGCTTTGAATTGGAAGAGGCCTTGGTATCGCTATCTATGCATCTGCATAAAGAAATGTTGGTGGCTTTGTTCAAGCAAACAATGGCGCCGTTCTTGCTTTGTTTTATCACTAAATGCCTAATCTATTGACAACTGCATGGTTTGTGGAACCTAGTTTGTGATTCTCTCTTCTCTTCTGGAAGTAAAATGAAGAAATGACATGCATTTACCCACCCTCCTTCTCAGGCAGCATCCAGAATTTGCAAATCAGTGACATTTCGCATTTGGAACAGTACGTGTTCTCTGGTGTTTGAACGACAGGCTCCCTTCTGATGGTCGATTCCAATCTAATGCGTGGGGACCGCAAACTGAACTGCAACGAAGGAGGTAGTGGACAATGCGGACTCGACAATAGCTAGCAAGGGATCAGCATGCACAACGTCAATTCGTAACATCAAATTTAGCAGTTTTGAGCAATCCGAAACAGGTTGATGGAAGGGTTTTACGTTGTTTGGCGAATTATGCGAGATGGTGGCAAGTGAGAGTGCCTCCGAAAGCAAACAAATCAACCAACTCCCACAACTCCTTGTCTCAATTTCGCCTTTATCCGATTACATCTGCTTTAATGCATCTCGACAAACTGAAATGCTGTTTTTAGAGCGCCTTAAATGTGACACAGAATCAGGCCCGTAAGGCGACAAGGGCGATGACGACGACAACTAGGACAGAAAATTGTCCAAGTCAACAGAATGGGCTGTTTTCGCACCAGAGTTGTGGGGAAATTCAACCAATTTTGCCCACAACTTTCACCTCCTACTTCTTTCGAATCGGAGGGATTTTTAGACAAGTCAGAACTATTCGAGTGAAAGTCGGACAGGAATTCGTAAGGTAGCCAATCATTTGTCTTGAGTAAATTTTAGTGCATCTCCTGGAAACGAAAAACATTGAACAGACTGCCTTTATTTTAATCATTAATGGAGAAATGGACCGCCTATTCCCACTAAACTGAAGAAGGATTTCATTTAGTTCATCACGTTTCCACCTTGGTTCACCGACTTCCCTCAAATTAGCAAAATATTTTGAGATGGATGGTCGTACAGGCTGGCGGACGGACGAATGTGGAATGGATGTTTGGACGGATGAATGCATGGGCTGTCATTAAATTAACAGGCTTAGCTCAGATTCGCCACCAACGTGGCACATGGTGGCTCGTTTGTAGGACCGAGAGTTCACTGTGATCGCCTTGCAGAATGGTACTTCGCACAGTCCAACCGTTGATTTACCCACCTCGCGATTTGCCACGTTGTGCAATCATCAGCCATACACACTCTTCTCGCCAAATTTCGTCCGTATATCATCTGATCTGCTGCATCCCAGATCGTTCCGCGATGGGACTCGTCCTTGGATAAAGACGACTTATTGACGACAAAGAAGGGAAGCATGCGGCCTGTTGAAGCAAACATCGAGACCAAGTTCGAACCATCGCGATGGTTTTATTAGTCAAAGGGTTCAATGTAGTACATACTGAAAGGAAATACCCCAAAATATTACTCGACACCCCATCCACAGCACACCTGCTGGCGATGCTTAATGTGGCAGCAGTGCCACCAGTAGTGGGTTGACACTGTGCGCCACTGAGACATTTGTTTCGATAATTTTAAATCTGTTTATCAACGACAATGCTGATAGTAGTGGTTTTAGGCCCCACTGCAGCCCTCGGCACTCATTTGGCACTTTGAACTTAAGATCTGATAAGTATGGCCAATACAAAAGGGGACATGTCTCCATGTTGGAGGACTGGTGGTTGAATGAAACCATTTACAAAGATTCGCACATTCGAAAAGTTGGCAGAGCAGCATTCCAGCTTTAGAGAGTACAGAAGAGTTGACTGTTGCGCTGAGCTAAATGGGCCACTTTCACGAAGGAGAGTCAGAGTCTTCTGTGTTGCATCACTGGAGGTAGTGGAAGCAGAGTACGTTGATCTTCGCCAACTGCCAGGCCCGATGACAACGTGTCAGAAACCATCCTAGATGGATGAAAGTACGCTAACGCCATCGCCTTCTCCCCACAATTTTTGAAGGCACTACTTAGATGCTTCTAAATGGTGGGTTGGAGACCATTTGGATGGAGGATGTGCCAATGTAGTTGAACTGCAGAACTCGTGACTCCCAACATCCCTTCACCCTGCCCTCTCCTACGCCCAACTTCTAACAGAGCATGCAGATTCGCCGCTGGGGCCGCGCCTTTCAAGTGACGACGGAAAATCGTGTCTGAAAATGAATTCATGAAATCCAAAAGTCAATTCACTAATGACATTGAGAAAGAAACAACTTCAAAGACTCGCTCTTGTCTGTCCAGGGCACAGCATTAATGTTCGGTAGGGAGAATGGCCACAAGCACACTGACTTCGACTAATGTGAGCGAACGGATTGATTTCACCTTAAGCACGCCTCCACTCCCATCTCACGACTCGCCAATCACACTCATCTTTTTTGCCTTCAGTTGATAAGTCATACATGAATTCGAATGAGCTTACCTGCATGTGTGGACGCTCCCAACAGCGTGCTAATGTCGCCCACCATTGAGGACACTGCGGTAACAACTGGGGTAAAGACGACTCTAGTAAAGGCTTCAGAGAGGAGACACTTGAAATGTAATATAGACCTGCAATCCAGCCTCCTTCATCGAGTCTCATTTCAGCACGCGCAAGTTAATGAACAACTACTCGAGGTAGATCTATATCTACATACAAAAAACGACAAGAACACTGAACTGGAATCAATAGATGCCGACGACAGAGGAAAACCGTACTAATGGTCGCAAAGAGAAGGGAGGAAGGAGGGAGGAGGGTGGAAGTGAGGCATTTAGGAAGGGTTAGAGTAAAGTATGGTGTAGCCGCTACCACAAGGCAGGCATCTAGGTGAACTTGCGATAGTTAAAACAACCGTAGCAGCAGCAACCGAAGCCGCTGGTGCAATAATTAAAATTGTGGAAGTGTGCACGTGGGGCCAACTTCGGCAGCTCGTTCGGAAAAGATGATGGTTGCGAGACATTGCACAGCGGCATAAGTACTAAGTGGACAGAGTTTGCATATTGCAGCAGTTTGTCTGTTTGCTTGTACCCAATCAACCAGCTAAGTAAGCAACTGACCAAGAGACCGAACCTGCGGTCGGTCTGCGAATCCACCCATTTATCTGCCTTGGGCAATTAACGGATCCCAAATTGTCTCGCAAAATTTCGAGTATCATTTTATATCCATTCATTGTGGTGTAGGAATGAATTCTGACTTTTGCGCAAGTGGATCCTCACAAAACTCTTCATCATTTATTATCATGCAGAATGGAGGCGAAATGCGAACGAAAGGCAAGGCTCTTCATGGCTTTCTACCGGAATGGAGGAAAAGTCTCTTTGAAGTGATGGATTAAACTGCCTTCTCTCTCCCTCTCCCAGTCTCTCGCTTTTGTGGTTTTTTTTGCGTGTGAAAGTGACAAACTACAAAAATTGGACCTAGATACAGAATTTTATTTTGTGCCCAAGAATTTTTGTCCCGTAGATGTAGGAAAATTCGATGATATATCCCACATTTTTGTCGCCACAATGGTTGAATTTCGGATTGGCTGGGTTCGAGGCGAACAATAACAGCGGTCCGACGAGCTCCGTGGCATGCGAAGGGGTTGTTTGAAGTGGACTTCCGAGGCGATAGATGCGGTCATTCGGAATCACTTATGTAACTCTCCGCAAGCGTAAGTTGAAGTGCACATTTAACCACTGGAAGCTCTAATATCTGGCCGTGAATTTTCATACTGCAATGAGTCTTATGCCGACCTCACAATCCCCTATTTGTGGTGTCAAACTTTTGCAGCAAAGAACTGTCCGGAGGCTCAATCACTAACTTCTACTCTTGACAAATCTTCAACCTTGAACTGACTGCTAATGGAGCAAAGTTAGATTCCAACGGATCCAATCAGCCTCAAGGAGGAGCATATGCCATTTTAAGGAATTGGTTCATCAACTGACCATCAATTGGATTCTTTTCTGGCACAGCTTACCTTGAAAGGCACATAATAATTAAAGAGGATCGAACACTTCTACAGCCTCTACTGCAACCAAAGTGATGCCAAAATGAAGTAACGGCTCATCCAGCAAGACGACGCTCCCATTCAAATGCTGAGTCCAGTCACAGGAGCCTTTTAATCCCGTCTTGGCGTCATGGCCTTCCAATCAAACCGATTGCCACACAGCTCTTTCCAACCCTACCCGTTAGTTGCCCCAACGAATAACCGCCTCAGGAGACTCCTGTAGATCATCAAATGTGCTACTTCTTATTCCACCTTAGTAATGTGACAGCACACAATTTCGGAGGGTGGTGTAAGAGAACGCAGCATTGTAATTCTCTTTAACCTGAATTAGTCCACTTGACAAGTAGGACATTGATTGAGGAGAAAAAGAAGGTGAGCATTCTGTTGGCCGCCAGGTCAGTAGCATGGTGTTGTCATATTAGTCTCTTACCCTCAGCCCCTCCCCGGTCCTTTATCAATTTATTTCAGGAATGGTTGACGCATTACAATGACAACAGCGATGAATGAAGCCACTGTAACTGAGGCTGCAGTGCACTCGCTGTGAGATGTATCGGTGTCATTCTGCGTTCTGTCTCGTCGACGGCCCCAATTCGACGTTCTGTTCGACGCGGAGGATCAACCACGGTGGTTGTTGAGACGATGATGAAAAGCAGATAAAGGGACCTTTACGACACAACAATTGTGTGGGTCTTTTCAATACCCTACTATTCCGCGCGATTCTTTATGTATGACAAAAATAAACTTACGACCAGACAGCCTTTTAGCACTGAGCACTTACGCACTCATCGCCATGGAGCTGCTGTTTTCTATTGCATGCAGAAAGTATGAAATGCATCGCATGTTGTCATTTTGGAATGGAAGTCCTAAATGGAAGGATGCGACTTCTCTTAGAATCCAATGATTGCATAGCATAAGGAGACGTTCGCCTTACCCCTCACAGTTGGAATATGGGGAACGAGAACCTTTCCTAGAGGCAATGAAACCAAGTCAGCACGTGGAAATACTTTGAGCTCTACCGCCAGCATAGCTGTTTTTGCTTCAACATTGACCAGCTACTGTCAGATTGATGAGATCTGCATGCAGAGAGGACAGCTTCTCACATATAAAGCATAGACGAGATCACAGAAGGCATCAGCTACAGCTTTTAGGGCATTTCGAAACCCACATTACGTCGCATCTCCTCTCACTTCTTCGCTGAGATGGTTTTCATTACTACTTGCTTCTCCACTCAGCAAAAGAATGGATGGTCTTCATCGAGTTCGGTTTACCGCTTCCTCAAATGCCAAACATATTCATTCGCTAACCAGTCAGCAATCAATCGTTCCTTTTCACTTCGCATTTAAACCAGCAAATCCCCGTACGGTTCTCCCTCTGTCAGCCCAACAGCATTTGGCAAAAATGAGGAGTGGGGAAGGCGATTCATTCAGAATGCCGAGGACTGAAGCCTGGACGATGTTTCACTTCGAGGTGGCATCTTGGGTCGCCATCTCTCCATTGCAAACCTTTAGATGCTTTGAGTTTCCACACTGAGAATAGCTCTACTTGAGTGAACAAGTCATTTGACTGGTCTTGTAGTTCTGCTACTCCACTCATGTTTCCAACTTCTGCTCATTGCAGTTTCTGGTCTTCTACCGCGATCGCACGCATCCAGTCAATTCTAGCGATTCCCTCCAAGGCCACAGCAACTACGAAAATAGGGTTCTAATGAGGACACACACACTGCAAATAGAAGGGTGAGTTGAAGAGACTCACCTCTATGTCTTGTGTATCGTGTGTGTCCTGTGGTCCCACTCTCTGTCTCTCCCTCTGTGCTGTCATTTTGGTGTCAAGCCATCAAAATATCTGAGAATAGAGAGAGGGAAGCTCATCGAGTATGCGAGAACGCGTGCCTGTTGTCCGCTCTGTGCATGAATAGACACACGCTCTAAGAAACAAAGGACAAAGTTAAACACTTTTTAATCCTTCCATTCCTGGAGGGCACCTTACCTTCATTGATCAAGTCTTACCTCTGCGACAGGAAGTTGCATTTCTGTGGTTCAATGGCTCAATGCGAAAAGGCTGTCTGGTAGTAGGTTCATTTTCGTCATACATAAAGGATCGCGCGGAATAGTAGGGCATTGAAAAGATCCGCGCAGCTGTTGTTTCGTCAAGACCATTTTATCTACTTTTCATCTTCTCCTTTTAACAACCACCGTGGTTGTTCTTCTGCGTCGAATAGACCGACAGATTGGGACCGTCTACGAGACAGAACGCAGAATGATACCGACACATCCCACAGCGAGCGCACTGTTGCCTCAGTTACAGTGGCTTATTCATCGCCGTTGTCATTGTAATTCGACAGTCATTCCTGATAATTTTGTCGAACAGCTGGGAAGAGAGGGAGGGGAGGATAAGGAACTAGTGTGACAGCTCCATGCTACTGGCCTGGGGGCCAACAAAATGCTCACCTTCTTTTCCTTGTCGATCAATATCTTATTTGTCAGGTGGACTAATTCAAGCATCAGTTCTCTTACACTACCCTCTAAAATTGTGTGCTGTCACCTTACTAAGGTGGAATAAGAAGTAGCACATCCGACGATCTGCTGAAGTCTCCTGAGGCAGTTCCTCGTTGGAAAGAACAAAGGGTAGGGTGAAGAACATCTCTTCATCTGTGAATTGCGGGCTACTAGAGAGTCTTGGAAAAAGCTGTGTGGCAAACGATATGACTGCAAGGCCATTACACCAAGATGGGATTGACAGACTCTCTCATTAAACTCTGCATTTGAATGGGAGCATCGTCTTGCTGGATGACCCATCACTTCATTTGGGCATCATGTTTATTGCAAAACTATTCGATCCTCTTCAAGTGTTATGTGCCTTGCGAGGTGAGCTGTGTCAGGGAAGAATCCATTTGGTGATCTGTTGATGTACCAGTTCCTAATCATGACGTATGTCCCTCTTTGAGGCTGATTTGGATCCATCGCCACCACTTACCCGCCGCCACGGATGGGAATCGCGAAGTCGGCATAGGATTTACTGCCGTACGAAGGAACACGGCCAGACGTTTGAGCCACCAGGATAGTGTTTCTAGTGGTTAATTGTGCACTTCAACTTGCGTATACGTTAGCAAAGAGTCGCATGAATGAGTCCGAATGACCGCATCTATTGCCTCGGGAGTCCACTTTAAACAGCCCCTCTGCATGTCATTGGACTCGTCGGACGGCTATGTTGTTGTTCACCTCGAACCCACTCAATCCGAAATCCGACCGCCTTAGCGACGAAAATGTACAATATATATCGTTAAATTTCCTCCAACCACGCAACGAAATTTTTAAAAGCATAAAATAAATCCTGCATCCAAGTTTAAGATCGGCGGTCTGTCACGTTCACACGCAAAAAATCTCAAAAGCCAGAGACTGGGAGAGGGAGAGAGGAGGCAGTTCAATCCATCATTCTGAAAAGCTTTTTCTTCCCATCTTGATAAACCTCATGAAGAGTCTGGTTTTTGGTTTGCATTTTTCCTTCTTTATGCACAAAAAAGTGGCGTAAAAAAGTTTTGTGAGAATCCACTCGCGCCAAAGTCGGAATTCATTCCTACACCAGAATGAATGGAAATTAAATGATGTTCAAAATGTTGCGAAACAATCTTGGCATCAGAGGGCTCGGAGATGGCCAAAAATGAGGAAGCGGGGCCGGGGAATCAGACCACCTCTTGGGATCTGCTAATTGCCCAGGGCAGATGGTTGGCTGGATTCGCAGACCGAACGCAGGTTCGGTCGCTTAGTCGGCTGGTTGGTTGAGCACAAACAAACGGACAAATTGCTGCAATATACACACGCTGCCCACTTGGTATTTAAGTCGCTGCGCAATGCCTCGTAAATGTTACCTTCCCCGAACGAACTGCCGAAGTTGGCTCCACGTACGCACAGCCACCGTTTGTGGGTTTTTTCTCTATCTTCGGCATCTCTTAATTCTATTTTAGCGTTCTTATCGTTTGTCGTTCGTGGATCTATATCCACTCTGAGTAATGTTCATTAAGTAGCACACGCCGAAATGAGAATCGAGGAAGGAGGCTGAAATGCACGTCTATATCACATTTCAAATGTCTCCCCTCTGTATGTACCCGCACCCATCTGCGTGGGTGCGGTCGCTGTTGCCAGTAATGTGGAGTGGTCAATCTCCTCCTCCTTTATTTCTCGAATTCGAGGTTGGTCCCTAAGTGGTTGGTTTGACGTCCACTTGACACCTAACACTCACTCCTCACGCTCAGCCTACGTTGACTAGCTTGTCAATGAACACTGGTGGCCTTTACTCACTCATTCAGGTTGCAACCGCAGTCTGCTCGACTTTGGCGTCTAGGGATCGTTGTAGTCGTCCCATCAGTACGTTATTTGCCTTCGAAATTTGGGGTTCACAAACGGATGGCCGCTCTAGGAGGCAGCCAAATTTACACTCCTTGCATCCACGCACACCTTTCCCTTCGTCTTCTTTCTTCCGTCCCCCTTTCTCCTCCTTCTCAAATTTAGTTGACTTGGCAGACGAAAGTAGGCACACTTGAACACCATCCAACTACTACTGCTACTACCTCGTCTAAATCTCTTTCGTCTTTCCGCTATCACATGATAGGACTGTTTGCGGTGACTGAATTTGGTTTATCTTGCAGTCGCTTGGACAGAGGCCCAAGCTTGACATGTCACAATGAATAAATAGTGAACTTGTTGATCCACGAACCACGGCCCCACCTGTCCCCTCTTTGCCAATTCAGTCCTATCACGGCCAGACGCAATTTCATCTCATCCTCTTGATCCGTGCTAAAGCATTTCAAATCAAGATCAGGAAATCAAGGTACTTTATCCTTCCCCATCCTCCTGTTCCTCCTTCCTAATCCATCGTTTCTTTTGCTGCCATCCTCTATCGTCAGCGGTTGCTTTGCTCTCGCGTGCTCGTAATCATCGTCATCATCATCATGCATTCTGCCTTTCTTTTCGACACTTTGTGTGTGCCCGCAGCCTTGAGGCAGAAGAAGTTAGATGATTAGCAAGCGTCATTAATCTTGCCGCCAGACCAAAAGGATGCCGTTTGTGGTGGCCCTCTGCTGGTGGTACTGCTGCAACATTAATCATCGCTAGCACATGTGTTGTGGGTGGCATGCTGCTTAGTATTTTATGCCATTCACTCTCAGGATGCGCTTTGTTGAACCCTCGATTCATGGAGCCATCGTGATGATTCAAACCTGATATCCATGTTTGCTTCAACAGGCTGGATGCTTCCCTTCTTTGTCGTCAACAAGTCGCCTTTATCCAAGGACGAGTTCCATCACGGAAAGAACTGGGATGCAGCAGATCAAATGATAAACGGACGAAATCTGGCGAGAAGAGTGCGAATAGCTAATGACTACACAGAGTGGGAAATGACGAGGTGGGTAAATTAACGGTTGGACTGTGAGAAGTGCCCTTCTGCAGTGCGGTCACAGTGAACTCTCAATCCCACAAATGAGCTCACTATGTGCCACGTTGGCGTCAAATCTGAACTAAGCCTACTGGTTTGATGGCAGCCCATGCATTCATCCGTCTATCCATTTACTCCCTATTTGTCCATCTGTCCGTCTGCCCGACCAGCCATGTCAAACTATTTCGCCAACTTGGAAGAAATCGGTGAACCAAGATGGAAATGCGAAGAACTAAATGAAATGCTTCTTCAGTCCAGTGGGAGGAAGACGATCAGTTTCTCCATCACCGTTTGAAACACAGACAGTCTGTTAGGTGTTTTTCGTTTCTAGGAGAAAAATGGCCCATTCTGTTGACTTAAACAATTTCCTGTCCCAGTTGTCGTCGTCGTCCTTGTCGTCGTCCTTCTGTCACAATTAAGATGCTCTTAAAACAGCATTTTCAGTTGTCGAGATGCACTAAAGCAGATGTAACTGAAAAAAAAGGCAAAATTGTGGCAAGAAGATGTGGGAGTTGGCTGATTTGTTTGCTTCCAGAGGCACTCCTACTTGCGACCATCCCGCCTAATTCACCAAACAACTTCAAAGCCATCCATCAGCCTGCTTCGGATTGTCCGGTATTGCTAAATTTTATGCCAATGTTTGACGCTGTGTCTGCCGATTCCTTGCTATTGCCGAGTTTGCATTGTCCACTACCTCCTTTGCTGGAGTTCAGTTTGCGGTCCCCACGCAGTAGATTGGAGTCGACCGTCAGAAGAGAACCTGCTATGCAAACACCAAAAAACACACATTTTTCCAAATGCAAAATATACCTGATTTGCAAATTTCGGGCACCACCTGATAAGGATAGTGAGTGAATGTCAAAGTGACTTCTACATGTCATTTCTTCATTTAAATTCTAGGGGGGAGGAGAGAATCACGAACAAGGTCCCACAAACCATGCAGTTCTCAGTAAATTAGGCGTTCGGTGATGGAACACAATAAGAACAGCGCCACTGTTTACTTGCACAAAGCCACCAACATATTTGTGAGCAGACGCATAGACGACAATGACCTTTTTTAATGCAGCTTATATGTGAGATCTCAGTGGTCACTTGACCGTGGGTTCAGCTTTGGCATGCGTTGGTGTCCGATTCTGATCCAGACACAAAGGACTGGGGTGTAGGGGACATGAAATTGTATGGCCGAAGGGTTGTAGCGGACCTTTGTGCATTAAGATTAAGTAGTTTTAAATTCCTAAGCACATTTTTTAATTGGGCTAGTTTTAACGGGGTGTTGACAAAGTAGTTGGAAACGCGCTGAAGGCAATGCAAGTGAAATACTGGAACTTGTCCCAATGAATGCCAAACCATGTGCGATATGTTGGTAAACATGAAGTGATTGAACAGGTGTGTATGGCTGTGGTGCTTTCATTTCTTTATCGCAGATGGTTAGAGGCTGCGACGGGGATGGAACACCTACTGGCCCATTGTTTTTGGCTCCTACGAGTTTGGCGTAATTGGGAGAGCATTGACGAGGTAGGATGTGGCGGCGAAGCGAGTGCATATATTGCAGGTGAGCAGACATGAGGAAGGGAACATATTGAATATGTGACGCGAAGGAGAATGAAGAACTAGCCAGCCGGTAAGATGCTTTGCTATCAGACAAAATATTGAATAGGCTTAGTAAAATTTTCCCCTGCTTGCTATATTCTAGCTTATCCCATATTTAACCCTATATTTTTGGAATTCGTTTGTTTGTTTTGCAATGGTCGGTGAGGAGCATAGTGCCGAGGTAGCGCAAGAAGTTGAGTCAATGCATACTCGTGATGCAGGTGGTGGTGGATGGGTGAGTGGGTGAGCCAGTAGATTTCTGACTGTATGCTGGAAATTGCAGTCCTGAGGTGGCTACCTAAACGGGAATGGACTTTTTCGCAGACTGAAATGCACTTGTGAGTTAAGGCCATTGATATTTGACAAATTGACTTTAATTTTCGGTGTCATCGGTTGACAGAGGTCACCTGTGGATAACATGGCGAATGGTTGTTGGTGTCTCTCGCTTTCGAATGTTAAGCGGATCGCCATTTGCACTGCCCAGACACTTTGGTGGTTACATGCGGACAGCGTTGTGGTATGCAAGACGTATGAGGAGGAGGTGTAGGGGAGGATGAGGGGATGTGTTGGGTTTACCAGCGTGCACTGTGATGCAATCGCATGGAAGTGAAGTATTCGATGTTTGTTTGTTTGACGGAGTGTAGGTGATCGGTGTAAGGCAGGACGTTAGGGATGCCGTGTGCATATGATGCAGATGTTGACTGGATGTGCTAGTGAATTCTTCACGAGTAGTCGTTTTGTAATGTTGACTGCTTGTTTTTGATGTCTTGCCTTCAAGTATGATGTGTACAACCCATAGCCACGCACTAGCTCGAGCCTTTTTACCTTATCAACAAAATTTTAAATGCCACTTGGCAAAGCATGCCCAGACCTCCAGAGGGAGTGCATTACTTCCTCCAACTCGATACAGTTCGGCCTTGCATTCTCCTCTTCACACCTTGTCAAGTTAAATAAGTGAGAATTTTCAACAGAATTCATGATTGGGACGACTATGCTTTGCTTGAAGCTGATAAAACGTGGAAACAACTGATGTCAATTTGCTCCAACTCACCTGATTCCTCAAAGGTTTAAAGCAGAATTTTGGAGGTGTGGTGTTTCTCAACACTCGATAGGTTTGCCTACCTAAATCGCAAAATACTCAGTTTTGTGCCCACCATCAGGCAGCCGCGTTTTAGTGCTGAAGAGGCAAGCCTGTTCAAACTCTCATTCTGTGGCCGAATTTCAAACCACACAATGCATTTATATCCTTTTCCATAATGAGTACAACAGCCAACTCTTCTGTATTGTCCAAGGATGGGATGCTGTTCTGGTGTCTGACGTCTGCCAAGCCTTCGAAGGTGCAAATCTTTGTGAACGCTTCCATGCACTCACCACTCCTCAAAAAAGGAGACGTCTCCCTATCTATTGACAATCCTAACCGAACCTGTCCTAGTTGTTGTCGTCGTCGTCGCCTGCTCTAGTTCGTAAGTGATAATGCGATTGTTGGATGGCTGAGGAGTGTTGATCACCTCAGGTGTAGATTTGCGACACTGCAGATTTCGCCATTTTCTCTCTCCGATTTAATGTCTGGTTCGGCTTGTGCACAAGAGCTGACGTTATTCGTGCTCGCGTGGATGAAACATTAACTTCCCTCCGGGCTATCTATTGGTAGCCATTTGCACAGTGGGAGACTACGTCACCATCGGGCTGCTTTATGAAGTCCTCTTTCACCAGATAAACATCTGTTCTAGCTGCTTGGGAGCATCTTTTTTTCTGGCACCGGTATGATGTTATTTACTGCTAAGAATGGATTCCTGGAGCAAATAGAAGCAACTTGTCACTTAATCAACGAATCAGTGGTGCTGTTCTATGGCAAGAACTTATGAATTGCTCAATTGTCAATGAGCGGTGAGCAAGTTGTGTAAAGTCGTTTTAAAATGTGCCACGAATAGCTCGCAGTCCAGACTACCAACTGGTGGCAGACGGTCTCGGCATTCGCATGTCCAGTGTATGTGACGGCGTCGTGGACAATGCTCTGTAGGAAGTCCCTGAGCTTATCGTTAATCTTCTCATCCTACACGAGCCCATCCACCTTAGACCTTTATCAGTCACCTAGAAGTTGATTGATCACTTCTGCCCTAGCCCACAACCACAGCACCAGGATCTTGAATACACCCGCTGAAGAGAAAGGCTCCCAAATGAATATAAAACATGGTGACCTTGATAAACATGACGAAGATTAAGTACCACCGAGTAATCACTGACAGCCATCAGTAGCGGTGTGTGCAAATCAGAGAATTCAAGCCATAAAATCCCCTACAGTACACAACACTTGATTGATAAATGACAAAAGGTGAGGGATAGTTCACTCATCACTCCATCAAGTGTCAATCATACTGAGTAAATGCCAATTATGCGTCCTCTAGTACACAGCGAGCAGAGCAATGGGAGAAGATTGCACTAAGGTGGAGAGGGTGCCACAAGGAGGATGGAGGAGAGGTAAGAAATCAAAGCACG
>JADWOT020000826.1:0-50000 GCA_036345935.2 Taenia hydatigena
CTTTAGTGAATCGCCATCAACGTGTCTCGTACTCCACCGCTGCTGCTTCGTGATCATCCAACTGGCATCCCTGTTGCCTGTGAAGGTGACCACACTGTCGTTAATGTCAGTTGCTGTAGTGTGGAAAAGGTATCTGCTTGAATGTTGCAAAGTGGAAAGCAGTTGTATCGGTTTCCATCGAGCAGATGGATCTCACCTATCAGTGACCTTCAGTCTTCTGTGAGTAAACCATTCACCACTACGAGAATCTGTGTCCACATTCCACCATACGCACACACTGATAGCATTGTCTTTGAGACGTGAAGTGGTAAGTGCTTTAGGTCTATGAGATGACCTCTGTGTGTGGAAGCTTCGGGGACAATCCATGATGATGAGATGTCCATTCGCTCAGCAACCGTGGCACCCCGAGTCAGTCCCATCATACGCCATTCTCCCAGTCGGACATTCACTCAGCAAACCACTCTAGAAGTGCGTGGAGAAGGTGCAGGAGGAACAAATTCATGGTCTCCCAATCGTGCTACCTACCACGTACCATGTCATGTCATCTGGATGGCAGTCAACCTCCGCCACACAAATTTCAATGTCGATTCAGGAGTAGTGAATCCACTGTTGCACCATCACTCAGGTTGGATAGTGCTGCTGCATCCTCTTCGCACAATGATCTGAATAATGTTTAGGCAGGGGAGACATGCACCTCTTCTTCGCTATTCAAAATGGAGAGTCGCCTTGAGAGCGATGCTCTTCGAGTCACTAGGCACCACCACAATTCAACTGTTCAAACCATTTGATCACAAACGATACGCTTCACCATTTTCTACTACACTTCTTCCAAATGCTGTGGAAAACTCTCAACACGACTAGGAATGGATCGCAGATCGTGGACGAACTGTGTTCTGTAATTTCGAGTAGCAAATTATATCGTAATCGAGGAGTGTGAGGGTGGGAAATTGGGTTTGCAATCTCATTCCTCATGGTAGGTGTGGACAAATGGACAGCAAAAGCACATTTCCTTCCCATCCTATACGGAATAAGCTTGTAGCATGGGAGATGAGGAGACTGACGACGCAGTAGCCTTATCGAGGAGAGCAAGGATGATGGCGTTGGACAAGGCGAAATGGACCGTGTTAAGCGTTGGCGTTTCGTTGAATGACGGATTTTGGTGATGAGGCTACTTAACTGTATCGTCGTTGTGCCTTTTCGGAGTGATATTTTGAATGCATGTGTACGTATTCTGCCCGAGTATGGCGTCTCCTATGGTCTTCGGGGAGGAAAAAAGCTGAGAAAACTGCGGTACGTATGTATGAATTGGTGGTGGAGATGTTCTATTGTGGATTGAAGATTTGCTAGCTGTAGCCCATTTGTATGACTATGTGACAGGTGCGGCGTATTTTGCTTTAGGAGGTGTAGAACTGTTTTTACTTTGTTGGGTTGCAGTCAACTGTTGGCTGCACAGGTAAAGAGTGCATTTTAAAGTAAATTGCTTGTTGGTGGAGGTGTTGACATGCTGTCACTTAGCCTTGAGAATGGCTTTGGAGGGTGCAGTTTGTGTAACTAGTGGGTAGTTGGGTCGATGGGTGTAAGAAGGAAGGGAGATGTTCGTGCAAAAAGAAGACAAGATGCCTCTAACCACTTAGTACGTGGGCATGTATTCCAAGTAGGCAAGAAGAGAGGGAAGGTCCCATGCTGCTCGATTAATGTCTTAACACCATCTCCTTCACAGAGCGGCTCGAAATGTTGTTGCTTTGCTATTTTAGCACGCGGTGCCGTTAAGCAGACGTGGTGGCCAGCACCACCGTTTGACAACTGTGTGGAGCTGAAAGAAATGACCAGGTGGGATGGGGATTATAGTGGACGATCTGTTTGTTGAGCTCCTCCTAGTAACATCTGTTGGTGTGTCAGCAGTCCGTCGTGTCTTTTATCTTTGCTCGAAGATACGCTTGTCTGCTGGTCTCGTTAGCATGGCATCGATACTTCCCTGCAGTTGTCGCCATAGATCTTTAAGCGAAGTGGGGCTGATAGTTGCACATTGTGATACAATTATGTGATCGAATTATCAAATTAAAAATAACCTGAAACGCCTTTCCATAAGATCATACTTGTCAGGGTGAAAGTGAAGTGAAGGCACCAGCTATGCGAGCAATAATTGGTTTTTGGAGTCCGAACTCCGCAGCAGCGAGGCTGACAGGCAGTTTTACTTAAAAATTAGCTTAATTATTTGTGTGTGGTTGAGTTTAAGGCAAATTATTTTTCAAATGAACACGTGGTGTGCATTGTGGCATGATCTGGAGATACGTAAATGTGGACTACGATAACTTAGAGCAAACCAGCTTGTTCAGGCTATTTAAGAATGCGTTGATGTTGCATTGAAGCGTTTTGTAGTGGCAAATTTTCGCCTCACAATGCGAGGACGGCTGCGAAGCATTCAGCATTCGACATTCAGCAAGGAGATGGGGTAGTGCACCCAACTTTCACCTCTCGTGCTGATGGGAGTAACGATGGATTGGGTGAGTGCAATGAGTGGAGCCTTTGGGCACTCGAAATAGTGTCGTTAAGTATGAATGCACAGTAAACACCATGAGAAATGTGACAAGTGAATGCCACATGCGAAGGTGGGTGGATAGGGCGCGAGAGGAAGAGTTACAAGTCTTCCACACATTTCACCTTATTTGAAGAGTCCTCTCAGATGCAGATGCTACCCACCCAGTGACTTCTAAAATCAAGCTCTAAGGCAACAGTGGTACTGCACAGCTTGTAATGATCATCAAAGTTGGAACCAAAAAACAGAGAAACATGGGTACATTTAGAGTTGGAAGTGCAGAAACGAAGTGTTCTGTCTAAAGAAGAAGGATTTAGAATGATGTGGATGTTTTAAACTGAGTCCTGCTGCTGACAATGCCATTGCCGATCGTGATGACGCTCCCTCGAACTCGGCTTGTCATGGTCAAGCAAGGTGCTATGCCTCTTGCTATCACAAAACAAATGGAACTACAGATGGTAGAAGTGATCGCAATCGTTCGCGAGAATGTGCTATTAGGCAGGCTAGCCTGAGGGTGGGTAGGAGATATGAGATAGAGGTTATGGATGGCACGTCGTGCTCAACACTTATTTTTCCTTCTTCTTTGCAATTTCGACACCATAGGCAGGGATTGCGAAAATTGAAATAGCAGAGGTGGGGCTCCTCTTCCGACCCGAGACAATACAAAGCAGCTCACAAACAAAGGGTGAGTAGGAAGAGAGCATTCATTTTTTACGAGTGACGTTGATGGTGGTGGTGAACATATTGGCAAATGCGTCGGAACCGCAGCGCTTGACATGAGCAATGCATTGGAATCAACGTTTGTTTGTTACAAAACTGCAAAAGCAGCAGTACGAAGGTGATGTAGACTGGCGTAATGTGCGTTGATAAAAGTACGCGTTCGACCATAAGCACGAGCTCACTTTCCCGTGATATACATGCTATGCATGATTGCTCCAAATTTTAGTGTCTCAAGCAGGTGAGGTGAACCTTGGCTTTAAATGCAGTTGGTGGCATCATAAAGAGCTGACACCCAGCTGGAACCATCCGATTCGTCATGTCTTTGTGCCTTGTTCACCCATTAGAACAAAGGACTGGACAATTGTGCGATTATAAATATGCATAAAATGTGCTCATTGCAAATAGGCCATGTGTTTATGAAAAAACTACGAATGTAAGTGTAAATTGCTCCCGCAAATCGAGATTTAGTTTTATAGAAGTAAGCATAGATGCACCATTATTTTTACAAATGCTAAGCGATCATCACGAATTGATGGATGAATCCACTTTGATCGGTGTAAACGACATTCCCGAACGCGTTCATTTGCCTAGCTTTGTGACATTGGGCATTCTCAGTAGAAAGTGCATGTGGCAGCAATGGTGCCGGTGACGTTAAGCATTGGTTCATACAAGCGCTGGAGCATTTGCATTGGCATTGCTAAGGTGGACTATACAGGCATAATAATGCAGATCCGCAATGAATCAAGGCGTCTGCACGCAAAATGAAGCACAGTAGTGGGGAAAATCTCGCATTAAACACCTATGAATACATTGATGTGTGTGAGTTTAACTGTGGCATCAAGTGCTTTTGGAATATGAGTGATGGTTTATGCATTTTTGCTCATATTTCCAAATTTTTATTGGAAATGCAATGCGTCGACACCTGTGAGAAGTAATATTTGAAAATTATTTTGATAAGCACATATGAGAACAATAACAGCATTTGCCTTTAGTTGTAAGCGATCTAACTACGAGTCCTTATGTTTCAGCTGTAAAGAATTTTGGTTATTGGGTTGAGGAAGTCTTGTGGGATGTCAAGAGAGTAGCACGAAGCTGTGTTAGGCAAGAAAACGGAATGAGGCAGTTTCATTGATCCTAATCCCATGAACAACAGCCAATGAAGGCAACCGCTTTTCCTCCAACCAAAGTAAGTTGCGTTTTGCAGGGAACGCCATCATTCCCACCATAATGCGGCTCAAAGGACACGAGGTTAATTACGCAAGCACAACTGTGGTGAATCGGTGGAGCATTTGAATTGTGGCAAGTGCGCTCTGCACTACATTACGTTATTTGCAGTTGCTCATTTATGTCCCTGCCCAACAACCTTACGCTCACTTTCATTTTGTTAATTTCACATAAGCCCATATGGAAGCGGGAGGTGAAATTGAAGGTGACGTTGTCATTCACAACACTGTCGCACATCTACTGCAAATGAACGACTCTCGACATATTAGCATAAGCGGCCATTACCAACTACTCATGCGTGTGCATTTAAATCCGCCTGTCACTGCGCCTGTCTGTCTGTCTGTCTGCCTACCTACCTACATGCGTGTCTGCTGCTTCGTCTGTTCGTCGACTGCATTCAAATCTTATCGATTGTCGAGTAATTAATTAAGCAATCGATCAAATGTCGCGCTTAAGCATCACTTTCACTATTACTTTACACACACTAAGGTAGGTTTGCTGCTGCCACTTCATGTTAGTTTTGTGTTTTTATAGAAAGTGAGCATGCACGTAGTTGACATGGGGGGAGCCGAGGAGGACTTCCTCCTGAGTATCCTCTTCTGAGTGTACACGTGCACGCAGATGAGCCAAGTTCGTCAACACTGTCTACGTGGAGCGCCAAGAGTTGATTCTGCTGGTAAGTGTGCAAATGAGCAGCGTCACTAACAATAACGTGTGTTCCAGAGGAGGGCGAGCCGGTCGTGATTGAGGAGGTGAGTACCGTGCTACAGTGCTTCCACACTGCAACATGAATATGGGGCACCTTGCTGCACTGCTGCTGCCGCTGTTTATTTAGTGATTGTCAACGCATGTAAGAGCCATTATAAGCAAGTGCAGCACAGTGAACACAGTGCAAGTCATGTGTTTAATTAAAGGAACCAACCACATGGACCTAAAGATTTCTATGCAGCTAAAATATGGATGCCTCTGGTGCCAACTCGCAATATCGTGCTTGGACGAGTCCTCGCCTTGCATCACAAACGACACCAGAGGCGCATGCAGTTCGTCCACACTCGTGAAGTAATCTGCATGTTCATCTGAAAGAGACAAAGGAACGACTGCGGTAGAGGCGAAGCAGAGAGAGTGAAAGAGGGGGAAGGAGGATTGAAAGTGGACACCGTTGGATGACTCCGCACGGCGGTTCAATGCAGCCCTCTTTTTTTTCTCCCTTTCTCCCACTTTTTCATGAATTGCTGCATTCACCCACCCACCTAACCACTTGACTGAGTTAAATATGAAGCATTCAGCTTAACACAGGGAATATGAGTTTCGTGTCAACAACATACTTAAAGAGACTAAGCACAGCTTTCTCTTACTACGCGTTTCACATAGGATACCAGATGCAATAATAGCGACGCGACGCACGCAAACGAAGCAAGGGAGAAGAAAAGGAAGGTGACACAAGGGAGCGGAGGAAGAGGAGGTCGGTAGCACAACTTACCCCTAATTTCTACTATATCTAGCTGGTTTGGTCCTCTGACGTCTCGAAAACGGCGGGGTGGGAAGTAGGAGCCGACGAATAAACGACGGAAATGAAGAACAAAATGGAGACCGGAGACGAGTAGAAAACGAATTGGGGCGGAGGCACTGATGAAGAACTGAATAGCAGGAACGATGCATTGTAGCGAAATGAATAGGAGCAGATGAAGTAAAGCGCAGCAAAGCATATTCGGAGGCTTTATGTGCGAGTAGGATTGACCTCTTTGAAGCTGGCACGTGTCAATCGATTGCTCGCACGTGTCGCGTAGTGGCTACCTCGCAATGCCGCCGACTGATGTGGGCTTCGCACATCATTCCTTGTTGGTGGTGCTTTCGCAAGGGCAAGCATCACCTGCCTTTGTACTTTTCCACCTCAAGCCACTTTCCTGCATTATTGTGCATGCGGAGGAGACAATGCCAATGTGCTTCGATTAGAATGCGTCGCCCTATCGAAATTGCCTAACTTGACTTCTTTTTCCCACGCTTTCCCTTAAGCTGGTTACCTCTTGGGAATTCAGACACTTCTCTGCTCCACATCAAAGTGCCCACCTCAATTTGAATGAAGGAAAAGATCAACAGACGATATAAATTAGGCCAAGGGAAGCGGATGGACGGAGAGGATGATGGTGAAGTGATGGCGAATCGAAGAGGCTTAATTGCCAATAAACCAATTCAACTCTCTTGCAGCTCTTTTGTCGGTGTGCTCAAATGTGTTTGCAGAAACGCCTAGATAAAGTGTGTTGGTGGAAGTGCAATATGAGTGCTATCTCAAAGGACGTCTCCAGTGGCAGCGATGACGACGCGGTCGGTGTTGTAGTCAAAAACTGGCCATCTTGACTAACGTCGACATGCGTTAGACTAACAGGTCCACTACCTTGCCAAATGGAAACCATTCTTCACTAGATTTGGATATGGACTGCTACATATTGATGTGACAATCATTGTCATGCCCCGAATTCTCATCAAATGCTCCTCCACATGTCGTGACTTGTGGTTAAAAAGCTGCTTTATCAATAAACTACCACCTTTGCGAAGGAGAGATCTCCAGTCACAGTCAAATGTTACCTTCTTTGCCGTAAGAAAGACACTCCCACCCTGCAGCCCCGACACCTCCGTGCTTCTTCGTTCTTCATTAGAAAACACTCTTACTGAAATGAAATGAGTAGCATGAGGCACAAGCGCTATGCGGTGTTTCACGCACCGTTCCAGTTTTGCGTCATTCAGCTCTCCCCGTGCCTCCACACTCCCTCCAGGTTCTATTGGCCTCCCAACCCTTTCACAGGGTTATAGGAAACTTGCATCTTGGTTAGTGTAATTAATTAATGACATTGTTGGGATTTAACTCAGCAGTTACAGCGTACCGCAGCAATTCACTTCGCACAAAGAAAGCAATGACTTTCAACGAAACCTACAAGGCGACTCGTACCAACATCACCCACTGTGCAGCAAACGCGTTTTGGGTAGATGGCTACGTCTACTAGTATTTGCAATGCAAGAACCGCGCCAAATCCTACTGACTTAGGCGATACTAATTCGCCTCACATGGTCACCAGCGAAACAGAGCTAGTTGGGGCAACTCTAAATCTTACTGTGATTTGTTCAACAACGAGCAAATCCCAGCAAGAAATGATACTTCTCCATGTTACAAAGATCAAACCATAATACAATGATGACCTGCTCTAAGCCCTTCCGACGAGAAATTATTCCGTAAGCAAAGTCCAAAACTGAAAATTACTATTACTATTTATTTGATGAACTACGCCAGCCAGCCGCCATCTGATCCAAATGAGCAACAACCCGAGCTTCGTTGGCTGGCTGGCTGGCTACTTGTGACCTAAACGTCACAAGCAGAAAACACCTCACGTGGACAGCTGAATCAAAGGAGACTCAGGGCAGAAGGCGTTAAACGAATCTTTTTACCAACTCCCCACCTTCCTATTAAGCAATAAAGCATGAAAAACAGTATGAACACATTCACCTTTACTGGCTTCAACAGTAGCAATAGTTAAGTATAACAAATAGTAGCAGCAATAGAAACAATAATAACGGAAGTATTCAAATCACTAATAGTGAGCAGTAGCAGCAGCATTGACGGCAGAGGGGAGAGGAGGGGAGGGGAGCAAATTTACGTGTCATTTAGTGCACAGACGGGAGGGTACCTTCAACCGCCTCTTCCAAACATCCCACGTCATCGACAACACCGGACAGAGCACGCACTGGTGGATAAGTGGGTGGATGAGTCGCTGAACAGGGCCTCAAAACTGTCCATTCAAGCCATAGATCGGCGAGGGAGGATACAACAAACCTAACAACTGCAAAAACAACACCTTACCAGCCGTATTTTAAACAGGCATTCATATAACCTGCTACAAACACAGCACCGTTGGTTCGATTTTGTCTACTTGGAAAGTAGAAGATAGTGCTTGCATTTCAATGACCACGTTAACTGCATAGAGGTTCTACATAACTCCAAAAGAGGAAGGAAACCCCACATGAATAATTCACTTATGCAACTTGACAAAACACATCTTATCCGCAGTGAGTTTGCACAAACCGGAAGCTCTGGTGTCTCCACGTGTGATAGAAAGACGAGACTAATTTTAACAAATGGGTAGACGCCACTAATAACAGATAATGAATGTAAAGAACTTACGAAACTGTTGTTGCGATAGGGATCGTCGGATGAATGAATGAATGAATGTGCCCGTCGTTGGTGATGTTCACGCAAGCGCAGCATCAGCGGCATCGGCAGAGGTATAAAAAGGTTGGGTCGCCACTTAAGTTGATGTAGCCGCGTCCACCAACTGTCGATGCGCCGCCGTCAAGTACCTACCATCCTCCCATCCCTCATGAAATTCTGCACTTATCGCACCTGCAACATTAAAAAAGAGTTGTAAGAGGGAAGTGCCTCCTCACCGCCTTCCTAAGAAAAAAGCGCCAACGCGAGGAACCATCGCAGGCTGACATCCCTCCGGTGTGCCACAACACCATTACAACCGCCCGCCGCCCAATTCGCACATATCACCTCCATCCCACTAAATAATTAGTTGCATGGAGAAGATGGCATCTACGCCAACTCCCCTCCCCGAACACCAACCACCCACCCCCCACCACACCCCACTTCTTCCTCCTCTTCACGTCCACCAACCCACTCCTTTCCAATCCATTCTCATTCTCAAGGCTAAGTCGCAGTAGTAGTAGTAGCAGTGGGAGCAGCACGACACTCCTTCAACAACTCGCACCCAACATACTCCAAGGTGGAGATCCACTCAAACACTCGCTTACCTCCTCTGGCACGATGCATCACTACTCATCACCTCTACAGCTAGCAATAAATTAAATGCCACCCCCCCTCCCACAGCAATTACATTTCCGTACCTTCGGAAGCAAAATATGCCGCAATTCCCATCCACGAGCTCTGCTCCATAGCGCTCCCATTCATTGTTGTTGTCGTCGTCGTAAGAGAGCTTCCCCCTCACACCTTCACACATACTCACGACAGAGCTCCCCTAGCCTTTCCCCTCCCTCTCCGCCATCCGTCCACCTACTCACTCAACCATCCATGCCCCGCGAAGACAAAGACATGCAGACATAATAGCAGCAGCAGTAGTAGTAGTCCGTGTCGTCCATGCCTGCCAAAATCCCCTTCGCTCCACCCAGACGGAGACGCCGCCACCGCCGCGAAACACTCCAACATCTCGCATTGACTGCCATTCCAAGCACTCATCAAACGTTACTTCACCATCACCAGAGTAAGTACGGTTGTAACATCTGAAAAGGAGAAAAAAAAAACCAAACAATGGAGAAACTGATGCATGAGGGTCCAGCGCGATGCAAAGCTAACAACCACAAACATAACTACCGGTAGGACAAAAGAAACAACTTAACAAGCAAACATTTAAGCCTGCTACAAAGTACGGTCTGCGTAGTGACGCCAACGCATGCAGCTCTTCTGGTGTGTAAACTGTCCCCTGGCGTCTGATTAGACCTTGACCTACCTAATGTCAAGTAGAATAACATAGAATAGGGTAGACTGCATTGATGACGAGTGAAATTGCCAACTAAAGAATAAGACACCACATTCCGTACGGCCTTGCTACTCATGTCGTCCAAGCACACACTGGGCACATATGCAGACGGGTAATCAACATTCCAAATACCAAAATGCATATTGCTCGCACCGAATATATGCAGCGGCATGCCAGTTTTGCTATGACGTGTTGCAGGAAAGGCACAAACTAACAAAACAGTGCCAAGTTATCGCCTGCCGTGCTATACAGTGGTAAAAAAAGGAGCAGCACGTGAGTAGAGGGACTGATTCCATCGCTCCCAACAACACCTCATCGCTACACTTCTGCATTAGTGAGAAGAAACCAGCGTTCGTCTCTCCGGGAATACACTTGGTAAGAATAAAATCCACACCTTTGAATGCATCCAAACCTTTTTACTGATTAGTTAAAATGTAAACCCAGGTCATATCTGATACACAAAATCAAGATTTGCCACTTACTCAGTTGGGCAGCCCCAAAAGAGCTGATGATATTGCTGTTGAATGTCCCCGTCGGCGATGTCCACACATGCGGACCAACATAGGCACAAGCAGAGCTCTACAGAGAAGGCAGAGCAGAGTTGAGTCACCGCTTCAGTCCATGTACCTGCGTGCACCAACCGTCGACGTGTCGCGGAGCACCGCGATCTTCCACCTTCCACATACGCCGAATCCACTGTACCTGGAATGTTGGAAAAGCCTTTAAGACGTAGATACTTCCCCACCCTCTCTTCAAGCGCGAAGCACAGACCAACAGCGACACACTCAATCACCATGCAGACACGAGGCACCACCGCTAATCCATCCAAGCAGTACACCACAATCGCACTACACGCCCAACCCGTCGTCAAGCCTCTCTAACCGAACGGAGAGAGAAATCCCAAGCCGTCTCGACCTCCTACCCTAAATTCCCCCGCCCCCCTCCCACACCCTGTCCCTTCTCACTCCCTCCTCCTACTTACTCCTCTTCAATCCATCCTCGTCCTCAAGTCTAAGTCGCCGTAGTAATGGGAACAGCGCCACCACTCATCACCTATGCAGCAGTCAGCAATAAATTACCTACCACTCTCCCACACCAACAACATTCCCCTACCTTCGAAAACAAAATATGTCGCAGTTGCCACCACCAGTGAGCTCCGGTCCATAGCGCTTCCATTCGTCGTCATCGTCGTCGCCATTGTAAGAGAGCGTCACCTTCACTCCTTCACACATAAGAACGACGACAGGCCTCCCCCAGCCTTTCCCCTCCCTCCCTCCCTCCCTCTCCGTCGACCACCCAACCAACCACCCATGTCCCGCAAAGACAAAGAGACGCAGACGTAGTAGCAATAGTAGTCCGTGCCGTCCGTCCATGCCCGCCGACATCTGCATCGCACAACCGAGACCGACACACCACCACCACCACCACCGCCGCCGCCGCGAATCACTCCACGCAATCACCAAATGCTACTTCACCATCACCGGAGTAAGCTTGTAGCATCTGCAAAGTAAAAAGGAGAACAATCAATGTGAAGACCGACGTGAAAGCGGAAAAAGAACACGGATAACAAGATTTATAAATATGATGAATACTAGCAAGAAAATAATGAACGAGGTTAAAACTCCTCTCAATAAAATCTACCGTCATTAGAAAGCAAACTAATTACAAATTACCAAAACAATCTTACTTCATCGCTCAAAGTGTCGTACAGCAAAAAGGTGGACGTGAGTAGGCACTGCGGTTGGAAAACAAAACGTCCCAACAGTCACATTATGAGGCTTTTGCGTTCGCTTTACCAAAGTCACAAGTCTCTTCATCCAATTCGACCGCATTAATCAAAACTCATTCTTAATAAAATAACTAACCACTTGGAAACAGCCGAAACAATCTTACTTAATCGCAAGAAGGATTGTGTAGCGAAAAAACCAACACGATTAGGCAATGAAAATGGAAAACAAAAAGTCTTGACAGCAACTGCACCTACTTTTGAAATGATTAGCCTAACATATAAAGTGATAAGAAAAGAAAAAATGCAAGTACAAAAGTATGCATGTAAGGGGTGTTTAATTGCAAGAAAGCACCAAGCAAGCAACTGCCAAGCACTTGGTAAGGTTATAAATTCTCCTAACGAAATTGCGTCTCAATAATCAAATTTCAACGCCATTAAAAAGGCCCACAACCTCACAAACTGCCAAAACAGTCATAATTTATCACTTATAGTACTATATAGCACAAATTGCACCTCAGTAAACGTCTTAACAGTCACATTAAGAGGTCCTTGCGTTTACTCCAGCAAGTATGTGTGCGAAAGAAGAAAATCGACATTTAAAGTACCTATTAACAACAAAATCACTAAAACTAACAAAAACGTGCTAAATACTTACGAGACATCCAACTTCTGACAGCAAATAGGAGCCTTTTAATCCGAAGCAACGGTCACCAAAACATGCAGCACTTACGTGAGCCGCGTACAAATCTGACCAATCATTTCAAGGTCCGTTCGGTAAAACAAACGAACTTTTGATTTTTATGTAATTTCAGTGATGTAACAATTGTTACTAACTTAGACAATTTTGTAATGTTAACAGGATTTAAATAGCAGAAACACGGGTAAAACAATTTACAAACTGCGCACACACGAGAGAATTAGTAGTTAATATTGACAACTTATTTATGAATACATGCTATATTTTTAAGTGCACAAGTGCAATACAAAAGTAGTTCAAATAACGATTTGTTACTTGCTTACCTAATTTAGTTAGGAAATTTAATAATCTATAGACATGCATTTCGTTACAATGTTGGTGGTTCAGGGCATATTAAAAAGCATTCTCGATTAACCTAGCTGATCTTATGGTAAATTTGATTGTTTTTTGACGACTTTTTTAACATTTCAAATTCCTACGCCACTGAGGTCATCTAAGGTCATAAATGAATGACTGGCTTGTGCATTCTGCTGCGTGTTGCGTTGTTTTGCTTCTCTTCTCATTCAAATGGATAGTTTTACTAATCGATGTGGACCAACGATTGTTAAGAAATGAACGTCTTGCCATTCGCGACTTAGGACAGTGTTAAGAGTGGATTACGTTAGTTTGTGGCATGTGCATTGTGGATGAATGGAAGTATGGATGAATGCCTGAGAAGGACCACCGATTCAGCGCCATTGCAATGGAAGCGGAAGAGCTGCCAAAGTCGAAGGTAAGGTAGGAGCATAGATTCTGATTATTTTGTGTGTTCATTCATGTTGTTATAGTAGTACTTGCATGCACAGAATGGATTAATTTATTTGTTCTCCGCCAGGAATATGGTGTTTACCAATGCGTTTGCATTTTCACAAGTTGATTGAACCTGCTGAGGATGCGTTTGCAACGCGTTTCATCGGGATCACTCTTCTTGTTACGTTGGACATACACGTGTGGTACGTGTTTCATACCACCAAGTCATGGCTGGCAAGAATATCCTATGTACTTAAAGCAATGAAGGTGGTGAAGTACAGTTGTGTTTTGTGGTATTTGAGGAGGAGGTGGAGGTGGGGGAGAGATTGATGGGTTACAGAACTAGATGCAGTTAGCGTCATTGTTTAGGCGAAAGGGGCACTACTGTTGGGTGTGGTGATGAAGATTGGTGTTAAGTAGATGAAGCAGGGGTTCACTGCGACTGTGGTGGTGCTCGCTAGACTACTTTGTGATGTGGCCTCATGACTATGGGTGTTTGGTGGAATGTGCGCAAGCATACGGTGTAAAGTTGATCAAAAGGGAGGGTGTTGGGTCTAGCCTTGCCTTGTGTAGGGTGTTCGGCTGTCTGTTAAGGGAAGAAAGGAGAAAAAGAAGAGGATGGGAGGTGGAGGAGGGCAAGTACGCTGCAAATTATGCCATTCCACGCATCACCCTGCCAATTTGGACGTTTGAATCTTGAGGTAGGATGTAAATACTACTGAATTGATGCTCGGTAGATGATATTTTGTCAATTTGATGACTCACAGGTTGTCACATTTAGCGGTAGTGGTAGTGGGACCGGCGATTGGTTTGGGTTATTACGGCAGCGATGGCTACGGCGGCGGCCGCCACCTAAAGTGGTGGTGGCGGCATGTATCCGACACTGGCAGGGAGCCGGTAGGGAAGAAGAAGAAGAAGAAGGGGAGACTCGTCAGCTGCCAACGCACGTATTAGTCGTCATGGGAAAAGAAAGCAATTCTGCTGCTTCACAACTGCACTGTGTGCCTTCATTCCGCCTAATGGCAACGCCGTCGTCGTCTTCGCCATTGTGACATTAGAACAACCCAACTGCAGTTATTTCTATCAACCGATTTGTTACTTATTCATTACTTCAGTGACTGTTCGGTCACATCTCGATGCTTTGCGCTCACTTCTGAAACCACTTAGCCTGTCTCTTCCATAACTTCCACTCCTCTTCCTCCCACCACCTCAGGCGTCGTCATGCGTGAATTTTTACACTCGGTGTGCGTGTGTGTGTTCCAGTGGAACAATAAAGAGCAAATGGATCAAATTCTTTTATTTCTTTTATCACAAAAACACAATTGGTAAAGAGAGAATAATTAACCAACTGGAAGCATGAAATGCGTTCCAGTAAGAGCGTCCACAAATTGTCACTTTCCAAAGAGTGCTGTCAAAGTAGGCACTGGGGAGGGGCCGGTGTCTGCCAAGGACAAGATAAAGAACAAGAAGAGCGAAAATACAGAGCAGACGCTTGGGCACTAACTAATGTACCTTCTTTGCTGTGTTTGTTCCTGTGTGTAACACCTCAAAGCCGTTCGTGCTTCAAGTCTGCCACCCTTGGTAGCCACTAATTGTCGCAATCGTTGAAAACGCGCTACTACTGTTGTCGCTGTAGCTGCTTTGACTTCTTTCACCTACTATTATTGTTGTTGTTATTCCAACTACCCAACCAACTTCATACTCACCCACCCACCCACCCACCCACCCACTTATCCGCTTACCAGCTCGCCTGCCTGCATTAATTACGACCACGACACGGCGTGTGGGAATGGCCCAGATTTAGGTCCCGTCGCTGGTTGGTCGGTGAGTCGATGGGTCGGTCGATGGATCGATGGATGGATGGATGGATCGATGAATCGATGAGACCACCAACTGTTATGCACTCGTTGTGTGCACTGGTTATCTCTGCTCGCTCATCCACCCACCCACCCACCCACCCATCCACCGGCCGAAAAAAAAATAATTTCACGAACAGGTGTAAGTAGTGGTGAATGCAACAAGCAGACAATAACAGCAACAACAAAAAGAACGAATGTGTCCTTCTTCATGAATAAAAAGAAGAGGAGTAGGAGGAGGAGGAGGAGGAGGAAAAGAAAAATAAAAAAGGGATTGGGGAACTTAAGACACAAATCGCAAAGTCGAATACCCTTCTCCTATCGTCATTTAGCTCCTTTCCTGTATTGGACGTTGTGTGATAGATGATGGGTTCTGTTTGTCTCACTTCCGCATAAAGTAATAATAATAATAATAATGACACAAGTAGAGGTAGAGCTCTGACCAACGACAACAACAACAACAACAGATGCTTCCTCCTATTATAAAGGGACAATTGGAGAAACGATCCTCAAAGCAGAAGCTAACACTGGATGATCAGTGAATGCGTGTATGTATTCGCGTATTTGTCTTCTTCTTATCTCCCCACCCAGTAGTGTGCCTCGAAAAGACCGTGGGACTGCTCAGTCGATAAAAAAGTACAGAGCACACAAAGACCATGGAGACAGCATCGTCATCACGACAATCACGTGAGAGAGGTGCAAAAAAAGTCGTCCCAGTGTCTAGACTCATCAAGCTCTTAATTAAAGAGACTGAAAGGGGAGAGGGGGGGGCAGGGGACAACAAAAGTGCACTCATTATTTTGGCCTACCCACCTACCTTAGCCGTATTGAGTAGAACAAAAAACCTAGCACCCCTGTTGCCAACCGCCCATCCACCCACTTAGCCGCGACAGCACTCCAAGTCGATCGATGTGAGGTCCGTCCAGGGCTGGAGGAGGAGGCGGGCAAGGCAGGATGACGAATCGGTGGGTTTGTGCGTTTGTAGTAGAGCAGCTGAAAATGGTGAGGGAAGAGGAAGAAGATTTAGAATAAGAATAAGAGGAGAGAGCTTCTGCCTTTCCTACAATGCATGACAAATGCCAAGTGCTAAGGAGCTGCTAGCAACAGAAGGAGGCCATTGACACTAAACACACTCACCACCAAAGGGGCGTTCACAGATAGAGAGCGGAAGAGCGGGAGAGACGTGAAGGCGAATGAGAGATATCCGTCGAATAGACCCTAGCCACAGTAGCAACAATAACAGAAATAACATGCGTAATACCGTCGAGGTTAATTGCCACTGCTACTACTACCAGAGGAATGAAAAGAGGGAGAAGGGGAGAAAGGCGGGCAGCAAGCCGAGACTACTGCTACTACAAGTATTGCTACATCATCACTGCAGTACACGGAGGCGTCGAGGTGGCCAACAAGCAGTCGTCACACCGCATAGCCAAGAACACGAGAAGGAAGAGGAGGAGGAGGAGGAGGAGGAGGAGGAGGAGCACGTGTAGATGATCATAAAATCAAACCTCTCTCAATGCCTAGTAGATAAACACACACACCAGAACCGAGACGGAGGTAAGGATCATCCCCGACCCTTACGCTAACAGCAACAACACAATACCCGCAGCAGCTCATCTGGCATAGCCTCCTCCTCCTCCTCTTCCCCCTCAGAAGTTCCACACCGTCGGTTATGCCAAATAAAGACTACATTTTGTGGTACATCTTAGTGTTTCATCGTAAAATCGGGGCCCTTGCCTCCTCTGTCTTGCCACCATGGCAAGCAATTAAAAAGAAGTTGAAAAAAGAAAACTGATAAAATTGTCTGATTACTGCATATACCTATGCTGGGTATGGAATGATGCACCAGTTGGCAAGAAGAGTAGAGCGCGACGAAATAGAAGCAGAAGAAGTGGCAGAAGAAAGAAAAGAAGACTTGCTCTAGCCACGCACAACGATAAAACGAGAATTCGAAACCGCAACAAGTTAGTTTGCCACCTTGATGCACCTGAATATGCTGAACAACCAGGCATTTTCGCCAATGACATCTTCTGCGGGAGGAGAAGTTGAACGCCTACCTAGACGTAAGGATTACATCCCCCCGCCCTCAGACAGTGACAAAAGTCACACTATAGTCCCTCAACGCACAAAACGTTCCGCAGGTGACAGCGTCCGCACAGTACATTAAAATATGCACCTCAACAACTTGCCACACTCGTCAGTTCCACCTACTTATATTACCGCAGCAACAACAACAACGACAACAGAGCGAATAGTGAACGGAGGCTAAACGACTGCTCTCCTTCCATGCAAAAACCAAAGTAATAAGTAACACACTCCATGCACTCCAAAGCTAACTCGCCTGCTTCAATCACCTGCACGAGCAGAAGCACACGATAGCAACTGAACAGCCCGCAATACCGGCCAGATGAGCACAATATTACGAACAAACCCTCGATTAAGAACTGCACAAAGCAGCAGACTACCCCAACTACCCTTATTCCTATTACTATCATCAAGAACACTACCAACACCCACAAACACACAAACCCACTACATGCACGCACCCACCCACAACCCGCCAACCAGACTACTACTACTACTTGGGACAACAGTCACTCGCTTTCCCACAAAAACCAAAGCAAACACCAGCAGCGGCACGGTTTTCTCCAATATTTAGTAAACCGCTGCTGCAATCGCCGACTCTAGTAGACGAAGAAAACCAAACGGTCCAAAGCGGTCGTCAGCGCTTGCAATTTACCTACACAAACAAGAAAATTGCGGAAAACACAAAACAGGGAGGAGCCTAAGTCGAAGCCTAACCGGTTCCGTAGCCGCTGGCCATGACGCCATTTCCGTCAAACTCCCGTCAACAACTATTGCAGGTACTAAGTACCGCACCCCACGACAATGTCAGACACATCTCATCAAAGTGGGCTAGTGGAAGAAAGTACTGTATTGAAAACAAAAATGCACACGTAAATACGTACAACTGCACTTTATCAATCCCCTTCTTCGCATCCACAAGCGTGCGCACGGTCTTCGTCCGCACTGACGAGCGCCTCCTCCTCCTCCCTGCCTGATAGTACACTAAAACAAAGCCAGTGCCCTCATCAAGCAGCAAAAAAACAGGCAAAAAGGGAAAAACATGAGAGGGAACAAATAAGCCAGGTAGCCACAAAGTTGAAAGCCACCCGATTTGAGAAGTTCTCGTCTGACGTCCATTGCGAATGAGATTAGATATGCCATAGTAAAACAAACATCAAACAACCAATCTTGTGGAACATTTCCACTTCCCAACAAATTGAGTCCCGTTAGCCAAAGCCGCGCCAGTCACAAAAACGGTGAAACCACATTGCCGAAAGACAACGCATTAAAAAGCAAATCTAGCGGCTATCAAAACAACAAGAGTAACCACGAATAGAGCAGTTAATTAGGTGGGTAACTGCAGAGAATCGTAAAGGTGTTTAAAAAGAAACCTGCACTAAAACCCATCATTCGACTTGGTAGGGTCCCTGCGACCAAGAATAAAAAAGCAGTATAGTAAACGTGATGGACTAGAGAGAAACCCTGCCAGACACAATAAATGACTGGAAAAGCATCGGCATCTTATCCAACGTTGACAGTGCATACCGCACTTTTTCGCCACTAAAAGGATGCAACCTCACATTGAATACACAAGTCATGGGCCAAAGAATGCACTTCGACGAATTAATACGGCTAAGAGAGATGAACAAGAACATTACGAAAGACCCATCAGATTAATAAAGTTTACAGCACTAAGAAGAACTCACTTTGTACAATAAATTCGGCACCCAACAGCAACCACAGGCACCGACGCACCACCCAAACCTCCGCCATTTGGCGGACTAAAGCGCAGCTAATGACCTTGAATGAAAAGGATTAGAAAAAGAAAAGAGGAATACACAATTCAAAAAAACAAATGACAAAGCACAAAAGTACCGAAAATATCAAAAAAAAATTAAAAAAATAAAAAGGCGACAAATAAAATCGTAAAAAGTTCATCTAAAGCATTCCCTATGAAGAAAAAAATTAAAAATAAACAATCTGAAATACGCTTTAACGTCACACATATCACTCTCGTGCACAAAGATGCAACAAAAAAACAAAACAATTAAACCATATGCCATGATCAACAAAGAAGAAGAAAATATGTAGAAGGGTAACAAAACAACACCTAGCAGAGGAACAGGGAAATAATCAATTAATTCAAATAAAAGTGCATCATTATCCATTTGCAGGAAATAGAAATGACGTTACATGACAATAAGGGCAAATTTATCGATCGTTTCGCCATAAAAGTACACCCAGTGACCTTGGGAGAGGGGAAATCGATATCCAGGCCACGGAAATGACGTCACGTGACCTTGGGGAGGGGATTTATCGATCCGGGGGGGAAGAAAAACACCCCCAGTGACCTTGGGAGGGGGGCTAATCGATATCCAGGCCACGGAAATGACGTCACGTGACCTTGGGGGCGGGATTTATCGATCCGGGGGGGAGAAAAACACCCCCAGTGACCTTGGGAGGGGGGCTAATCGATATCCAGGCCACGGAAATGACGTCACGTGACCTTGGGGGCGGGATTTATCGATCCGGGGGGAGAAAAACACCCCCAGTGACCTTGGGAGGGGGGCTAATCGATATCCAGGCCACGGAAATGACGTCACGTGACCTTGGGGGCGGGATTTATCGATCCGGGGGGGAGAAAAACACCCCCAGTGACCTTGGGAGGGGGGCTAATCGATATCCAGGCCACGGAAATGACGTCACGTGACCTTGGGGGCGGGATTTATCGATCCGGGGGGGAGAAAAACACCCCAGTGACCTTGGGAGGGGGGCTAATCGATATCCAGGCCACGGAAATGACGTCACGTGACCTTGAGGGCGGGATTTATCGATCCGGGGGGGAGAAAAACACCCCCAGTGACCTTGGGAGGGGGGCTAATCGATATCCAGGCCACGGAAATGACGTCACGTGACCTTGGGGCGGGATTTATCGATCCGGGGGGGGGAGAAAAACACCCCAGTGACCTTGGGAGGGGGGCTAATCGATATCCAGGCCACGGAAATGACGTCACGTGACCTTGGGGAGGGGATTTATCGATCCGGGGGGGGGAGAAAAACACCCCCAGTGACCTTGGGAGGGGGGCTAATCGATATCGAGGCCACGGAAATGACGTCACGTGACCTTGGGAGCGGGATTTATCGATCCGGGGGGGGAGAAAAACACCCCTAGTGACCTTGACAGGGGGGGGCTAATCGATATCCAGGCCACGGAAATGACGTCACGTGACCTTGAGAGCGGGATTTATCGATCCGGGGGAGAAAAACACCCCCAGTGACCTTGGGAGGGGGGCTAATCGATATCCAGGCCACGGAAATGACGTCACGTGACCTTGGGGAGGGGATTTATCGATCCGGGGGGAGAAAAACACCCCCAGTGACCTTGGGAGGGGGGCTAACCGATATCCAGGCCACGGAAATGACGTCACGTGACCTTGGGGAGGGGATTTATCGATCCGGGGGGAGAAAAACACCCCCAGTGACCTTGGGAGGGGAGCTAATCGATATCCAGGCCACGGAAATGACGTCACGTGACCTTGAGGGCGGGATTTATTGATTTTAGCGTTGACTTAAATGTGAGGTGATGTCTTTATGAAGTTTTAGATATCGATTGACGGCTACTTCATGGTCAGATGACGTCATTACTTGGCCCTAGATATTAATTAAGGTCGAATATATGTTCGGATGACGTCATTCGCGGCTCTGAATATCGATTATCGTCGTTTTCAAGGTCGGATTACGTCATTTGGTGGCCCTGGATATCGATTATTGTCGACTTTAAGGTCAGACGACGTCATTAGCTGGGCCCGATTATTGATTAATATCTATTTCAAGGTCAGATGACGTCATTGGTCGACCCTGGATATGGATTAATGTCTACTTGAAGGTCAATTGGTGCTGTTAGGTGGCGGTCGATATCGATTAAGGGCTACTTCAGGGTCAGATGACGTCATTCGGTGGCCCTGGATATCGATTAGCGTCGACTTTAAGGTGTGATGACGTCATTAGGTGGTCTTGGGTATCGATTAACGCACCTCAAGGCTAGATGACGTCATTGTGAAGTCCCGGACATCGATTGACGTCTACTTCAAGGTCGGATGACGTCATTGGGTGGCCGGGTATTGATTACTATTGACCTTAAAGTCACGTGACCCACGTTCGAGTGACGTCATCAGATCGCCCTGGACTCCCATTGGTTGACCTCAAGGTCACTGGGCGGGCCTGGATGTCGACTTCAAGGTCAAATGACGTGAGGTGGCGTGGATCTTAGTCGAAGCGGGACACCGGCGGCCACCCATCGGATGGTGTCAAGGTCACTGAACACCCCAGGCAGGCGCGGACGCACGCCATTGGTCAGTCTCAAGGTCACCGACCCGTCCGGATGGCAAAGGGGAGCCGCAGGGGGACATTATCTTGCATTCGGTCCCGCCGTCATGAGTTATCGCGCACCTCGAACAACTGAGACCCAGCCGAGGTGCGGCAGGACCTGTTACCACGCACGTAATGGGTTATCGCGGTGGGGGGCGAAACCCGCGCGTTTCAAATCCATGGGGGCAGTCCCACCCCCGCCGCAAGGCCCCGCCTCTACCAGGCTTTCCCTCCTTTTTCCGTTTAACTGCTTTTTTTACGTGTATTCTGCAGTCTATACTCTCACTCTTCCTATAGGGCCACTTATACCCACTCCCTCCTTCCTCTACTCATTTCTCACGCTCTTCTGCATCTTCCTTCCCATCGCTCTCTCCTTTCCCCTTTTTACATCCCAATTCTTCCTTTTTCCTACTCATTCCCACCAGTATTATCACCAACATTCCCTCCAATTCTCTCTCCTTCTCCTCCTCCGTCGTCTTATCTATTTTACCCACAGCCCATTCCCACGGGTGCACCTACTCCTACTCCTACCACTGCTACTACTACTGCTACTACGCACGCACCACGCATTCATTCATTCCCACCAGTGCACTCACCACTCGACTCAACTCCCCCCATAGTCACACTCACGCACTCACGCACGCACGCACGCACGCACGCACCCTGTCCCACCGCTACTCTTGTACTCACCCACCGCAACTACTTACTTATAGGCTGCCAGTAGAAGTCACTCACACGCCATTCCTCCTCCTCCTCCATTCATTCATTCATGCTATACACACACACACACCAGTGCTCTCTTCTACTTACCAAACACCACCTAACCTAAGGCCACACTACTTATATCTCACCAGTACATCTACTGCCTCCCTCCCTCCCTACTCACTACTACTTATACACTCCTAGTAGACCTCCATTACTCCCACAACAACATTCCCTCCCTCCTTCCCTCCCTCCTCCTTCCTTTTCTCCCTCTATTTCTACTAATCACTTCTCATTCATTACCTCCAACTCTACTTCCATCGCATTCCTCCTTTCATTCATTCATTCATCCAAGCATTCTCATCCTCTTTCTCTCTTTCTCCCCTTATTCCTCTACCGCATTCCCTCCTTTCTGCATTCCACATTACACTTCCACATTCATTTTCCCACCTTTTTAAATTAACCTCACATCGTCAGCCAAATAAAACAATTTCACTCCTAACACCACTCACTACTGTTGCACTCACCCACTCACTCACTCACCCCCATCACCACAACTACTCAATTAATACCCCACTACTTACAACTTACCAGTAGACGCACCACTTTGCCTCCTCTCAACTACTTATACGCTGCTAGTAGACTTCTTCCCTCCCTCCCTCCTTCCTCTTTCTCCCTTCACTTCAAGTTATGCCTTTTCTTTCATCAGCACTACTTCTGCTACTACCACCGCATTCATTCTTTCTTTCTTTCACGCACTCCCACCTTCCTCATTCTTTCCATTTCCCCTACCTCTACCCCTCCCTCTCTCATTCCTCCATTTCTACTTCCATTGCAGGTGCAGCACCCTCCTCTTCCTTATTTTCACTTACCATTCTCCTCTCTCTCTCTCTCCTTCTTTCTTTCTTTCTTTCTTTAGTAGAGGGATTGCTGTTGCCCTTCCCCTTCTCCTAATCATCATCTCTTTCAATCACTTGCATAATAATCAATCGCTTCAGCAATACATTTCAACAGCCTCTCTATCATTAACTAACCAATCGCTTTATCATTACTACTTCACAACCAATAACTAACTGCGTCTACCTAACCAACGCATATCAACATGCTCTCGAGATACTTCGTATCCGCTGCTCCTCCAATCTATGCCAAAAAGCCAACCTCAACGTTTCAAATTAAGTTGGGCTGTCTGTTCATATTCCACACAGAAAGAAAGCCTATCTCATGCCCATCGTTCACTTTGTCCACCCACACCTCTTCTGCGGCTGGCTAAGCTCAATCAGTCAGTTACCGTAAGTACGTTCCTTCCCATTTTGCATTGAAATTGGCAAATTTCCCTACGGTTCCCCCTCTCTCAGCCCAACAGCATTTGGCGAGGATGAGGAGTGGGCAGGGCGATTCATTCGCAATGCCGAGAACTGAAGCCTGGCCGATGTTTCATCACTTCGAGGTGGCATCTTGGGTCGCCATCTCTCCATTGTAACCCTTCGATGCCTTCACTTTCCATACTGACAGTAGCTCTACTCGTGTGAACAAGTTATTTCACGGGTCTTGTACTTCTCTTACTCCACTCATCTTCCCAACTTCTTCTCATTGCACTTTCTCGTCTTCTACCGCCATCACAGGCATCCAGTCCATTCTTGCCATCCCCTCCAAGGCCACAGCAACTACAAAAACAGCATCCTCATTTGCACACAAACACTGCAAATGAAAGGGTGAGTTGGAGAGACTCACCTCTCCATCATCTTGTGTATAGTGTGTGTCCTCTGCTTCCTCTCTCTCTCTGTCTCTCCCTCTGTGCTGTCTCATTTCGGTGTCAAGTCGTCGCAGTATCTATCGGAGGATGGGAAGAGGCAAGCTCATCCAGTATGCAAGAACACGTGCCTCTTGTCCGCTCTGCGCATGATTAGGCACATGATCTAAGAAACAAAGAAGAAAAGCAAGCACCTTTGTAATCCTTCCATGCCTGGAAGGCATTTTACCTTCATTGAACCAGTCTTACCTCTGCGACAGAAAGCTGCATTTTTGTGCTTCAAAGGCGCCATTCGAAAAGGCTGTCTGGTGGTAGGTTTGTCCTCGTCATACATAGTAGAGCATTGAAAAGATCCGCGCAGCTCTTGTTTCGGCAAGACCATTTCATCTTCTTCTCCTCTTCAACAACCACCGTGGTTGCTCTTCTGTGTCGAATAGAACGACAGGTTAAGGCCGTCTGCGAGAGAGAGAACGCACAATGACACCGACACATCCCACAGCGAGCGCACTGTTGCCTCAGATGCAGTGGCTTCATTCATCGCCGTTGTCATTGTAATTCGTCAGTCGTCACTCCTGACCAAGAGCTGCGAAGAGAGGGAGGGCAGGATAAGGAACTAGTGTGACAGCTCCATGCTACTGGCCTGAAGGCCAACAAAATACTCACCTTCCTATCCTTGTCAATCAATATCTCATTTGTCAAGCGGACTAATTCAAGCCTCCGTTCTCTTACTCTGTGTGCTGTCACCTTACTAAGGTGGAATAAGAAGTAGCACATCTGACGACCTGCTGAAGTCTCCTGAGCCAGTTCTTCGTTGGAACACACAACGCGGGTAGGGTGAAGACCATCTGTTCATCTGTGAATTGTGGGCTACTGGAGAGTCTTGAAAAAGGCTGTGTGGCAAACGGTGTGACCACAAGGCAATTACACCAACATGGGATTGACAGACTCTCCTCATTACAATCTACATTTGAGTGGGAGCATTGTCTTGCTCGATGACCCATTACTTCATTTGGGCATCATGTTGGTTGTAGTAGAGGCTGGAGAACTGTTTCATCCTCTTTAATTCTTATGTGCCTTGCAAGGTGAGCTGTGTCAGGAATGAATCCATTCGATGGTCTGTTGATGTACCAGCTCCTTAACATGGTATACGTCCGTCCCTCTTTGAGGCTAAGTTGAATCCGTTGCAATCCAACTCTACTCCATTAACGATCAGGTTAAGACTGAAGATTTGCCAAGAGTGGACGCTAGTGATTGTGTCTCCGGACAGTTCCTTGTTGCCAAAGTTCGCCACCACGGACGGGAATTGCGAGGTCGTGCAAAGCAACACGGCCAGATGTTTGAGCCACCAGGATGGTGCTTCCAGTGGTTTAATGTGCACATCAACTTGCGTATACGTGAGCAAAGAATGGCATGAGTGAGTCCCAATGACCGCATCAATTGCCTCGAATGTCCACTTCAAACAGCCCCTTTGCCCGTCATTGGAACCGTCGGACCACTCTGTTGTTGTTGCTGTTGTTGTTGTTCGCCTCGAACCCAGTCAATCGCAAATTCAACCGCTTCGGCAACGCAAATGTGCGATGTGTCGTCAAATTTTCACCCACCACGTAACGATATTCTTAAAATCATAAAATAAATCCTGTATCCACGTTTACATTCGGCGCTTTGTCACGTTCACGAGCAAAAACGCAAAAGCGAGAGACTGGGAGAGGGAGAGAGGGGCAGTTCAATCCATCATTTTGAGAAGCTAATTCTTCCCTTCTTGATAAACCTTATAAAGAGTCTTGCCTTTTGTCTGCATTTTTCTCCTTTCTGCACACAAAAGTGGCGTAGAAAAGAGTTTTGTGAGAATCCACTTGCGCAAAAGTCGGAATCCCTTCCTACACCAGAATGAATGGAAGAAATCAAGTGATGGCAAAAAATGCGAGCCAATTGGAGTGTCAGAGGGCTCGCAGATGGCCACAAATGAGGAAGCGAGGCCGGGGATTCAGGCCACCTCCTCTTTCAGTCTGCTAATTGTCCAGGATAGATAACTCAGTTGATTCGCACACCGACTGCATGCTCGGTCGGTTGCTTACTTGGCTGGTTTGTTGAGTACAAACAAACAGACCAACTGCTGCACTATGCACACTCTGTCCACTTGGTATTCATGTCCATGTGCAATGCCTCGTGAATGTCACATTCTCTCAACGAGCTGTCGAAGTTGGCCCCACGCACACACTTTCACAATGCCAATCATTGCGCCAGCGGCTCCGCTTGTTTTTGACTGCCGGAAGGGCACCTAGACGCCTGCTTTGTGGAAGCGGCCACACCTTACCTTACTCTGACCCTTCCTCACTGCCTCACTTCCTCCCTCCCTCCTTCCTTCTCTTTGCGACCATTGGTACGGTTTTCCTCCATCGTCGGCAGCACTTGATTCCATTTCAGTGTTCTTGTCGTTTTTCGTATGTGGATCAACATCTACTCCGTGTAGTTGTTCATTAAGTTGCACGTGCTGAAATGAGAATCGAGGAAGGCGACTGGATTGCAGGTCTAGATCACATTTCAAATGTCTCTCCTCTAAAGCCTTTACTAGAGTCGTCTTTACTCCACCAATGTTCTCAATGGTGGGTGGCATTAGCGCGCTGTTGGCAGCGTCCACACACGCCGATAAGCTCATTCCAATTCATGTATGACTTATCAACCAAGAAGACGAAAAAGATGAGCCTGATCGGCGAGTCGTGAGGTGGGAGTGGAGGCGTGCTTAAGGTGCAATCAATCTGTTCGCCCACACCACTCGAAGTCAGTGTGCTTTTGGCCATTCTCCCTACCGAACATTAATGCTGTGCCATGGACAGACAAGGGCGAGTCTTTGAAGTTGTGTTTCTTTCCTCCCAATGTCATTAGTGAATTGGCTTTTGGATTCCGTGAATTCATTTATTTGTAGCCACGATTTTCCGTCGTCACTCGAAAGGCACGGCGCCAATGGCGAATGTGCACGCTCTGTTAGAAGTTGGGTGTAGGAGAGGGCAGGGAGGAGGGATGTTGGGAGTCACGAGTTCTGCACTTCAACTACATTGGCACATCGCCCATCCAAATGGTCTCCAACCCCTCCATTTGTAAACGTCCAAGTAGTGCCTGCAAAACAATTGTGCAGAGAAGGCCATGGTGTCAGCGTACTTTCATCCAATCACGATGGTTTCTCACACGTTGTCATCGGGCCTGGCAGTTGGCGAAGATCAACGTGCTCTGCTTCCGCTACCTCCAGTGTTGCCAAACAGAAGACTCTGACTCTCCTTCGTAAAAGTGGCTCATTTAGCTCAGCACAACAGTCAACTCTTCTGTACTCTCCAAAGCTGGAATGCTCTTCTGGTGTCTGACGTCCGCCAATCGTTCGAATGCGCAGATCCTTGTGAACGGTTCCATCCACCCACCAGTCCTCCAACATGGAGACATGTCTCCTTTTGTATTGGCCATGCTTATCCGATCTTAAGTTCCAAGTGCTAGACCAGTGATAAAGGCCTGCAGTGGGGCCTCAAACCACCACCACCACCACCATCTTCATTGTCGTTGATAGACAGACACAAAATTATCCAGACAAATGTCTTAGTGACGCACAGTGTCACAACCCTTCGCCCCGCCGTCCATTTGATGCACACTCGCCACCTCATACCGGATGGAATGCCACCGCGATAGCAAACCTTTCATTGCATTAGTACGAAATCAGCGATCCCTGGTTGAGTTGAATGTTCCTTGCGCCTTCCAAGGGGTAACTCGTGATGGTGGTGCTGAAGAAGGTCTTTGCCGCCGACAACGTGATCGAGGATGGAGCAGGCCTGTGTTGGGATAGTAGTGGTGAGCGATCAAGTCTTCAATGGCTTTTCAACTGCTCCTGTTCTTCTTTTCATGTGAAGCTAATCAGCCTTCCCTTCGAAGACCGCCAACCAGAATGCTCCATTTGGCATCGAAAGAGGCATTGAAGACGCGAAATAATTGCCGAAAGCAATAGCCTGTTGGGAGTTAGGGTATGTTGCCCACACCCGTGTGCGAGGGTGCGGTCGCTGTTGCCAGTAATGTGGAGTAGTCAATCGCCTCCACCTTCATTTCTCCAATTTGCAGTTGATGTCTCAGTGCTTGGCTTGACATCCACTTGGCACCTCACACTCACGCCTCACGCTCAGTCTTCTTTCATTAGCTCGTGAATGAACACTCATTTACTCCAATTTGCAGTCTGGAGAGCGTTGTAGTCGTCTCGTCAGCAGCTTGTTTGCCTTCGAAGTTTAGAGTCCACAAACGGATAGTCATTCTAGGAGGGAGCCAAATTTACAATCCTTGCATCTGCACACACCTTCTCCCTCTTCTTCTTCTTCCTTTCCTTCTCCTTTCTCCTCCTCCTCCTCATCCTCCTTTTTGACACCTTTCTCATTCAAATTCAAATTCTTCAAGTAATCTCCTCCACCAGGCTCAGTAGCATCAGAAGTACGGTGTTTCTCCTATTTGCATGGGACGTCCTCTCACTAAATATTTACTATTTCTATATGAGACGGCCATATACAAATGGCAGGGTACCCTTCCATGGCATCGCTTCTTTCGGTGCACTTCCTTCTCACGTGCCCGCGTGGATAACACAGATTGCAGGTGATGAACGAGACAAATCGTCTCCACCTGACCTGTGAGCTTACTGCGACTAGAAGCTCCCTGCTATCCATATTGCGTTGGTCCAAACCTTGTCCATGTACTTTCGCACGCCATGATGGATGCACGCTGGCGGACTGGATACTTTCCTCATCACAAATCGAGGGGTCTGCTTCAACCTAAAAAATAAAGCAATAGAGAAGGCTCAGGAACAGGAATGGGGCGTCAATGGGCGAAAACTGGAGAGGTGGCCATAAGTTGAGTTCAAACCAACTAGCCATCCAACCAACAACCAAGGGAGAGCTTACTTCGCCCAATATCGAACTGTCAATCTGGTCGTCTAAAAGGACAGGTTTGAAGGCGGCAATGAGACGACGAATGTGCCTTCTTCGCACTCGGATACATTCAAGGATAAAGACACAGACAGACGCGCCTACCTGTATCCGTGCTACCCCACCTGATGCGACTCCCTAAAAGAACAAAAAATGGAAATGGGCAATGACACATATACACACACGCACGCACACAAAATTCGGACAGATAGTCAAACAGATGCCAACACACAGTGTTCACCTGCACAGTGAAGTGTGGTGTGCAGGTGGACTTAAGAGGCGAGGACACATGCTTACCCAACATTGCAGGGCGCCACGCTGACACTATCTCTACAAGGAGAACAAACCAAAAGCGGGCAGTGAGATAAGCACCTAACAGTTTGGCGGCCAGCCTGCAAAGCGCGAAGTTGGAAGCAGAAGCAACGCGCTCACCTTCGCTCTCGAGATAGTAAGCGTAAGGGTAGGAGATGGAACAGATAGGAGATGGTGCGGGACAAACTAAAGCGACAGTATAGAGTTGGAGATGGAAGGTGTTTGGCAAACCAATCTAAGCTATGACAAAACAACTGTTGGTCATCAGTGCAGTGTAATTTAGTCAGTTTCAGTCTAGTCTGTGCTAGCCTGTTCTGGGTTATGAATCTTAACACTATTTATTCATGTCATAATCAAAGGAAAGACCAGTAGAGAGATAAAGGAACTTACTAAGAGGGCGTTTGCAGAGGATGAGGTAGGAGGAGAAGGCAGGGGCGACCTGATGTTGAATTCGAAGAAAATGAAGAGAAGAAAACCAAGAGGGATCCAGAGGAACAACGCGTTCTCGTGGCACTAAAGGAAATGAAATGCAGGCGACTACACACTCCTCTTCCTCGAGTGACTTAAATGCATGGAGCACACACGGTAGGACATAATGCCAGACGCAATACTCGAGCCTAGTGGGGGACAAAGGTGACACTCACCAAAGACGCGTTGAAGCGGGGTGTGGAAAAGAAGGAGGCGACGAGTGGACTCCCATCCCTCCATTCCGAGAACGCCATCGGACCCTACTCTTGTGTGTGCCCTACGATCCCTAATATCTAAGAGGAAGAAAGGAAAGGCCTCATGTCACATCGCACGCAGTTGTGTCGGGACGATTAGGCGGGCCAAGAAGTCAGGGTGTTGCAGTTGACTTGAATGGTATCGTAGGAAGGCGTCTCTAAACATGAGACTCTGTCAACCCGCGCCCTCCTTTCCTAATTCATCCAAGCCTGTCACAATATAGCCTAGATGGCTAATTTAGCCTGCTATATTCCAGTGCAATCTAGTGTGATCTAGTCAGGCCTAGTCATGAGCAACGTGCTACACTGCTTCCACATATAAGAACCATTATAAGCAAGTGCAGCACAGTCAACGCAGTGAAGGGTATGCATTAAATTAAAAGAATCGGCCACATACCCCTAAAGGTTTCTATGCAGCTAACAAATGGGTGCCTCTGGTGCCAATTCGCTACATCGAGCTTGGACGAATCCTCGCCTCGCATCACAAACGACACCAGAGGCGCATGCAGCTCGTCCACACACGTGAAGTGATCTGCATGCTCATCTGAAAGAGACAAGGCAATGATTGCGATAGAGACGAAGCAGAGAGAGTGGGAGAGGGGAAAGGAGGATTGGAAGTGGACACCGTTGGATGACTCTGCATGGTGCTTTAGTGTAGCCTCCTCTGTTTCCTCCCTTTCTCCCTTCTTTTCATGATTTATTATTGCATTTACCCACTCACTTAAACACTAAAGATTCAGCTTGATGGAGGGAATGTGAATTTCGTGTCAAAAGCATACGTAAAGAGGCAAAGCACAGCTTTCCCTTACTACGCGTTTCACATAGGATACCAGATGCGATAACAGCCACATGACGCACGCAAATGAAGCAAGGCAGAATAATAGGAAGGTGGCGCAAGGGGAGGAGAAGGGGGAGGGCTTGGTAGCACAACTTACCCCTAATTTCTACTATATCTAGCTGGGTTGGTCCTCTGACGTCCCCAGAACGGCGGGGTGGGAGGTAGGAGCCGACGAAACAACGAGAACGCAGACGACGGAAATGAAGAACAAAAAGGAGAGCGGAGACGAGTAGAAACCGAATGGGTGCGGAGGCACTGATGAAGAACTGAATGGCGGGGATGATGCATTGAAGCAAAATAAATAGGAGCAGGCGAAAGAGCAGGCAGTAGAACATTCTCGAGCGTTGGATATGCGAGTATGATTGACCTCTTTGAAGCTGGCACGTGTCAATCGATTGCTCGCACGTGTCGCGTGGTGGCTGCCTCCCAATGCCGCCGACTGATGTGGGCTTCGCACATCATTCCTTGTTGGTGGTGCTTTCGCAAGGGCAAGCATCACCTGCCTTTGTACTTTTCCACCTCAAGCCACTTTCCTGCATTATTGTGCATTCGAAGGAGACAATGCCAATGTGCTTCGATTAAAATGCGTCGCCCTATCGAAATTGCCTAACTTGACTTCTGATTTCCCACGCTTTCCCTTAAGCTGGTTACCTCTTGGCAATTCCGACTCTTCTCTGCTCCACATCACAGTACCCACCTCAATTTGAATAAAGGAAAAGTTCAACAGACGATATAAATTAGGCCAAGGGAAGCGGATGGACGGAGAGGATGATGATGACGGTGAAGTGATGGCGAATCGAAGAGGCATAATGGTCAATAAACCAATTCAACTCTCTTGCAGCTCTTCTGTCGGTGTGCTCTAATGTGTTTGCAGAAATGCCTAGATAAAGTGCGTTGGTGGAAGTACAATATGAGTGCCATCTCAAAGGACGTCTCCAGTGGCAGCGTTGACGATGGTATCGCCAAAAACTGGCAATCTTGACTAACTACCTTGCCAATTAGGAACCATTCTTCACCAGAATTGAAGCTCCGTGCTATCCATTTTGCCTTGGTTCAGCCCTTGTCCATCTACTTTCTTATAACATGATGTGGCAATCATTGTCACGCTCTGCCTTCTCATCAAATGGCCCTCCACATGTCGTGACTTGGATTTGTCAATGTTATTACCTTGCACGAGGTGGCTAAAAAGCTGCTTTATCAATGAACTACACCACCTTTGCAAAGGAGAGATCTCCAGTCACAGTCAAATGTCACCTTCTTTGCCGTAAGAAAGAAAGACATTCCCACCCTGCAGCCCCCACACCTCCGTGCTTCATCATTCTTCATTAGAAAACACTCCTACTGAAATGAAATGAGTAACATGAGGCACAAGCGCTATGCGGTGTTTCACACACCGTTCCAGTTTTGCGTCATTCACCTCTCCCCGTGCCCCCCCCCCACACTCCCTCCCTCCCTCCAGGTTCTATTGGCCTCCCAACCCTTTCACAGGGTTATGGAAAACTTGCATCTTGGTTAGTGTAATTAATTAATGACATTGTTGGGATTTAACTCACCAGTTACAGCGTACCAAAGCAATTCACTTCGCACAAAGAAAGCAATGACTTTCAACGAAACCTACAAGGCGACTCGTACCATCATCATTCACTGTGCAGCAAACGCGTTTTGGGTAGATGGCTATGTCTACTAGTATTTGCAACGCAAGAACCGCGCCAAATCCTACTGACTTAGGCGATACTAATTCGCCTAACACGGTCACCAGCGAAACAGAGCTAGTTGGGGCAACCCTAAATCTTACTGTGGTTTGTTCAACAACGAGCAAATCCCAGCAAGAAATGATACTTCTCCATGTTACAAAGGTCAAACCATAATCCAATGATGACCTGCTCTAAGCCTTTCCGACGAGAAATTATTCCGCAAGCAAAGTCCACAACTGAACATTACTATTACTATTTATTTGTTGAACTACGCCAGCCAGCCGCCATCTGATCCAAGTGAGCAACAACCCAAGTTTCGTTGGTTGGTTGGTTGGCTGGCTGGCTACTTGTGACCTAAACGTCACAGACAGAAAACACCTCACGTGGACAGCTGAATCAACGAAGACTCAGGGCAGAAGGTGTTAAATGAATCTTTTTCCCAGCTCACCACCTTTCTATTAAGCAATAAAGCATGAAAAACAGTATGAACACATTCACCTTTACTGGCTTCAACAGTAGCAATAGTTAAGTATAACAAATAGTAGCACCAATAACAACAACAATAATAATAACGGAGGCCTTCAAATTACTAACAGTGAGTAGTACCAGTAGCATTGACGGCAGAGGGAAGAGGAGGGGAGGGGAGGGGAGCAAATTTACGTGTCATTTAGTGCACAGACAGGAGGGCACCTTCAACCACCTCTTCCAAACATCCCACGTCATCGACGACACCGGACAGGACATAGACTAGTGGATAAGTGGATGGATGAGTCGCTGAACAGGGCCTCAAGACTGTCCATTGAAGCCATACATCGGCGAGGGAGGATACAGCAAACCTAACAACTGCAAAAACAACACCTTACCAGCCGTATTTTAAACAAGCATTCATATAACCTGCCACAAACACACAGCACCGTTGGTTCGATTTTGTCTACTTGCAAAGTAGAAGATAGTGCTTGCATTTCAATGACCAAGTTAACTGCATAGAGGCTCTACATAAATCCAAGAAAGGCAGGGAACCCCACATGAATAATTCACTTATGCACCTTGACAAGACACATCTTATCCGCAGTGAGTTTGCACAAACCGGAAGCTCTAGTGTCTCCACGTGTGGCGGAAAGACGAGACTAATTTTAACAAATGGGTAGACGCACTAATAACAGGTAATGAATGTAAAGAACTTACGAAACTGTTGTTGCGATAGGGATCGTCGGGTGAATGAACGAATGTGCCCGTCGTTGGTGATGTTCACGCAAACGCAGCATCAGCGGCATCGGCAGAGGTAAAGAAAGGTTGAGTCGCCACTTGAGTTGATGTAGCCGCGTCCACCAACTGTCGATGCACCGTCGTCGAGTACCTACCATCCTCCCATCCCTCATGGAATTCTGCACTCATCGCACCTGCAACATTAAAAAAAAGTTGTAAGATGGAAGTGCCTCCTCGCCGTCTTTCTAATAATAAAGCGCCAACACGAGGGAGGCACACCCAACACCTCCCACGCCAACACGAGGGAACACCGCAAGCTGACACCCCGCCGATATGCCACAACACCCTCACAACCGCCCGCCGCCCAATTCGCACATACCACCCCCACCCCACTAAGTAATTAGTTGCATCATCACCTCTACAGCTAGCAATAAATTAAATGCCACCCCCCCTCCCACAGCAATTACATTTCCGTACCTTCGGAAGCAAAATATGCCGCAATTCCCATCCACGAGCTCAGCTCCATAGCGCTCCCATTCATTGTTGTTGTTGTCGTCGTCGTCGTCGTCGTAAGAGAGCTTCCCCCTCACACCTTTACACATACTCACAACAGAGCTCCCCTAGCCTTTCCCCTCCCTCTCCGCCATCCATCCACCTACCCACTCAATCACCCATGCCTCGCGAAGACAAAGTCATGCAGACATAATAGCAGCAGCAGTAGTAGTAGTCCGTGTCGTCCATGCCTGCCAAAATCCCCTTCGCTCCACCCAGACGGAGACGCCGCCACCGCCACCGCCGCGAAACACTCCAACATCTCGCATTGGCTGCCATTCCAAGCACTCATCAAATGTTACTTCACCATCACCAGAGTAAGTAAGTAAGGTTGTAACATCTGAAAAGGAGAAAAAAAAAAAAACCAAACAATGGAGAAACTGATGCATGAGGGTCCAGCGCGATGCAAAGCTAACAACCACAAACATAACTACCGGTAGGACAAAAGAAACAACTTAACAAGCAAACATTTAAGCCTGCTACAAAGTACGGTCTGCGTAGTGACGCCAACGCATGCAGCTCTTCTGGTGTGTAAACTGTCCCCTGGCGTCTGAATAGACCTTGACCTACCTAATGTCAAGTAGAATAACATAGAATAGGGTAGACTGCATTGATGACGAGTGAAATTGCCAACTTAAGAATAAGACACCACATTCCGTACGGCCTTGCTACTGATGTCGTCCAAGCACACACTGGACACATCATATATGCAGACGGGTAATCAACATTGCAAATACCAAAATGCATATTGCTCGCACCGAATATATGCAGCGGCATGCCAGTTTTGCTATGACGTGTTGCAGGAAAGGCACAAACTAACAAAACAGTGCCAAGTTATCGCCTGCCGTGCTATACAGTGGTAAAAAAAGGAGCAGCACGTGAGTAGAGGGACTGATTCCATCGCTCCCAACAACACCTCATCGCTACACTTCTGCATTAGTGAGAAGAAACCAGCGTTCGTCTCTCCGGGAATACACTTGGTAAGAATAAAATCCACACCTTTGAATGCATCCAAACCTTTTTACTGATTAGTTAAAATGTAAACCCAGGTCATATCTGATACACAAAATCAAGATTTGCCACTTACTCAGTTGGGCAGCCCCAAGAGAGCTGATGATATTGCTGTTGAATGTCCCCGTCGGCGATGTCCACACATGCGGACCAACATAGGCACAAGCAGAGCTCTACGGAGAAGGCAGAGCAGAGTTGAGTCACCGCTTCAGTCCATGTACCTGCGTGCACCAACCGTCGACGTGTCGCGGAGCACCGCGATCTTCCACCTTCCACATACGCCGAATCCACTGTACCTGGAATGTTGGAAAAGTCTTTAAGACGTAGATACTTCCCCACCCTCTCTTCAAGCGCGAAGCACAGACCAGCAGCGACACACTCAACCACCACGCAAACACGAGGGACCACCGCTGATCCATCCAAGCAGTACACCACAATCGCACTACACGCCCAACCCGTCGTCAAGCCTCTCTAACCGAACGGAGAGAGAAATCCCAAGCCGTCTCCACCTCCTACCCTAAATTCCCCCGCCCCCCTCCCACACCCTGTCCCTTCTCACTCCCTCCTCCTACTTACTCCTCTTCAATCCATCCTCGTCCTCAAGGCTAAGTCGCAGTAGTAATGGGAACAGCGCCACCACTCATCACCTATGCAGCAGTCAGCAATAAATTACCTACCACTCTCCCACACCAACAACATTCCCCTACCTTCGAAAACAAAATATGCCGCAGTTGCCACCACCAGTGAGCTCTGGTCCATAGCGCTTCCATTCGTCGTCATCGTCGTCGCCATTGTAAGAGAGCGTCACCTTCACTCCTTCACACATAAGAACGACGACAGGCCTCCCCCAGCCTTTCCCCTCCCTCCCTCTCCGTCGACCACCCATGTCCCGCAAAGACAAAGAGACGCAGACATAGTAGCAATAGTAGTCCGTGTCGTCCATGCCCGCCGACATCTGCATCGCACAACCGAGACCGAGACGCCACCACCGCCACCACCGCCGCCGCCGCGAATCACTCCACGCAATCACCAAATGCTACTTCACCATCACCGGAGTAAGCTTGTAGCATCTGCAAAGTAAAAAAAACAACAACCAATGTGAAGACCGACGTGAAAGCGGAAAAAGAACACGGATAACAAGATTTATAAATATGATGAATACTAGCAAGAAAATAATGAACGACGACGTTAAAACTCCTCTCAATAAAATCTACCGTCATTAGAAAGCGAACTAATTACAAATTACCAAAACAATCTTACTTCATCGCTCAAAGTGTCGTGCAGCAAAAAGGTGGACGTGAGTAGGCACTGCGGTTGGAAAACAAAACGTCCCAACAGTCACATTATGAGGCTTTTGCGTTCGCTTTACCAAAGTCACAAGTCTCTTCATCCAATTCGACCGCATTAATCAAAACTCATTCTTAATAAAATAACTAACCACTCGGAAACAGCCGAAACAATCTTACTTAATCGCAAGAAGGATTGTGTAGCGAAAAAACCAACGCGATTAGGCAATCAAAATGGAAAACAAAAAGTCTTGACAGCAACTGCACCTACTTTTGAAATGATTAGCCTAACATATAAAGTGATAAGGAAAGAAAAAATGCAAGTACAAAAGTATGCATGTAAGGGGTGTTTAATCGCAAGAAAGCACCAAGCAAGCAACTGCCAAGCACTTGGTAAGGTTATAAATTCTCCCAACGAAATTGCGTCTCAATAATCAAATTTCAACGCCATTAAAAAAGCCCACAACCTCACAAACTGCCAAAACAGTCATAATTTATCACTTATAGTACTATATAGCACAAATTGCACCTCAGTAAACGTCTTAACAGTCACATTAAGAGGTCCTTGCGTTTACTCCAGCAAGTATGTGTGCGAAAGGAGAAAATCGACATTTAAAGTACCTATTAACAACAAAATCACTAAAACTAACAAAAACGTGCTAAATACTTACGAGACATCCAACTTCTGACAGCAAATAGGAGCCTTTTAATCCGAAGCAACGGTCACCAAAACATGCAGCACTTACGCGAGCCGCGTACAAATCTGACCAATCATTTCAAAGTTCGTTCGGTAAAACAAACGAACTTTTGATTTTTATGTATTTTCAGTGATGTAACAATTGTTACTGACTTAGACAATTTTGTAATGCTAACAGGATTTAACTAGCAGAAACACGGGTAAAACAATTTACAAACTGCGCACACACGAGAGAATCAGCAGTAAATATTGACAACTTATTTATGAATACATGCTATATTTTTAAGTGCACAAGTGCAATACAAAAGTAGTTCAAATAACGATTTGTTACTTGCTTACCTAATTTAGTTAGGAAATTTAATAATCTATAGGCATGCATTTCGTTACAATGTTGGTGGTTCAGGGTGTATTAAAAAGCATTCTCGATTAACCTAGCTGATCCTATGGTAAATTTGATTGTTTTTTGACGACTTTTTTAATATTTCTAATATTCACGCCACTGAGGTCATCTAAGGTCATAAATGAATGACTGGCTTGTGCATTCTGCTGCGTGTTGCGTTGTTTTGCTTCTCTTCTCATTCAAATGGATAGTTTTACTAATCGATGTGGACCAACGATTGTTAAGAAATGAACGTCTTGCCATTCGCGACTTAGGACAGTGTTAAGAGTGGATTACGTTAGTTTGTGGCATGTGCATTGTGGATGAATGGAAGTATGGATGAATGCCTGAGAAGGACCACCGATTCAGCGCCATTGCAATGGAAGCGGAAGAGCTGCCAAAGTCGAAGGTAAGGTAGGAGCATAGATTCTGATTATTTTGTGTGTTCATTCATGTTGTTATAGTAGTACTTGCATGCACAGAATGGATTAATTTATTTGTTCTCCGCCAGGAATATGGTGTTTACCAATGCGTTTGCATTTTCACAAGTTGATTGAACCTGCTGAGGATGCGTTTGCAACGCGTTTCATCGGGATCACTCTTCTTGTTACGTTGGACATACACGTGTGGTACGTGTTTCATACCACCAAGTCATGGCTGGCAAGAATATCCTATGTACTTAAAGCAATGAAGGTGGTGAAGTACAGTTGTGTTTTGTGGTATTTGAGGAGGAGGTGGAGGTGGGGGAGAGATTGATGGGTTACAGAACTAGATGCAGTTAGCGTCATTGTTTAGGCGAAAGGGGCACTACTGTTGGGTGTGGTGATGAAGATTGGTGTTAAGTAGATGAAGCAGGGGTTCACTGCGACTGTGGTGGTGCTTGCTAGACTACTTTGTGATGTGGCCTCATGACTATGGGTGTTTGGTGGAATGTGCGCAAGCATATGGTGTAAAGTTGATCGAAAGGGAGGGTGTTGGGTCTAGCCTTGCCTTGTGTAGGGTGTTCGGCTGTCTGTTAAGGGAAGAAAGGAGAAAAAGAAGAGGATGGGAGGTGGAGGAGGGCAAATACACTGCAAATTATGTCATTCCACGCATCACCCTGCCAATTTGGACGTTTGAATCTTGAGGTAGGATGTAAATACTACTGAATTGATGCTCGGTAGATGATATTTTGTCAATTTGATGACTCACAGGTTGTCACATTTAGCGGTAGTGGTAGTGGGACCGGCGATTGGTTTGGGTTATTACGGCAGCGATGGCTACGGCGGCGGCCGCCACCTAAAGTGGTGGTGGCGGCATGTATCCGACACTGGCAGGGAGCCGGTAGGGAAGAAGAAGAAGAAGGGGAGACTCGTCAGCTGCCAACGCACGTATTAGTCGTCATGGGAAAAGAAAGCAATTCTGCTGCTTCACAACTGCACTGTGTGCCTTCATTCCGCCTAATGGCAACGCCGTCGTCGTCTTCGCCATTGTGACATTAGAACAACCCAACTGCAGTTATTTCTATCAACCGATTTGTTACTTATTCATTACTTCAGTGACTGTTCGGTCACATCTCGATGCTTTGCGCTCACTTCTGAAACCACTTAGCCTGTCTCTTCCATAACTTCCACTCCTCTTCCTCCCACCATGCGTGAATTTTTACACTCGGTGTGCGTGTGTGTGTTCCAGTGGAACAATAAAGAGCAAATGGATCAAATTCTTTTATTTCTTTTATCACAAAAACACAATTGGTAAAGAGAGAATAATTAACCAACTGGAAGCATGAAATGCGTTCCAGTAAGAGCGTCCACAAATTGTCACTTTCCAAAGAGTGCTGTCAAAGTAGGCACTGGGGAGGGACCGGTGTCTGCCAAGGACAAGATAAAGAACAATAAGAACGAAAATACAGAGCAGACGCTTGGGCACTAACTAATATACCTTCTTTGCTGTGTTTGTTCCTGTGTGTAACACCTCAAAGCCGTTCGTGCTTCAAGTCTGCCACCCTTGGTAGCCACTAATTGTCGCAATCGTTGAAAACGCGCTACTACTGTTGTCGCTGTGGCTGCTTTGATTTCTTTCACCTACTATTATTGTTGTTGTTATTCCAACTACCCAACCAACTTCATACTCACCCACCCACCCACCCACTTATCCGCTTACCAGCTCGCCCGCTCGCGTTAATTACGACCACGACACGGCGTGTGGGAATGGCCCAGATTTAGGTCCCGTCGCTGGTTGGTCGGTGAGTCGATGGGTCGGTCGATGGATCGATGGATGGATGGATGGATCGATGAATCGATGAGACCACCAACTGTTATGCACTCGTTGTGTGCACTGGTTATCTCTGCTCGCTCATCCACCCACCCACCCACCCATCCACCGGCCGAAAAAAAAATAATTTCACGAACAGGTGTAAGTAGTGGTGAATGCAACAAGCAGACAATAACAGCAACAACAAAAAGAACGAATGTGTCCTTCTTCATGAATAAAAAGAAGAGGAGTAGGAGGAGTAGGAGGAGGAGGAGGAGGAGGAGGAAAAGAATAATAAAAAAGGGATTGGGGAACTTAAGACACAAATCGCAAAGTCGAATACCCTTCTCCTATCGTCATTTAGCTCCTTTCCTGTATTGGACGTTGTGTGATAGATGATGGGTTCTGTTTGTCTCACTTCCGCATAAAGTAATAATAATAATAATGACACAAGTAGAGGTAGAGCTCTGACCAACGACAACAACAACAACAGATGCTTCCTCCTATTATAAAGGGACAATTGGAGAAACGATCCTCAAAGCAGAAGCTAACACTGGATGATCAGTGAATGCGTGTATGTATTCGCGTATTTGTCTTCTTCTTATCTCCCCACCCAGTAGTGTGCCTCGAAAAGACCGTGGGACTGCTCAGTCGATAAAAAAGTACAGAGCACACAAAGACCATGGAGACAGCATCGTCATCACGACAATCACGTGAGAGAGGTGCAAAAAAAGTCGTCCCAGTGTCTAGACTCATCATGGGGTGGTGGACGATAACATCAAGCTCTTAATTAAAGAGACTGAAAGGGGAGAGGGGGGGGGGGCAGGGGACAACAAAAGTGCACTCATCATTTTGGCCCACCCACCTACCTTAGCCGTATTGAGCAGAACAAAAAACCTAGCACCCCTGTTGCCAACCGCCCATCCACCCACTTAGCCGCGACAGCACTCCAAGTCGATCGATGTGAGGTCCGTCCAGGGCTGGAGGAGGAGGCGGGCAAAGCAGGATGACGAATCGGTGGTTTTGTGCGTTTGTAGTAGAGCAGCTGAAAATGGTGAGGGAAGGGGAAGAATATTTAGAATAAGAATAAGAGGAGAGAGCTTCTGCCTTTCTTACAATGCATGACAAATGCCAAGTGCTAAGGAGCTGCTAGCAACAGAAGGAGGCCATTGACACTAAACACACTCACCACCACAGGGGCGTTCACAGATAGAGAGCGGAAGAGCGGGAGAGACGTGAAGGCGAATGAGAGATATCCGTCGAATAGACCCTAGCCACAGTAGCAACAATAACAGAAATAACATGCGTAATACCGTCGAGGTTAATTGCCACTGCTACTACTACCGGAGGAATGAAAAGTGGGAGAAGGGGAGAAAGGCGGGCAGCAAGCCGAGACTACTGCTACTACAAGCATTGCTACATCATCACTGCAGTACACGGAGGCGTCGAGGTGGCCAACAAGTAGTCGTCACACCGCATAGCCAAGAACACGAGAAGGAAGAGGAGGAGCACGTGTAGATGATCATAAAATCAAACCTCTCTCAAACAATTAAAAACAAGTTGAAAAAGGAAAACTGATAAAATTGTCTGATTACTGCATATACCTATGCTGGGTGTGGAATGATGCACAAGTTGGCAAGAAGAGTAGAGCGCGGCGAAATAGAAGCAGAAGAAGTGGCAGAAGAAAGAAAAGAAGACTTGCTCTAGCCACGCACAACGATAAAACGAGAATTCGAAGCCGCAACAAGTTAGTTTGCTACCTTGATGCACCTGAATATGCTGAACAACCAGGCATTTTCGCCAATGACATCTTCTGCAGGAGGAGAAGTTGAACGCCTACCTAGACGTAAGGATTACATCCCCCCGCCCTCAGACAGTGACGAAAGTCACACTATAGCCCCTCAACGCACAAAACGTTCCGCAGGTGACAGCGCCCGCACAGTACATTAAAATATGCACCTCAACAACTTGCCACACTCGTCAGTTCCACCTACTTATATTACCGCAGCAACAGCAACAACAACAACAACAGAGCGAATAGTGAACGGAGGCTAAACGACTGCTCTCCTTCCATGCAAAAACCAAAGTAATAAGTAACACACTCCATGCACTCCAAAGCTAACTCGCCTGCCTCAATCACCTGCACGAGCAGAAGCACACGATAGCAACTGAACAGCCCGCAACACCGGCCAGATGAGCACAATATTACGAACAAACCCTCGATTAAGAACTGCACAAAGCAGCAGACTACCCCAACTACCCTTATTCCTATTACTATCATCAAGAACACTACCAACACCCACAAACACACAAACCCACTACATGCACGCACCCACCCACAACCCGCCAACCAGACTACTACTACTACTTGGGACAACAGTCACTCGCTTTCCCACAAAAACCAAAGCAAACACCAGCAGCGGCACGGTTTTCTCCAATATTTAGTAAACCGCTGCTACAATCGCCGATTCTAGTAGACGAAAAAAACCAGACGGTCTGGAGCGGTCGTCAGCGCTTGCAATTTACCTACACAAACAAGAAAATTGCGGAAAACACAAAACAGGGAGAAGCCTAAGTCGAAGCCTGACCAGTTCCATAGCCGCTGACCATGACGCCATTTCCGTCATGCTCCCGTCAACAACTATTGCAGGTACTAAGTACCGCATCCCACGACAATGTCAGACACATCTCATCAAAGTGGGCTAGTGGAAGAAAGTACTGTATTGAAAACAAAAATGCACGCGTAAATACGTACAACTGCACTTTATCAATCCCCTTCTTCGCATCCACAAACGTGCGCACGGTCTTCGTCCGCACTGACGAGCGCCTCCTCCTCCTCCTCCCTGCCTGATAGTACACTAAAACAAAGCCAGTGCCCTCATCAAGCAGCAAAAAAAACAGGCAAAAGGGAAAAACATGAGAGGGAACAAATAAGCCAGGTAGCCACAAAGTTGAAAGCCACCCGATTTGAGAAGTTCTCGTCTGACGTCCATTGCGAATGAGATTAGATATGCCATAGTAAAACAAACATCAAACAACCAATCTTGTGGAACATTTCCACTTCCCAACAAATTGAGTCCCGCTAGCCAAAGCCGCGCCAGTCACGAAAACGGTGAAACCACATTGCCGAAAGACAACGCATTAAAAAGCAAATCTAGCGGCTATCAAAACAACAAGAGTAACCACGAATAGAGCAGTTGATTAGGTGGGTAACTGCAGAGAATCGTAAAGGTGTTTAAAAAGATACCTGCACTAAAACCCATCATTCGACTTGGTAGGATCCCTGCGACCAAGAATAAAAAAGCAGTATAGTAAACGTGATGGACTAGAGAGAAACCCTGCCAGACACAATAAATGACTGGAAAAGCATCGGCATCTTATCCAACGTTGACAGTGCATACCGCACTTTTTCGCCACTAAAAGGATGCAACCTCACATTGAATACACAAGTCATGGGCCAAAGAATGCACTTCGACGAATTAATACGGCTAAGAGAGATGAACAAGAACATTACGAAAGACCCATCAGATTAATAAAGTTTACAGCATTAAGAAGAACTCACTTTGTACAATAAATTCGGCACCCAACAGCAACCACAGGCACCGGCGCACCACCCAAACCTCCGCCATTTGGCGGACTAAAGCGCAGCTAATGACCTTGAATGAAAAGGATTAGAAAAAGAAAAGAGGAATACACAATTCAAAAAAACAAATGACAAAGCACAAAAGTACCGAAAATATCAAAAAAAAATTAAAAAAATAAAAAGGCGACAAATAAAATCGTAAAAAGTTCATCTAAAGCATTCCCTATGAAGAAAAAAATTATAAATAAACAATCTGAAATACGCTTTAACGTCACACATATCACTCTCGTGCACTAAAATGCAACAAAAGAACAAAACAATTAAACCATATGCCATGATCAACAAAGAACAAGAAAATATGTAAAAGGGTAAAAAAACAACACATAGCAGAGGAACAGGGAAATAATCAATTAATTCAAATAAAACGTACACCAATATCCATATGCAAAAAATGGAAATGAATTACATAACATTAAAGGCAAATTTATCGATCGTTTTGCCATAAAAGTAAACACAGAGACCTAGGGAGAGGGGGAAATCGTTATCCAGGCCACGAAACTGACGTCACGTAACCTTGGGGGCGGGATTTATCGATCCGGGGGGAGAAAAACACCCCCAGTGACCTTGGGAGGGGGCTAATCGATATCCAGGCCACGGAACTGACGTCACGTGACCTTGGGGGCGGGATTTATCGATCCGGGCGTTACATGACAATAAGGGCAAATTTATCGATCGTTTCGCCATAAAAGTACACCCAGTGACCTTGGGAGGGGGGCCAATCGATATCCAGGCCACGGAAATGACGTCACGTGACCTTGGGGGGGGGATTTATCGATCCGGGGGGGCTTAACAGGGGGGCTAATCGATATCCAGGCCACGGAAATGACGTCACGTGACCTTGGGGGCGGGATTTATCGATCCGGGGGGGAGAAATACACCCCTAGTGACCTTGGTGACCTTGGGAGGGGGGCTAATCGATATCCAGGCCACGGAAATGACGTCACGTGACCTTGAGGGCGGGATTTATCGATCCGGGGGGAGAAAAACACTCCCTGTGACCTTGAGAGAGGGGCTAATCGATATCCAGGCCACGGAAATGGCGTCACGTGACCTTGAGGGCCCGATTTATTGATTTTGGCGTCGACTTAAAGTGCGGTGACGTCATTATGAAGTCTTAGATATCGATTGACGGCTATTTCATGGTCATGCTACAATAAATCAGTCTATGGGATTGGGGATTCCATGACCAGTGGATCCGATGACAGAATCCTCAGCGATAGTCTCATTAGCTTTGTTCGTAAGTTGGCGCATTTGCATCACTCCTTGGTCCCTTTCATGTTCATGCTTAATATCATCCTCAAGATCACATGTCGCGGGTCCTGCTCGATCAAGCGCTATGGGAGACTTCAGTCAGCTTGCCGCCATACCATGGAGTGCTTGGTCTACTTCTGGCCATCATCATGGCCTTTTGCATTCCATTTGCACTCAGTGTGGTCTGCGGTTTGGGTTTTCGAGCACTGGAGTCAGCTTTCTTCAACGCAGCTCTTCTTGACAAAAGGCAAAAGGCACACGGCAAGTCTTTAATTCCTTAGTCGTGCCATCGCAATTTAATATTTTTAAAACAGATTACAGGCCGACTTAAATTTTGTGATTAGATGATTTATCAGTTTATTACACCTTTATAAAAGTTGCGTTTTTAAATTTAATGGAAATTAATAAACGCTTTAAACATGTTGGATGTAATGAATTTTCACTCTGGGAAACAAAATGATTTGCATTATTGGACCATCGTATCATTGTACTGACTCGCTGACTGGATCCCATCACAGCCTCATCAACAACATGCTGTTGTAGGTCTTGTGATTTTCGCAACTCCGATACACCTGCTGGGCAAGAGCGGCGTTTGGGTCATTTTCGTCGTGCTTCTCCTGCTCCTCGTGACCTCTTGCACGTTCAGCATTGTCGGCGCTTCATCAGTCCTGCATCACGATGTCTTTGCAGAGTACATTCGAGTGAGCTCTATCCAAATCAATTTCTTGGCAATCTGAGCTTTACTTGCTAATTCCGACACCTGCGCCGAAATTTCTCATTAAGTGCATTAGGCACTGCACGGCAGATTGACCAAAAACAAGTTCTTAGGTCTGCATAAACCATTGCAGAATTGTTGAGCACCAACGAGAAAACATGATGACTCTATGACACTCAAATGCTGTGCGTGATTCATTGAATTCTGCGGTTTGTCTATTCTCTCTTCAGCCCTTCAAAAAGCAGGTAGACAAAGCAACATGTCTGCTCTGTGATAGGCGACGCGATCATCTCGCGAGCCGACGGAATATCTGTCGCTGTCGCAGCATGCTCAAATGTTCGGCATGTCAAAGTGATACCTGGTGCGACTGCAAGTGATGGCTGATAATAATGTCAAAGTAACTTTGCTGACATGATAGCCATAAAATACCAAACAATGGATTAGTTAAACATAGCTAATGGCTGGCTATTTGAATGAATTCTGTCGTTGAGTATTCTATCATTTAAATGCGCCCATGCTCAATGCATAATCAGAGCTGCTAAGTGTAAAGGAAAGGTAACGATCGCCATCTGTCTGAGGGAATGCGAAATTCAAGACAAAACCAAGGCTAAGGGATAAGTGCTTGAATCAAATAAGAAACCAACGAAGTGTTTCCATTTTCATGGAAAAATGCAGCTCATATAGTATGACAAACCAAAATAAAGTAAACTTGAAGATTGCTAGGTGTACCAGTCTACTGAGCTGACATTATAAACCGAACAAGCGTTCGACAATCTGGCTGTGCATTTCCTTCGCATCATGAACTTGATAACGTTTGCATAGAGTTGGCTAGACATGGGCTTTTCTTGCTGACAACACACAATGACACTCAAAATTGGCATTAGTGATAAAAATTTTGGCACGATAGTAGGGCGACTCTTCTCTCGCTTCTTTGTTTTGACAGGATCAAGGAGGAATGCAGCACCAGACCTGCCATAACACTGGTGTATGGCTGTCGGACACACGGTGCATATCGTGCCTACACGGACGAGATGTCGAGAAGCGAGCTACCGATTGCCTTTACTGTGACGGCATGCATGATACCAGCATTCATTATGTTCTCTGAAATAGCGGTATGCACATAACCCTATTCTTTCAGGGTCATGTGGTTCTGGTAGCAGATTGGCTGATGCCCCACCAACGCAGCACAATGTGACTGCGATGCACTATTTCCATCCGCTCGATAACTTAACAGGTTATAATAGCAAAGTTGAATGACTGATCCCATTTGGTGAAATGAGGCTTTGCGTAGAAGGGCGAGTAGATAAGCAGACACGGCCAAGTAGGTCTCAGACGAGAATAATCGGTGATGTGGTGATTGCCTAAATGTAGTCAACGAGTCATTTATGAGCGCATTTAAAGGAATATCAAATTCAACGTGTTTAGCTGGGAGTAATTTTAGGTGTTTCGCACTAAGCGATGTTAGCATCGCATGTCCCCTCTTAAATCGCACTCGATTTAGGATTTCAGGTCCGCACATAGTTTTACTGTTTATAATGCAACAAAACATCCTTATTTGATCTATTAAACAAGACTTTTAAAATGCCTAAACCAATTTTGATGCTAGAAAATGGTGGCTCAACTGATCTAATGTGCCTTTTAATCTATCATTCATACACTCTCCGGTTTAGCTAGCTGCGATGCCCCGCTGTAGTTTACACTGACTTGCCAAATGCATTCACTGCCTCTGCGCATTGCGGGCGCTGATGAGCTGTGATTTATCGTTCGTTCCGTTATTCTTGCACTATTAGCCGAATTCTTCTTGCGTTAAACTCATCCATCTTGCAATGTCAAAAGCGAACATTAGGGTAACGCTGGTTTAATATTTACTAGGTTCGCATGTGTCAAGAAAATGGATAGAACTGGCACTGGCAACAAGGCAATGTAGCGCTTTTTTAAGATTATGTTTTTCCATATTTCTTTAATCTCGATCTATGCAGCATACATCATTTGGGCTGCCTGTTGGCTGAATGACCGACTGACTAATCTTCATACTGGCCGAATTAGTGTTTGGTTTAGAGAACAAAAGCGTTTGGAGCTAGTCATCTAAAATCTAAGCAGTTTGGTTTGATATATCTGCAGCACAAAAGCCCAATTCCTTCTCTTGTAGATTTCGCATCATAACACAACGCCTCACAGTTTGCTTTTGCACTATTTGCTGTATATTCCACGCCATGAGATGGTTGACACATCAGATTCCATGAAAGTGGTATTTGACAATGTTTTTATGCATAAGTTCTCATCGCGTTGAGATGCGTACCATAGTAATCAGAAGTCCGTCACTCAGCCGTAACACAGGCATACGTGTTCATCTGCCGACGCATGCGAGCCAATAGTTGGTGTGAGATGAGCCCATCTAGCTACAGAATGATCTCTCCTCCTAGAGGCATTTTTATTGACCTTCATTTCCAAGTAAATATTCTAGCGCTTGATTTTGGTCAAAAATTGAACGACAATGCCAGCATCAAAGCGATTTGGAGTGTTCAATAACCAGTCTCAGTTGCGCCACTGGGCTCTAAAGGAGGCACTACTTCCTCAATCCTATTCCATACCTTAATTACTGGTGGCAGCTCTCCAGGTAGTGGCATTCCTATTTTCTTGTCACTACCATCGGACAATTATTCTTGCAATTGCAGTCGAAAGCGGAAAAGATCAAATTGAGTAGACGAACGTCGAACGGAATGGGTTGCAGAAAGAATCATGCTTAAAGAGCGGAGGAAAATTAATCTGACAGATGGGAAGCGCAAGCGAGTGCGAAAGGTAAGAGAACAGCATGATGGCAGAGGTCAGGTGTTTTCCTTGTCTTAAACTAAAAAATTCCCATCGAAGTGAGGCTGTTTTATAATTTTTTTTTTGCCGTTGCTTTCAGTTAGTTTGGGGAATTACGCTGGCACATTTAACTACGGTTTGCATTTTAGTTGGCGAATTTCCTTTTCTACGGTCTCTGCACACCCTTTGTTGGATGCCTTTGCCTTAGCATTCTTTGGGAGCGTCTTTCGAAGGCTGCGCTTCTACTTGGCTACTTCATTAGTGCAGGGGCATCACTTACCACCTGGTTCGTGCTTGATAAAGCGTCATCATTGGGTATGTTTCTGGCTCTTCTTGCCTTACTGTGAGCTAAAATAGAGGTGTCACTTCTTTATTATTGAATATGACCGCCTTCAGCCAATCAGCAGTTTATTGAGGAGGCTGTGCTAATATTACATGAGGTTTAATGGCAATGCCTCTTTAAGCAGGCAAGTGTCTATGGCGTTAGTTACAGTAAAAGGCTCATCCAAATCTATTTTGCGTGCATTCAGAATTGACCACTGCATGTACAACACGTTGGATATGATTTAAAACCAGCGCAGACACTTAGAACAGACTGATAATTGCATTATCTATAAAGAATTTCTTGCTTTTATTACCTTACTTATCTTTTCAATGACCAGATTCTAAGCAGACCCAGCTTACGGGGTTGGGGATAGCATTTTTGGGCGGCTTTCTGCTACCTGTACTGATCACTGTCCTCCTCACCAAACCTCTTCCACCCAAATTGGCGTCAAGCGTGTGGTGCTGCGTGCAAGAGATTGATAATCCTCTCATGCCATGGCCTGAGATCTTCACTCGGCAGGCAAACCAGCCATCCACCTGACCTTTGCAAGAGTACAAAATTTGCCTTATCTCCTAAAGCCTTTGCATAGTTCAGAACTGTTTCAGTCGAGATTATTTAACCAAATGATAATGGCATGCCTTTCTATTTAATCATTCAATGCTTGTATCGGACTCCCAACATTGGGTTGACGGCCAGACAAACGGATCTGCGGTTTTCTCCACGCCTAAGTGAGAATAAACCACCCTTGTCGGAGGTGCGCAGAGCCCTAGCACCACTGCGTCGCCTAACCTGGTGCATCGTGATTTTCAACCTCGTCGTATTTCTCGGTGTCTGGCAAATACTTGGACACGCCATAAAAACACTCAGCTTCGACCGCTTCTTCTTCCTTGTATGCACATTTTACAACACTAGAATTTCTTCACCCATCAACGAATAGTGACTACTTTGGTGTCAACGAATTCCAATAAGTTATTAAAATTGAAGTTTCTAATTTCTGACAAGAATTTGTAATGCAGTTACCTTAAATGACCGGCCTGTGCACACTTCACAAAGCACATACCTTAAGCAAAGCTGTGTGTTTAACAACCTTTTGACAACATTACCTGCAAGGCACATGAGAGATGTGTGCAAGGAGAACTATATGGTCGTTTTCTAACCTCAGTACTCTAATTATTGTGCTTTTAAAGGCGACTGCATTTACACTGAATTCATGGCTCTTTATAAAAGGTGGGATCAATTGAAGTTTGGACATACCTATCTACCATCATCTGTCTCGCTTCTTCTCTGTTCCTGCAAACCTGCAATCAAAGGGTCTACTTTTGGCACCGACTTCACAGGCTCAGAATGTTGATGAGGTAGTGATTGGAGCTTCATTTCATTAAACTTACCTTGTAAAGTAGGT
>JADWOT020000827.1:0-27883 GCA_036345935.2 Taenia hydatigena
CTGTTGAAAGCGTTCCGAACAACAAAAGTATCACTGAGTGTCAATAATTTGCATAAAATTCACTGGAGTGTAGGAAGCTACTCCAAATGTGCCAGCTACACTCAAACAATTAGCAGCGTTTACTACTTAACACAGTCAGTTGCAGCAAAGGAGCCAGAGTTCTTCAGTCCTGACTCCTTTAGACTACAACAGTGCAGAAAGTTCTCTACATATTCAATTGGAGATGAAGTTCATGCAGTCCTTCCTGAGTTACTCCGTGGAGCCTGTTACATCGAACACCACGTTACTGACGAGCCATTTAATTTTTGTCCCAGCACCGACAGATAGGCTCAAATCAAGTCGACTGTCTATAGTTATAGCTACAAGCTGTAGATCCGCAAGTTCAGCTTGCCTTATAATTGCTAGCACAGTTCCGATCATGAATTTGTCTCGCCTATGTGCGCATGTGATTAACATCACACATCGTGCACATTTTTTCGAGAAAAGCAAACTCCGAAATTAAGAATTTATTAGAGCGAGGGAGAAATTTTACTCAAATGTAAATATTGGAAGTTGTTGTGGACGAATCAGCTAATATTGGATGTGCCTCTAGTCCAAAAGCAGAGCGCTTTTGATTATCTCAAGAGCAGAATTCAAAGTGGTCTTTGCATCTTCAGCTGATCCAAGCGACGTGTTGACCTCTGCCACCACAATCGATTTCAGCAGTCCTAGACAGCAATTTATAGTGGATTCATCCTCATTTTAATTCAGAGAAAATGTATAAAGACGCGATGAGGATCTTTGCAACCCCATTCTTTACGTGTGCTGCAGTGAATGTGTCACAAAGCACTCCAGTGACTACAGATTTAGCACATCACTACACTGTCTCTAATTATTTTGCTACTTATTCGCACCACTAGATGAAAACCACAGCCTAGTGCGACCTTCAGAATAATAAGCTAATAATGTTGATCTGTTGTTTCTCAAGAAAAATAATCAACAGGATTCTTTAAATATGTTCATTCGTTCCAGCAAGCAGGTGTTTCTCTTGCAGTAGTACCATAAGCAGCTGCTCTATCTTTGTTTTAGTCGAGGAAAGGTCGCTGCTGTCAATGCAGTTAAGGCATAACCATAAAAGTCGAAACTGCTAGCCCACCTGTCTGACCAAGAGTCTTGCAAATGTACTTGCCCTCGTCCAACGATAGACCACCTGCAACGGGAGTTCCTGTGCTGGGAGCGTACTTCGTATCCAACCCGTCAATGTCGAAGCTCAGGTGAATTTGACAATTAGGACTGTCAAACAAAAATGTTTCCCAAATTAGTGTTTTGTTTACCCATCCTCTCCAAAATGTATGTCTTTCAGCAACCACTCACCAAAACCTCATTATGGTCTTGAGAGTTATCTCCATGACACTCTCAATGCCAATCCTTCGCACATCGTCCATATTAAAATACAGAATATTGAGATCCTTTATGAACTTCCCAAAGCAAGGAGTAAATTGTGAGCTTGCCCTTTCTCCATTCGATTGGTATGAAGGTCGAACTTACAGCTCTGGTGTATCGACATCCCGAAGTCCGATGTAGAGCAGTTGATTGGCTTCAAGACTGCATCATGCATAGGGTGAGTGAGCGTCGGTCAGGTAAGTAATTGTAAGTAATGCAAGGAGATCAGACCTACACTGGTTTGATGGTTTCAAAGCCTTGAGTTTGCGGAATGAGTGTGCTGGTTTCGTTGAGAAGGAAGGAGAGGAGCATGCCGTGAGTGTGACGAGAAGTAGAGCTGCTGGGAGTATTGATGTCAGCGTGTGCGTCAACCCAGACAACAAAAGAGTTGAGGAAGATCTTCAAGTGACCCGCAATTGACCCGATCCCGATGCTGTGGTCACCGCCCAGTATGAGTGTTATGTCGTTCTCCTCCACACTTTTGGCGACGCACTCTGTCAGCTCTAAAGTGGTTTTCACCAGTGCTCGCTGGTCTCGCAATTCAAAATAACATCCGCTTCACGGTCTTTCGGCTGCGTAACTTCTCCACAGTTATTTACTTTGGCACCTAGCGTTGGGCAACAAAATAGTAGAAACAGATAAGCACTGAGAATTTAGACAAATCATATGAATGAGGTAGAGCGTAGGTGGCTCTGCAAGGGTGAGCTAGGAAATTTGGGGAGATGTAAAGTCAAGCTAGCAGATAATTTACCCAATTTCCTCAAAAGCTCTATGAGACCATAGCTCAGGATGTCCCTAGGTCCATTCTGAACCCCATCCTTTGGTTGACCCTTGTCGATAGCTGCTGCCACAATACCCAGAGAGGAGACGTGAGTTCCAGAACTCTTATCCATGCTACGAAAGTGCGAATTGGCTGGGTGTGGGTTGTAAGCACCTTTTATACTCCATGCGTTACAACTTTGTGTGACTGTCAGGCTACTATTTCCCTGTGTTTACGATAACAATTGATTTGGATGCTTATGTGGTCTCTAGCGCAAGGGCGTCGAAGGCAATCGTATGACGATAGTGACTTAATTCACGGAACGCGGATCAAGCACTTGTTTATGTCTCATGGAATCTGTTTATAACGTTAAGATCTACTGCCCAAGTGGAGCCATAGTTGCCATTGGCGAAGTAGTTTTTAAATATTTTATGTTCAGGTACCTAGGTGTGCCTGTGAACCTACTCCTCCTCGAGCAAAACATGTTTGCCTGTTATTTAATGCTGGAACTCGACGAGAAAATCGAAGTAGGGGAAAATTATGCATGTGTAGAGGCATTTGTCGTGGATGTTGGAAGAGATTTCCGCTTCACTTCATCAAGTGCATAAAGCATCCAGCAGGTGACACAATCTTCCCTAATGCCAAATGTCACAATGTTCACAACTTCACTCTTTGGTGAAAACATTGCTGTCACCATCAATGAACCATATCGTATGACTTGGACACTGCAATCAATCACTACCATTAGAGCGACATCGGTATGCTTAGTGGTTACCAAGATTATAAAGCTTGTACACAATTAAAAGCACGAATTTAAATAAAATTTGAGATGTGGTGGTGCCACCACAGGTGGTGTGATGCTGTAGGGTGTTGAGGGTATTATGATGCACGGACAGCAAATATTGTTAATATTTTATCGTTAGAGTTCATCAGCATTAATAAAGTGCCGCCGTAGAAATGGCTCCCGTAAATTTGGCTTAGACAAGTGTCATTCATAACAAAGGGAATGATGCGGTTGATTCTGCTGCATTATTTTCCCCACTTATTGTGGGAACTTTGCAGATACCCAAAACTAAGCAGTCGACTTTAATTTACGTCAACACATGATGTCAGAGGTCACAAAATCCCGCGCAGTTTCTTGACCTCATAATGTATCCAGTCAGCATGTCACTGCAGGTAGTGAGGTGGTGGGGGGTGTGTCAGATAATAAAATACAGGGACATTTTTGGCGGGTCTGATACAGCCGGGAGGAATTGTGTTTGTCGCAGTAATGGTTCCTATGAGGGAAAGATAGGGCATAAAGGCAATGCTTGAGGGTTGAGAGGCCCTCATTGAGGAGAAAGGGTTCAATTTACTGCATTGGTTAGTGTCTTGAATTTCCTGTATTAGTTAATGGCTATAATAAGCTTGAGGAAGATAGAGTCGACTTTGCGTGCCCTACAAAGATACTTTTGTGAGAGTCCAAGAATGTTATTAGTTCCACAAACCGACTGTCTAGATTCCATCGCCACTCGCCTCAGATTTATTATCGAGGAAGTCGTTGGACATCACAAAACCCCATCTCTGAATAACCCATCAAATAGATGCACGATTCGTATGTTTTATTACTCATTTACCATTAAAGTCCATCAGCATCTTTAAAATGCTGCCAAAAATATGTTGCAAATCAAGGATTCATAAATGTCAGCCATAAAACAGAAAGTCATGTGGTAAATACCACGGTATGACTTTTTAGAAAAAACGTAGAATTTCTTGCTATTGTCTAATTTTAGCAGCTGGTATTATCTTATCAAAATATGAAATCAAAAATTACAAAACTGCGCTCCTAACGTATCAAGAAGTACAAAGCATAAGAAAGAGCAGTTTGCTGGGAAAATAAGTTGCAGCACCTGCATCCCAGCTAAATGAATTGGCAGGCGTTCCTTGGCTGCAGATTTATTTGCCGTTAACTTGCTTTTATTGCTACGTGATGCGTTACTGTGCGTGCCGCTGAGAACTCAAGCAGATTAACTGCTACTGATATTCAAAGGGTGCTGTCATGTTTTAAACAAACGCATCCATGTTTTGCATCTAGATCTATATTAGGGAGAGCTTAGGCATTTCGCACAAGAAGGATATGGCGTAAGCGAAAGTGAGGTTGTTTTGTAGGATAGCAAGGCAAGAACAAAAGAACAGAAAGGACGGTCTTAAAACAGTGGACGACAGCAGTAACCTTGAATAGGTTTCAGCGACATCGCTCTGTTTAAAGCCAATGTGCCCTTCTCTAATTCCCCTCACCATATTTTACTTCAGTAGGAACCACTGAGTTATGGTCTACGGCGGAATGAAATCAAGAATGATAGCTTAGAGAAGAAGCGCTTTTGGATAGAGAATAATTTTATCAGCCCCTACTTTATCTGGTCTGAAAACAAGCTGACGAGAAAGCCGCAGTTTTCAAAAGGCACTTTGCAACTAAAAACTTAACTGTGCAAAATCAAAAGTGGAAGTAAAACAACAGCACTGTCATTACATAAAAGGTTTAAACATGTGTAATTTCTTTGAGGCTACACTTCAAATTAGCCGTCACGAAGGCTCTCTCTTGCTCGTGGAGGTCGCGTCGTAACAACTCCACTTCAATAGATCAGACCAATTGATGAAATCCTCGTCTTCACGCCTGACACAACACAGTCTCTAATTCGATGGTACAGCAGACGGCAAAAAAGTGTAGAATTTCCCAATTTTGTGAATAAAATCTTGCGTAACATTTATCTTACTTGATTTATCCCTCCTCACATTCACGAAAAGTGCAAGGCCTTCTCTGATGGCTCTTAGCTCATTTTTAAGAAATCGCCAAGGGCACACAAGGTGTACACAAGGTAGACAATGCAATCGAAGTCGTCAGACTCATTGTCATTGCCTGTATTCGCTTTCTTTTGGATGACATAATGCCTACCACCTCCATGGTGATCTCCAATTATGATAAAATTACTTGTTCTCGCAAAACGTGTGTTCACTGGATACCCGTTTAGGGGAATGTCCCTGCCAGCTTCTACACGTGGTGTTTCCAATAGCAGTATGTACTCGCAATAAGCCATCTTGTCGATGTTAAGGACGGTGCCAGACAAAACTGTACAGTTCTTTGGGCTTGGGCATGAGGCAACGTGGATGCAAGAGCTTGACAGGAGACAGTTTGTTGTGTATGGTATTAAATAGCCTCGGAAGCCTTTTGGAAGGAGATCCGCAAAGACCGTGGGAACAACAACTGACACAGATGCTTGTCTAGCCACGTCCACTGCTTGATGTGCTGACTCATGGCAGTGGAGTGTCATCGTGTGGAAAGCATCCACTTCGACTGTGGAACAGTAGTACAGAAGTTTATTAAGTCTGGAGCATCAAGGGATTCGCATATTCGTAATAGCGATTCCGGTGGAGGATCTGTGATCTTCTAATGTTTGTTGTTTTGATGTTTTGTTTTGTGTAAAAATGCACGCGATATAAGGTGATGTAGGAATTGGATGTACAAGAGCAGGTTAAAAAAGCTGGTAAGTAGAGAGATATGAGCATAAGCAAGCAAGAAGAAATAGATGAAGTCTACTGAGATCCACCATTGTTGGGAGATTTTGCAGAGATTGACGGTGTGGCAGAGAAGTTGATATTTATATTAGCCTACAAATCAAGTTAGATATCGGCATGGCCTCGCCTTGGCGCCAGCACATTGGTTTTTTCGTGTTGTCCAGAGCGAAATGTGCCAAAATCAAAATGCTGAACAGCAAAAATGAAATCAATGAAACAAAGAACTCATTTCCCTTGATAGCGATTACAACCTATTATAACAATGGCGTCGATGCGGCGCCTTCCTTACTGACCGCAGCTACTTGTACCATCTGACACGCAACCATTATCCGGGTTGTCGTCCCACGATCAAATGCAATTTCCGTCAAAAATCATGGTTCATGTGTACGTCGTCCAAGCAGATCTCTGGTAGTTTCATGCAATTATTCTTGCTTTCAGGTGTCAAATCCGAGAGAGTCTTATAACAAACTTGATTAGGAAGATACTTTCCTTAATAAGAATTAAGGAAAAATTCTTATTAAGCTTTCCTTGTATTTATTTGATATTAGTAAACAGCGGATCAGCATTGCTAGCTTAATATTTTATTAGAAGTTGCGCAAGGATGGGTCTGTCGGTGCAACCACAAAAGAACTGTGGTTTTCGGGCGATGACGTAAATAAGTGGCATAAATAACCTCCGAGAGTGTGGCAATATTTTGGACCCTCAATGAGTTGCTTTACTGTATCGTTTCTGCCATTCAGTTCTTCGTCAGTGTCTCCGTCCTACTTCGTTTCGACTTGCCTCCGGTCTTCTTTTTGTTCTCCACTTCCGTCGTCTCCATCCTTGTCAACTCGTTTGTTTCAGCCTTCCACCCTGTCGTTCTGAAGACGTCAAAGGACCGAACCAGATTGATAAAGTAGAGATTAGGGGTTGGTTGTGCTACCAACCCCTTTTCCTTCTTTTTTTCTTGTGCCACCTTCCTATTGTTCTGCCTTGCTTCATTTGCGTGCGTCATGTCTCTATTATTACCTCTGGTATCCCATGTGAAACGCGTAGAAAGAGAAAGTTGTGCTTAGTCTCTTTAAGCATGCCACTGACAAGAAATTCACATTTCCTTCACTAAGCTAAATGCTTCATATTTAGCCTAGTCAAGTGGCTAAGTGAGCGGGTAAATGCATCATCGATGCATCGATGAAAAGATGGGCGAAAGAAGGCTACACTAAAGCACCGTGCAGAGGCATCCAACGGTGTCCACTTCCAAACATCATTTTCCTTCTCGCGCGATCTCTGCTTCGCTTCTACCGCAATCTTTTTTTGTCTCTTTCTGCTGAACATGCAGGTCACTTCACGTTCACGGACGAACTGCATGCGGCTCTAGTGTCGTTTGTGATGCGAGGCAAGGATTCGGCCAAGCACGATATTGTGAATTCGCACCAGAGACATACATATTTTAGCTGCATAGAATTCTTTAGGGGTATGCAGTTGTTCCTTTGATTAAACGCATATCTTGCACTGTGTTCACCGTGCTGCACTTGCTTATAATGGCTCTTACATGCATTGAAAATCGCAAAGTAAACAGCGGCAGCAACAGCAGCAGACCTAGTAGAGTGCAGCAAAGTGCCTCATATCCATGTCGCACTGTGGAAGCACTGTAGCGCAGTACTCGAGACTAGGCCTAACTAGATCACACTAGATTGTACTGGAAAATAATAGGCTAAATTAGCCACCTAGGCTAGATTGTGACAGGTTTGGAGGAATCGGGAAGAACAGCCGCGGGTTGGCACTGCCTCATCTTCAGAGACACCTTCCTACGATACCATTCAAGCCAACTCCAACACCCTCATTTGGCCCACCTAATCGACTTACTAATTGTTGGCGCATTAAAACAATTTAATGCATCAAAGTTTAAGGAAGGGCTTGCATTAGGCAAGCGCTTGAATAATACCTTCATTAATTATGGTAATTAAAAGAGTTTGCTTTGGTATCACAACTATGCCATTACAAATCATACTTCCATGTTTGCAAGGCCGAGTCTGTGCATTAATAATTTGCATTCTATTTCCTAAATAAAACTGCAAAATTGTGTTGCTTCTGGTCATCATTCCGAGGTACAATCGGCTAGTCCAGCTCCGATATTGTAGTCGCCATTTAGCCAACGCCTAATAACCCGTCCTCACTGCAGACATTCTCGTTATCAGGCAGTTTGTTACGTTTTCGAATCATTGTCAAGGTTGCAAAGAGATCATACTGTGTTAAGCTATCCGCCAGCATGTTGTTGACTGTGACTCTTGCTCAAGCAATAACGTGTTTCCCAAGGCTGATTCACTAACGTCAGTAACTAACATAAACCATGGAGTGCTCGATTTGAAGTTGGTTAATGCTTACATCGTGCGGGACGGACCATTTGCTTTAGTTCTTTGGACGTCTTAACACGCTCTCTCTCTTACTTAGGAGCCTATTCTGCCAGCTTCTCTTTTAAGTTACGCAGGGAGCTTTCAGTCTCAGCAAAATCCTTGGCAAAAGTAACTCATGAATGGACTTAGGTGGAGAAAGAGCTGCATCATTTACACCATCGTGACTGGTAGCTACAGACAGACAGCTTTTGCGTTGCGCATGAACCAGTGCTACAGACAGCCTTTGAGCCAGTTATGGACAGTCACTCGATTTCACTCTGCAGACGTCGGCGCCAATGCTGACGCTTCTGCTACCATCCTTTTTTCCTCCACTGTAGGCAATCTTAGAAACGCTGAAGCAACCTCAAATATGTGATCAAGTGTGGAAATGCATTTATGTTTACGATTAATTCAGCTACACGGAAGTCAGAAGGAGTCTGCATGGAACTCCTTCTAGCTTGTTGTATGCTTATAAGAATGAGTGGGAGTTGTTTGCGAGCAGGCGGGATCGAAAATGAAAGGCTGACATGATGTTAGAGCATAATGCAGTGGACCACAATATGAGAATTTTAAGTTAATAGCTACTTGAGGACTTTGTAGCGCAGGACCGTAAGCAGCCCACAACGCTTCCTCGATTCATCGATTTGTCCAACGTCGTGTTTGAGCAGGACACGTATCCACCCAAGGACTCTTCGTAGGCGAAAGTTACAGACGAATTGTTCTGCCGAAATCTGGAAGATCTTTGTATGCTTCTCGTCACCATTGTCTGCTTATAGTAGAGGGTATAAGAAGTCTGAAACAACAGCAAAAGAATCGTTTTAGGGCAAGTAATGTTCCTTAGCTATGCTGAAATGTAATGCAGCGGGACTTTGGAACTATGCACACGAAATTAACGCAAAAGTCCTGCTTTAGTGTTTGCTCCGTTGCTATACCAATTCACTACATTAATGAAACGTAAGCCTTAGTTTGGGCTGTTTGAAAACACATTTGTGAGGCACTTTTTTAAATAATGTGCAACCTTTTTGTCTGCAACATGAGGAAAACAAAAGACCATCTAGGATAATGTAGGCAATACGAAAGTGATTTGATTTATTTAAGCCAGAATTTGACCTAAAATGGGTCTAATGGAACAGTAAGTTGTAGCCGAATTGGAGGGCATAACTGGTATAAGTTTAATGAGTTTCAGCCATTTGAACGGTCGTAGATGCAGTGCATCCAAGACATTAATGAAACCTAAGAAACGAACAAATGTAGACCATTGGGTCTTAGTTCCACCTGCAACTACTATCACGCTCATTCCACTTACGATTTTTAAGTAAAAATTAAGGGGACTAAATAGTCGTGTTCGGATTACTGATTGATCACCAGCACTTTTTGAAGGAAACACCTAACCTCATTCACACACCTCCAAGTTAAGCGTCAAGTTATCACGGTGATGAAGGAAAATCTCCAATCAAGAAGTAAATATGACAAGAACTCATCACTAGATCAAGTGACAGAGCTGACGAAAGCATAGGGAATGAGGATTAGGCTTATGATTACATTTGACTGTGAATAATTTAGAGATATTTAACAATTCTTTCTGCGCTACACGTAAGATGAGCCTACAATGTGCCCTTGCAAAAGCATTGCTGCGTGACCACTGGCAGCCAACCATAACAATGACTATCAGAGAATGCAATACACAAATCATTAAAGTAGGTAAACACTGGCAGTTTATTCTGTGCCTCCAACAGGGCATATTTTCATGCCTCAAATCTGCAGTAGCCCAGAATTTCATCAACACAACTGTAAAAGGCGACCGTTCGACTGAGTGTCTTAGTGTTTCTATGACGCAGAACGAACAGCGAAACGCTTTTATCTTAGCAAGTGGCTTGTTAGGTATTACATCAGTTAGTCAGTTACAAGTGTAAGTGAGACTGTGAAGATTAACTTCCCAAGATTTCTTGACTGAGACTGGGCGCGGAGCTGGATTATTGCTGACGAGAGCGTAGTGCGCATGAGAGGCGAATAGTCCTCGTCTAAGGAGGAATTCAAACTGGCCTTAAATCCTTGATTTCACTAATTCCCATCCACACTTTGTTAGCTGACATAGCAATTTTGACAGATGGATCAGTGAGACCTCGAAAGTTGTCCGAAGTACGTGCAGCTGTAAGTTGGGAGTGAAGCATTAGGCTTATGATTGCATTTGACTGGGAATAATTTAGAGATATTTAATTATTCTTTCTACGTTACACGCACGATAAGCCCACAATATGTCCATTTTAGAAAGGATACTGCCAAAACCTTACTGGTAGCAGTTTTGTGCCAAAAAAATCACTAGACCTTTAAATATAAACAATCAAGGCTATGCAGCATAAGAGAAGATCACGTTGTCTTTTGACAATCACTCAAATTGCATGTTCTGAAGCGTGACTCACCGTGGCTGGAACGATATTAGGTTGGAAGGATGGATTTAGGCATCTGAAGGGATTGACTCAAATAATATCTGAATGCAGCTGCATCCTGTTGAAATCCATCTCCACAAAGCCCATCAAACATAAAACGGATATGAAAGTGTTGGAATGATGGTGCTTTTACAAGACCACTTTGAAGTGTGCATTATTATTAATTTATTGGTAAGCAACATCTTTGCTTTTCTAACTTGACATCCTTCTCAGTTCTGTACTGTCCAATCCAGTCCATTGCATTCTGGGCTACGTCAGCCTCCAGTAATCCCATTCGGTTGGATCATTTGCGCTTGGGCCCTTTTTGACTGTTTGATAATCATCAAGATAACACGTACTTTAGCACAGCTTTTAAAAAAGGCTTTTACTCGACACGACATTGTAATCCACGAAGAAGGCTTACGGTTGCATTCTATCCAGCTAGCGTGTAGTATTCGCAAATTTTATTTGCCAAAATAAGGACGATTTAAATGCTATCTGCTGATGGAAGGCGAAGGCATTGCGATGCTGGAAGAACTAATGTTGGTTGGGGTGCATGTTGTTCACGCAGTCCAATTTACGCCATGGCCTGACGCTGAGAGGGCGCATAGGATGACCGTGTCAAGGCCAATCCACCGCAAACGATACACCGTTTACGACCCCATGGGCGATCACTTTAGGTAAACAAGCCAACGATAGCATAAATATGCAAATTAGCTGCTAAACTAGACATGTTTCGCGTTGTAAAATATTTGCTTACTAAACGAACTTCGGTGTAAACATAATTACTCGACTTCTTTTACTTTGTCATCTTCCAGTGTCCAATCTCACTTTATTTATGCAGTTTTAAATTAGGTGCATTTTCCTTTTGGATATTTGAGTTTCATATGTAGAGGTGACACTTGTGAGTGTGGTGGTAAGTAAGATTCTTGCTGGTTACCGATGGCGAGGCGAATCACACTCGGTTCTGCTCTGGTGACGCATGTGGATGAGCTGAAATGCTGGCATTACGTTTGAGAGCGTGGTCAACGAATGCCTCTTCCCCCATCGTCGTCACTGTCGCATTAGTATTAGCATATGAAGTAGACAAATCCTAAAATACGTCCACCATTTACACTCACATTGAGCGCTCCTACAAAGCATTCTCTTTCACGTCACATCTTATTTTGGAAGTCGAACAGCAACTTATGCTGGGAGTCTGTTCAAAAGGGTGGATAGATGAATGAGCGCATAGTGGGATGAAGGTACGGGCGTAGGAATGGTTAAATAAGGCCTGAAGCGGACTGATTGCTAGTGCCTTGACCAATAAAAAATAAGTAAATTAGCAGAATTCAGGTGTTAATGGAAGTGCAAATCACTGCTATTTGATGTTTAGCTGGGTCAGCCTCTTCCAATAAAATTGTCCTCAGAAAGATACGTTTTTTTTAAGAAGGACTAGAAGGTGAAGGCTCTAATTTCCACACAAAATATAACCTGCAAGGGCCGACCCAACTGTCGATTTTGGGCTTTGGCTAATGTGAGAGAAGTTTGATGTTTTGACAGATGTTTGTAAGACCATGGTTCTTCAGTATAACAATTAAGAAATTTTTAATCAAACACTGCTTTTATTCTTGATGCTCAAGAAACTAGTTTTACCGCTTTGACCAAATGTCCTGACAGTATCGAATGCATGATATGTTGGAATGGAAAGAGAGGGCTAAGAAAACACGAGAGCTAGGCGGTTCGATAGGAGTTTAATTCTAATCTTTCTAAAATAAGTGCATTTTTGCTACTGAAGCATGAAAGTGCTCTTTGCTGAACCACCAAGACTACCAAGTGGATGGAAGCAAGATCGGCTGCCGTAAGGGACTAGTATTCGTACGTGCCATACCGCAGTGATTTAAATGGACTAAGTTTGTGCATCGGATTTGAATCGATGAGCGTCAGTACTTCTGCTCTGCCCAGTGCTCCCAACATCTGCTTTTTGCGGCAAAACACATCATAAAGTGTTGTTAGTTCTGAACTGTTCCAGCATCTCGTCGTTTTTCCACATGAAAGTATGGTAGAGCTTATATTAGTTTCCATTTTATGGAAACATGCATCAACGTGCCTTGACAATGAAGTCGTTTTGCTAACAAGAATGCTCCATACTTGTCTACAGAGGTAGAGATTTCTCACTGACTGTTTGTGGTATTAAAGTGCGGCCCAATTTGTCGAAGGCCAAAATAGAGGGAGTGTTTTGAAGGGGCTTGGACACTGAGTGAGAATGCGACGTGCTTGACTTTCCTCCGTTGCGCAATAGTAACAGCCGAGGCGAGATAAGCCATTCCTCTTAAAACACAGAACATTTAATAGAAAGCTGACGATTAGCCCACAGAGCATGACTTCACCCACCCCATTTCAAACAAGTTCACCGCAGCCTAGACGATTTATTATTTTCTGTCAACTGTAACTCGTTCTCAAAAGGAAGGCTCATTTGTTCATTAAAAAGCTCGCTGACCAACCTCACACGATAAGCTTACAGCGCTTACAATCGGCCAATTATAAAAAAGGTTGAGGGAAAAACCTTAGAGGATAGATGATGAGCTCAATTGCACAAATCAGGGCGTCAAATATAAGTAGTAGAGTATACACTTACTGCAGTCTCTGCTAGGCGACAAAATCACAAAGAACATAACTGCGAGGAACGAGGACGGACTCGATTTTGTGGCATCTGGGGCTCCGTCGAGGGCGTAATCTTTCCAGAGTTCGTCTTTATGCGCATTTTCGGTGCTATGAGAATGCGATGCAACGCCTCACAAAAGGAGTGCAAAATAAAGTGTATACTGTCAAATTGGGCGATTAGGTTCTTGATGAAAGAGTGTAGCGGGTTCTCTCAGTTCTCAAATAACGGCAATGTACAGAAGAGGCGACTCCCTTATCTTCTGCAACTGAGAAACGGAGAGCAGAAGCCATTCCTGGAAGCAAGGAAATTGACTTAACTCGGAAACGCTCTCAACTTTCCAAATAACATAGCTACTTATGTTTCAGAAGTGACTGGCTGCTGATGGGTTGATAAGATTTAGCCTAGAGTGAAATCGACCTCCCCAATAAAGAACTTAAACGAGGTGTACAGCCAAAATAATGCATGAACCTATGCTTTTGGAATTTCAAAGTCCAAATTATTTTTACACGAAGACGATTTTTCTGAGCGATACTTATTCCTCTCATTGGTTAAAAGATTTATGAGTTGGGCCCGAACCCGTTGAAAACATGAGACAACAATATTTGGGCCGAATACACAAATTCGACAAAAGGAAAGGAATTGGGACTGTACTACTTATGTTCTTTAAATGTGCTTTGTAGGCCAGGGGCGAGAGGACAATTGAAACCTGGTTGCGGAGTGGCGTGGTGACTCCTAGGAGCGCGGCTTACCCCCGTCCTAAGCCCCCCTACAAGATCTCTCTGTACCTTTTCTCTTGTATATAATAAAGATGTTGAAGCATGTTTAGACTTCTATTAACAAAGGTGGTAAGAGGGAGGGAAAGGAACTTTTTACACTGGTGGCAGCATTGGCGGACCTTTCCCATTTCAAAGGAGGGACGAATTTTGGGGAATGGATGAAAACCATGAGGTTCAACATCCACTTATACTCTCAGCGGTAGAGAATTCCACTGATCCTCTATGCTCTTCCACAAGAGCTTTTCTCAGCAGCAATTGATGCCGGCGTCTCACCTAACTCCGATCCTGACCAGTGCTGTGAGATACTGGCTCAACTCGTTATCGGCCAGTGAGAGGAGTCGCTGGCTAGGGAGTTCTTTCGCCGCGATCAAAAGCCAGGCAAAAACGACGAGGAGTATGCTGGAGTCCCGCAAATCTTAGCCGAACGGGCTTTTAGAGGTTGCCCACCTAACAAGGTGAAAAGTTGGGTGGCCATTCAATTCAAAGTCGGAGTCCGACCATCGACCATCGCAGCGAAGCTCCACGCCGTGAAGACCAACGAAGCAGTGACCAGGAAGCGTCAGAAACTCCTCCTGAGATCGCCGTTTTATAAGGCCAACCGCCGACCCAATCCTACACATCCACGTTAGACTTCATCGCGCCGTATCTCAAAAGCAGGCGAGCCGCACTATTCCTTATCCTGCCTACCCTCACATGGTTCCCTCTCATTTACGTAAGCTTCTAAGAAGCTAGAGAGACGTTCCTGAAGTTCTCTTCTTGACTCAGGAGCAGCCAAGTCATTAATGAATCCTCAAGCGTTCCCAAATCTCCACACCAAGTTGTGCACTGGTCCTCCGTCTGCAAAACTTCTCTAAGCAGATGGGAGAAAGATGAAGGTAAAAGGGAAAACGTCGTTAAAAGCCTCACTAAGGGAAGAAACCCGGACAGTTTAATTTATTATGTGCCCTAGGTTAATTTGGGATGCGATAGTTGGCATTGACTTCCTTCGAAGCACCAAGGCGGTCTTGAATTTCGCAGAAGGCACATTTGTGAACAAGCAGTTAGAGAAAACAACCCCATTCAGATCTCCTCCAAATTAGAGCTCAGACGAAATCTGTAGTGCCCTTTTCGAGGCTGCGGACATTCCCATCAACGACTAAGATGAGCTTTGCTCCCAGTTGACGTAGATCACCGATAGCAAGAGAAAGGAGCTGCGCTCATTGCTTAGCAAGTATCCAAACATGTTCTCATAGCAAGAGGCGAAACTCGGACGAACAAGTGTCGTCAAAAGCACTATTGGCACCGGCGAAGCTAGACTCATTTGGCAACTACCCAGGCGAATACTACCGCCCCTACTGGAAGAAGTGAATCGTCTGGTTGAAGAGAAGACCTAGGATGAAGTTATAAGGCCATCCAAGTCACTATGGGTCCCCAATCGCACTGGTAAAAAGCGACGGTAGTCTATGGCTGTCAATTACAAGAAGCTAAATACCATAACAAAGACAGACGCTTTTCCTTTACCTCATATTAGCGACCCCTTGGATTCCCCCATGGATCAAAGTGGTTCTCTACACTGGACTCAAAATCCGGATACTAGCAAGTAGAAGTAGCGGAAAAAGACAGAGAGAAGACGGATTTCACAGTGCTCAACGGGCTTTACGAATCGTAGGCAATGCCTTTCTGGACTGTATAACGCTGCAGCTACTTTTCGGCGCCTGATAAAGACAGTACTAATTAGGCTTTTTCCAAAATTTTGCACAATCTACCTTGATGACATCCTTGTTTTCGGTAGAGACATTCGCGAGCACAACGCAAATCTTAAGCTAGTGCTAGGCGGTCTGCAGGATGCGGCATTGACCTTGAATCCAAAGAAGTGCCATTTTCACGGCGTTCAGTCACCATTTTGGGACATAGTCTCGTCAGATGGGATACGGTCACCTAAGTGAGAGCATGGCCAACACCAACCAATCAGGTGGAAATCCGCAGCTTCCTCAGTTTGACAAACTACTACAGGCCTTTGATTAAAGGCTTTGCCAAGATCGCCGGTCTCCTGCACAACCTAACCGAGAAGCAGGCGAAAAATAATTCCGATCGGGAGAACGAACATGATGAAGCCTTCGAAGAACTAAAGCAAACGCTCTGCTCCGTTCTGATTCTGGCTTGACCAAACTATGAGACCGACGCACCACCCTTTGTACTGGACACGGACGCCAAAGACGTGGCCGTGGGCGGTGTACTTTCGCAAAGAGACAAAGAGGGCAGAGAACACGTCATCGCCTACGCTAGTGACAGACCCAACAAAAAAAATGAGACAGCGGATTGCAACAGAACGTGAACTTTTCGCCATCTACACAATGATGCGACACTTCAAGCGCTACCTGATAGCGAGACAGATCAGAGTGAGAACAGACCATTTGACGCTGATCCGGTTAAAAACAAAGAAGGCGATCGACCGTTAGGGTTGCACGCTGGTACGAGGAACTGCAACGGTATGACTTTACAGTGCAATACAGAAAAGAAAATAAGAATAGCAACGCAGACTCATTGTCCAGCAGACCTCTCTCAGCAGAAGGGGATAGCGGTGTAGTGGATACGCTATTTTTGAGAGAGCCTACTAAACATCAGTGGAGGAAAATGCAGAATACTGGTCCTGATACGGCTCTTGCATAAGAGTAGTTTCTCGCATCCCCGTATAAGCCTACTGGGAAAGAGGCGAACTCGTCCAGAAGGCAGCCAGGCGGAAATGGCAACAGTAGTCCAGACTCTCCCTGGAAGATAAGGTTTCATGGTCCTAAGAAGACACCACGTTTCCCCAAGCGCCTATTTATTCCAGGTTCTTTGATACAAACGGTCCTTCAAGAGTGGCACGAGCAATTGGGTCATAAAGGCGAGTAAACGATTGTGGAGGCCTTGAGTAAACAATTCTGGTAGCCCTCTCTCCTCAGAAGTGGTAGACTTCTGCCGATCCTGCATCACTTGCAGCAGTTTCAAGAAGCCTCGCTTCACAGTAATTGCATCTCTGCGACCCATGTCTCCGGGTCCTTCAGACGAAAGAGTGGGTGTAGGCATTATAGGTCCTCTGCTACTTACCAAGAAGGAAACCAGATATATTCTTGTTATGGTTGACTACTTCACGAAAGTGGCCGAAGTGGAACTCAAGAAGTCGCAAGACGCCGAAATGTTCGCGTCAATCTACTTCAATCATTGGGTCCGTCAGCATGGAGTATCTAAGCCAGCCCATAGCGATCAAGGTCATAGTTTCGAAAGCCGACTCTTCACTGAACGATTCAGAACTCCCAGAATCGCAAGGACGCGCTCGACGCATGGGGATCCGTAGGACAACGGTTGCGTAGAAAGAATAAATCCGCATCCTAATAGGACTGTTAAAGTCTATGACCAAGGAGACATGGCCTGACGATTGGGATTTGGGCCCAAGATGCGCTCTTCTCTCGTGTAGGTCTAAAGTTCACGCATCAGCTAGTGTCTCCCCGTTCAAGATGCCCATAGGCCGCGAAAAGAGCGTCTTTTCCGTAAGGAAGAGGCAAACAACAGTACCTTAAAGAGCGTGCTAAATTCAGAGAAAAGGTTATAAAGACGTTTAATTTTGCCTAGCGACACCCACAAATGACTCACAGCAGACAAGAAAAATGCTTTAGAATTTCCAGTGCTCAAACATCGACAGTTACGTTAAATATGAGAAACACAATAATGTGATATTTGCGAACCAAATTTTTTAAATTTAATTATGGAGGTTTGTTTTAAATTGTGGATTAATATTCACTGGAACTCAAGTTCAAGGATGGCAGGCGCGTGTTGCATCTTCGTGTGTCATCTGTTAGTACTTGCGAATCCGTAGCCAGCAGAGGTGAGTGCGTTTATTTTTAATACTGGTTATTAATCCATGTCTCGTTCCCTTCCCACTTTGTGTCTACTAAGTTGAAGTTTTGTAGCATGTGTTTCTGGCTGAGTGTTGTGGACTGGACTTAGTGGCTATGCACTTATTTTTGTGCGTGATGTAAATTAAGGTTTGCATCTCCTCTTGGGTTGTGGATTTAATGCATAAGACAGCCGATTTTATCAGTTGGAAATCTGTGTGAAATTTCTGAGCATCAAAGGGTTCGATTAATACCTTCTCTACTATTTTGACCTGGTGATTCAGACCAAGTGATTGATTGTGCCGCTTTCCCATTTCGTTGGGTTACTTGTTTGTCGAAAATAAGTCGCAACTGTGGTGAATTCGGAGAGTCTGTGCATGAGCATAGAGATAACGACTCATTACCAGTTATGTAGTGTACGGGTGGTTTGTGAATGAAATACCTAGATGTGGAAATGCGGCTGTTCTGGCACTAATTGGCCCGCTCTATACTTTTGGCCTTGGTAGTTTTTGGCGTTATCTATGGTTGTTGATCTGCTACTGAGCCTACTCAGTACCTTCAGTCCATACATTCACTTATGATTTGTTCGCCTAAGGTTCGATTCGCGTCAAGTATTGCTGGATGTGAAAAATGATTCATGTGCCACGAGATTCGGTGGAGGTAACTCATTTTTGAGATGAGCCTAACATGCTAACAAATGGAGGCTTTTTGACTGCCATAGCCCAGTTCCAAGAGTGACCACGCCGTTACCACTTACCTTGAGTTGGACGTTGTGCTGGACCAGGCAGGTGGGCCAATAGTGTCTTGCAGTCTTGCTTAGCATACCGTTACAGGGTGTTGAGGATTGTCGCAGATCTCTGATGTCGTTAAATTCTGGATAATAGACAAATATGCTTTGAATTTCTCTGTTTTCATTTGTCTTCAGTAGATTGAATGAGCTGCCTATTTAGGAAAGATAAACGTCCGCACTTATGCCACTGTATTAGAATATACACACTTTTTGTATTGGAACGGGACCATCATACGCGCTTGGTTTTGAAAGGCTTTGGGCAACTGTGAGGGCGTTAGAACCGCACCTTTCGATCCTGGCGCAAAGTTAGTGAGGCCTGGAGCCCTGTCTTGAGGGAAAGGGTTGGATTATTTTGAGTGAGTTACTGAGCCTTGTTGACGACGTTAAATCAAATTCATGTCAATCATCGTGCTAAGATGCGTAAGTGGGAAAGTGAGTCGCTACTTTTTCTGCAGCCGAGTCAACGTTGGGACCATTGTTATTGGTGTCGTTCACAATTTACCCTACATCATCCCTTTTGCATTTCCGTGATGCATATCGAAAACTTTGCACAATGGTGCTCTTTGATTGCAAAGCTGGTTTTTATCAAGTAAGCTTGTAAGAACTTAGTGAATGTGGGAAGTTAGTGGGATAGAAACCCAATGAATGTCGTCGTGTCATTTATGTTGTGGGTTAAACACGGTAAGGTGGGAGTGAGTGAGTGAGTGAGTGAGTGAGTGAGTGAGTGAGTGAGTGAGTGAGTGAGTGAGTGAGTGAGTGAGTGAGTGAGTGAGTGAGTGAGTGAGTGAAGTGAGTGATGTGAGTGAGTGAGTGAGGTGGTGAGTGAGTGAGTGAGTGAGTGAGTGAGTGAGTGAGTGAGTGAGTGAGTGAGTGAGTGAGTGAGTGAGTGAGTGAGTGAGTGAGTGAGTGAGTGAGTGAGTGAGTGAGTGAGTGAGTGAGTGAGTGATGATCGCCTAGTTGGTTCGTTTTATTTTGGACGGGTTGGTCTCATCCCTATCATGCCAATTGTCGACTCCACTTGTGAGTTACTTTTGACCAATTAAAGAAGCGAACTTAGGTTAGTGCGAATGATGAAGTCGACCGTGATTTCGATGACTTATGTGGGTCCAGATGTTCGCTTACGTTAGTTATCCAAGCATTTGCTTGGCAGGTGCTGAAGTAGAATGTAGGATTTCGGGTATATCTGGGTTTCAAGTGGAATTGAGTAGAGCTATCAATGGGATGGTTAGGATTCATGCAAGAGATTGGGTTTCTTATGGTTTGCTTGAAAGAATGCGTGCTTCGCTTTCATTTGTATGACTGCTTTATTTCCGATGGAATTTGTACCTGCAGGAGGCAAAAGAGGATGCATTAATGACAAGTGTTTTGATTGAGAGATTAATGTGGGAGAAAAGTGTTTGCAATTAACCTGAGAAAGGGTTAATTGAGACATCCACTTGTGCGCCTTCGAACTCGTTCTACTTACATACGACTTAAATGGTTGTGAATTCGAGCCTTGTGACCATTTCCTGAGGCTGTTTGAGAGTTAATCATCAGTTACTTTTGTGTGATTAGAGAACCAAACTGTCGAGTTGCTCATTATCTGAGAACAACGCTATCCGCTAAAATGTTTGAGCATTACGCTATTATAGTATCCCGTTTGTGAAACTAATGGGTGGAAGGGTAGGGCGGCTTGCGATGTGACACAATCATGGCTAGTCAATGGTAGCTGCATTATTTTTCTCACTCACTCGCGGATTTGAGTTCTTTCATTGACAAAACCGACTTTTGGGCAACGAAGCGCCTACTGAAAATAAGCGACCACAAAGGGAAGATTAAGAGTTACTAAGGCGAACAAGGTGCGCATTGTCCTCCAAGATTAATGCCAGTATCTAGACCTCGAAATTTTGAAGCGTGTTTTGCAATCCGAAACATTGGGTGCTTGAGCGATAAAAATGGTAGAGACAACCACAAATTGGTGCACTCTACAACATCTCCCATAGAATACGCAATATTTTAAGGAAAACGGCGAGTTGGCTTATTGTTTAAGCCTTATATACGTGTGACCACACATCGGGACAGGGAGTGAACCCAAGTGGTAGTCAACAGTGGAAGCATGAAACGGTTGTATCTGAGATGAGTGACTTATCTGTTGCTTAATGTGTGTCATGTCTATAGCTAGAAGCGCATTGTCATGGAGGTGTGAATGGATCCGAAACGAGAAGAGAGATAAAACTTTTGATGAGTTCTTGTTGTGCTGCCGCTTTGGCTCATGGAACAGACAAATAAGGTGTATCTATGCAGCTGATGATAGGAATCGTTTTGATTCAACCTCTCATCACAGTGTCGCATCCTACCTGTTTCAAAAATATTTTGCAGCTCATTATTTCGTTTATACAATGTTTTCTTCTGTGGTAGATAAGCCAAATCGTTTTTGCAACAAGTAGCAAATCTATGACGCGACGACCCCCAGGGCAATGGTTTGCTGTCACATGAAGTAGTTGTCGATATTTAGTGAGATGCAGCAGCACTGATGTCATTGTTGGTACAAGTTGACTTAGCGCAGATTGTGATGTTGAATTATCGCTTGCCTCATAGTTATACGAGGAAGAAGTGTGCAGACGTCGTGGGCACGTGACTTTGAAACTGGAAGATACGGAGAGAACCGATGTGCTAGCCTCAAGGCGTGACTTTGTGGATCGTTGTCATGCAAATCGCCTATGCTAGCACCTTTTCAGTAATGGTGAGTTGCAGTAGCCTTCAATTGTTTGCCGCATATCCCAATTGTCATTTCTCGCATTAAACTCGTTCATTTGTTTATTTGTTTGTCTCGCACCAAATTTTGCTAATGCCATTTCCATCCCCAGTCATGATAGTGTACTTTCTTGACGCCTCAGGCAGAAGATAGTTCACAGCGTAAAATCACCGATCTTCGACCTGAATTGGCATTGCGAATTTGTGGATTTCTTGATGTGCCGGATTTGGCAAATCTATGCGAGAGTATTCCAAGTTGGAGGTGGATCCTCTCAACATGCCCATTCCCCACCCTCATACATAACCACATTAACAGGTGGAGTTGGTTAGACAAACGTCTTTGCCAGCTACTCTTCCCACAGTCCTCACCTACCTCTTTTCAAAACGCTTCTGAAGCCATCCGATATCAGAAGGTGCAAAGTGACTCTTATGAGCGTTTCATGTCGGCGCCTGCTTGTGGCAAAGCCCCGAGAACTGCACACTTTAGCATTTTACCAGATCATAATGTAAGAGCGATGTCGGAGGGGGAATTTGCACTGCGGATGGAAGCATCCAACATCCCGCTATTCGGCTACCTTTCGATGATCAAGTACCGATCTCACACGCGCATTGTCGGCATGCATGGCTGCATTTTTTCTGTTCATTCGGCTGAAAGAGGTAAGAATTTTATTTCTGGAGAGGCAACATTTACAGGAGAACGAGATAGACATGACTGCTGTGACTGCATAATCTATTTGGCGGATGCTTCGCGCCTCCTGAGGGATGATTTTGCATCCACCTTGGAATCGCTTGCACCTCATCAAACATTGTCGATTGCGTTGATTATAAATGCGGAGGAAGATGAGTCAAGTGAGATGGACTGTCTGGCGCGATTCATTCAGAGCCTTGGTGGCTTGGACGGCTCTCCGCTGGCTACTGTGCAGACGAATTGGCGGTTGTGGTGCATTAAGCGCCATGGGGGTAGCTTTACCAACTGGTCAGATTTGTTGGAATGGAGCTTTTACGACGTGATGTGCAAAAGACTTGAGAGTGGTCAGAAGCATGACTGTGTGGCAGGCGAGAGACAAATCGTGTGATTGTATTCTTTGTGTATTTAACGTAGATGATGTCTTTGTTTGTTTCCACTACTTATTTTGCGTGGTGTGAGTGGGGCGTGGAATGACTTGTTGGAATGCATTGTAGTCGTTGAGTTGCTACGCTGCTTTTGCTGGGTGGTTGGATGAGTAAAGGCAGACCTTTGTAGTACTGCGCTAAATGTTGTGGAGACAGAGGGTGCATGGGGTCGGTAAATGAATGAACAGATGAATCAGTTAAGCCGGAACAACTTGAAACAAGACATTTGTGAATGCCCTCTAAAATGCTCTTATTTTTGTCACTTCGAAGCCTGAGACTTAGGAAGATGACAACCACAAGCATGCCATTGTTCTATCGAAAGTGGAATCATTGTGTAGTTTAGTTTCGATTGTTGAATCGCCTGATTGCGGGCTGGCCTTGTCGTCGATTTGCATTGGTACCTTCCACAGGTTCGAGGAAGAGGGAGGACCTCAGCACCATTTGCCACGTTTTCTTCCTACAATGTCGAGCCAAGAAACTGTATTTTAAAGTGTGGAATTATAAAAGGTCACACGGAAAAGAGCATCACAGGAAGGAGGTGTATTTCTTTTTGACGAATATTCGACCACCTTCATGCCTTAGTTGCTAAGCCTCACAGGAAACCACTTGGGTAAACACTGCAGGGATGAGGAGAATATGCCACGATCCCAAGTGAGGTTCAACTATTTGGGAGTCACCGCTGTTAGGCATGCTAAAGAAAGAGAGGAAAGAAGTAAGGCGGAGGCAGTCCAGTGAACCCAGCAACAAATACTTCGTGCTAACATCTGTCAGCATTGTTGGAGGTGGTGGTCGTACAAGGTCTCATTAGTGCCACTCTCATTGCTTCTATTTTCACCTGCCTAAATGCACCAGTGCGGACACCTACACTGCATCAGTTTGAACTATGAAGTCGACTTTAATTTGACAATGAAGCTTGCATCCACCCTTCACAGGCATCCAATTGATGGACGCCGAGAGGAACGAAGCAGTATTTACAACGTCTACTTTAGTCCAGCTTTCTTTCCGATGGGAGAAATAGCACATCTGACTGTGCTGACATCACTTGTCGAATCGTGCAGTCGGTTCTCTATCCCATGTGATGGAATGTGGTTTTCTCATGCTCTGCATGAATATTATCGAAGTTATGCAAAGTAAATTGTTTGTAGTACGCCATCGATTATGTGCATGTGCCTGATCAGAGTGTGGCAAGGCTCATTTTTACTGCTTGCATAAAATAATGGCAAAATGATAGGTGGCAGTCGGTGCGAATTTTACAGCATTTTTTTATCTACCGTTGTGAGAAGAGGAGCATACAGTAATGTAAGCGCGCATTACAAAATCACCCACAAAAGTGTGGAATTATTATAGCATCCCGTAAGCTGCTGCGCCAAGTCTAACATGCAGCATTTAGATTAGGATCCGTCGAAGGCATTGCAATGCTTTAGCATTGGATTAAATCCGCCTTTGATTACGCACATCACTTAGTCTCCACGGCTTAGTCTTCAGGTCACGCAAGTAGCCTCTCAGTCCGCCTGAACGCTGGTGACGCATTCACTGCAATGCAACCACGTGACCTCTCTACGACCACGGGACTACCTCGTAGTGCTAGCGGCAAGCCAACCTTATCCTAAAAGACGGCTACTGACATCCCTAATGTTGGAGGCCAGATTTTAGCCAGAGATCAGAGAGGCATCTGTTAAGACTATAAGCAGAAGGTTGATAGTGACGTCTGCTCTTCATCAATGACCACATTTCCGCGTTCGGCAGGATTGCTATTCACAAAAGGAAAACTGCATAACGCTAATGTGTACGGTCCGCCCATCAGTGAAGACGTCAATCAAGTGATTGCCTGACATCGCCTCCATCTCCTCATTGCCTCTACTCGACATAGCTAGGCAATATGGCTGGGCAGCGCAGAAATTGGGGCAAGCTGGTTAGGATGAACAGACGCAAAACGTTACCTACAAGAGACAATTTGGACCCCACCTTTATTCACATAGCCCTACTTTTAAGTTACTGTGCCCTCCGACCGTGTCACAAAGTGGAATCAGAAAGGATTTAATGAAAAGGGGTTGTCAAAAGAACCCTGACTATTAGTCGCAGAAAGTGCTGCATTTTATGCTGGATTAGAGAGCATTAATGGTCCCCGAAGGCGAAGTCAATGCATGACGCCGTCATTTGGGACAGTAGGTCGGTAGTGCTTACGTCTGAGGCACAAATGCATATTCGTGTTGACAATTAATCGGTACGCTTGAGACAACCGATTGTGCTGATTGTGGTGGGTGAAAAGGAGTTCGTGTGTAAGTATGATATGGAAGCGCTCTGATAACCTTTGCGCCAACTTAGGCTTGCAGCGATTCGAAAGTTAGTAATGACTCAGTCTCGGCTGTCCTCACTGTGCTACGTGTTCACACACAAAACTAAAGGCTCACCACGAGTGCGGTGTCCTGAACGTGGAGTTTATGGGGCCAAACCCACCCACCTGCTGCAGATCCCCGCAGACCCCCACGGACAGGTAGACTATCCTTGTGATTATTTTTATCAAATTCATGAAACCTCGAATTATAGGAAATCGCAAAAGAGGAGGATGATTTGTCGGGCGTACTGTCCACCGCATCATCAGCACCAGTGACACCGCCGATCATAATGAGAGCAGTTAATGTCAGGCGAAAAGGAATGGCATTTTCGCACAAAATAAACGATGAATACATGTCTCTTCAAAAAGGACCTAGACATTCAAAACTCAAGTGCCAACAGTAAGCACAAAAATCTGCCTATCGATGACTGCTACACCTATAATAAAGTATTACGGAGGGGTGTGCCCAAAATTTGGTTACTCTCATCATCTAAATAACTATGCTTGACACGCGAAAATGATTGAAACTACTTGCGTGACCTAGAGACCTGCCCATCGACGAAGGTACAAACACCATCCAAGTGACCGTAGACGAGGCTTAGAGCTGGACGGGCAACAAACTCAAAATTACTTGCGCTGAGTACTTTTATTACCACGTTAAATTGCAACTACATTGTATTTGGGTTAAATATAAATAACCATCCGAGTCCTTCATTGTCCACAGCTGGGCGTGTGCTAGATACTACACGCATTATTCGCATAGGCTACATTTGCAGGGATTTCCTCATTCGTCTCCCCGCCTCCGCGCCCATGCCTAATACGAGAAGGTTGAATGTTCTGAGACACATTTATTGTCTCGTACAAAAAGATGGACCAATGGCCAGTTAACAAAGGTTGCGTGATGGCCATTGTCGACGCCGGGAGATTCACGTTGTGTTCCTGCCTCTCGTCTAAAAGGTGAGGTCAAAGAAACATGAGTACTACAGTATTGCAGTATTTCTTCTTGTTGTGACCTTAAAAAAAATTAACTGAAAATTCTTCTAAAGATCTAATAGATAGTGATGAAAATCTAGGAAAACACGCATTCTTAACTGACCTGTGTAATAAGACTCATGAAAATCATATGATCGTATTTTTTGGTCCTAAAAAGTGCTATACTTAATTACGTTCGCAAAAATTTCAGTATAGTATTTTTTCTATTGCAATTAATTTGCTTTGTTCATACCCACTACCCTTTTCGTGTGTTTAGCGGCATATATGAAATGTCGAGCATTGGTGTGGTCGTTGCCACGCCTAGTTTCAAATTTGCGCTAAAGATTTCATGTATGTGAGCTTCCATTTTGAAAAATTTTGACTTATTTTATGCATGCACATAAGTAAACCCGCAGTGCTGACATGATAGCTTAAGTGGCGACTTTGAAGGCTTGCTGAATTAGTAGCTTGTGTAATGCTTGTGGTGAAATGATCAAATTCTATCGAAGTATTAAATTAAATCCTGAATTTCGCCCTCACTGGATGTAATTTTCTGGTATTGATCCACTAATGATTTCAATTTTCGCCATCACTGATTGAAATTTTAATGCATTGATCCACTGGTTATTGCGAATTTCGCCCTCATTGCTTGAAATTTTGTAGTATTGACCCACTGGTGATTGGGACTTTCGCTTTCTGATGGAAAATTTGTAGTATTGAGCCACTGGTGATGGTGAATTTCGCCCTCACTGCTTCAAATTTAGTAGAATTGACCCACTGGTGATTACGAATTTCGCACTCACTGCTTCTAATTTAGTAGAATTGACCCACTGGTGATGGGGAATTTCGCTCTCACTGCTTGTAATTTTGTAGTATTGACCCACTGGCGATTGCGAATTTCGCCCTCACTGCTTCTAATTTAGTAGAATTGACCCACTGGTGATTGCGAATTTCGCCCTCACTGCTTCAAATTTAGTAGAATTGACCCACTGGTGATGGGGAATTTCGCCCTCACTGCTTCAAATTTAGTAGAATTGACCCACTGGTGATTTCGAATTTTGCCCTCAATGCTTGAAATTTTGTAGTATTGACCCTCCGGTGATTGGGACTTTCGCTTTCTGATGGAAATTTAGTAGAATTGACCCACTGGTGATGGGGAATTTCGCCCTCACTGCTTCAAATTTAGTAGAATTGACCCACTGGTGATTGCGAATTTCGCCCTCACTGCTTCAAATTTAGTAGAATTGACCCACTGGTGATGGGGACTTTCGCTTTCTGATGGAAATTTAGTAGAATTGACCCACTGGTGATTGCGAATTTCGCACTCACTGCTTCTAATTTAGTAGAATTGACCCACTGGTGATGGGGAATTTCGCCCTTACTGCTTCAAATTTTGTAGAATTGAGCCACTGGTGATGGGGAATTTCGCCCTTACTGCTTCAAATTTTGTGGAATTGAGCCACTGGTGATGGGGAATTTCGCCCTCACTGCTTCAAATTTAGTAGAATTGACCCACTGGTGATTGCGAATTTCGCCCTCAATGCTTGAAATTTTGTAGTATTGACCCTCCGGTGATTGGGACTTTCGCTTTCTGATGGAAATTTAGTAGAATTGACCCACTGGTGATGGGGAATTTCGCCCTCACTGCTTCAAATTTAGTAGAATTGACCCACTGGTGATTGCGAATTTCGCCCTCACTGCTTGTAATTTTGTAGTATTGACCCACTGGTGATTGGGAATTTCGCCCTCACTGCTTGAAATTTTGTAGTATTGACCCACAGGTGATTGGGACTTTCGCTTTCTGATGGAAAATTTGTAGTATTGACCCACTGGTGATGGGGAATTTCGCCCTCACTGCTTCAAATTTTGTAGAATTGACCCACTGGTGATGGGGAATTTCGCCCTCACTGCTTCAAATTTTGTAGAATTGACCCACTGGTGATTGCGAATTTCGCCCTCACTGCTTGAAATTTTGTAGTATTGACCCACTGGTGATTGGGACTTTCGCTTTCTGATGGAAAATTTGTAGTATTGACCCACTGGTGATTGGGAATTTCGCCCTCACTGCTTGTAATTTTGTCGTATTGACCCACTGGTGATTGGGACTTTCGCTTTCTGATGGAAATTTTGTAGT
>JADWOT020000821.1:0-11083 GCA_036345935.2 Taenia hydatigena
TTTGTCTCCACAATGACGGTTGCAAATTCAAGAAGACACGTCTTTATGATCAAAACTTAAACAAGTCTTGAAGAAGGATTTGGAACTCTCATTGATGAGTGACCTCTTTTGAATGGACTCAATCAACCCATACAAAGCGCGACCCCACTGCACCACTAGTCATTGGCAAAAGCATCCAACACCCAATACGGCTATTCGCACTAACATAAAACCAAAGCCCAATCTCTTCAACAATTTACTCGCTCGGATCCACTTAGCCACACATTTCGAATCTTGAGCAAGTCATCCACGAGATCATACAGAGGCGTCAAAGCAACGAGTTCAACCATCAGTTTCGTTGCGCGTGCTTAGCTTCGACAATAATTCACATTTTAATATTATTAACCACATCTGCGAATAAAGAGCAGTAGTGGGTTTTCTACTCCACGATTTTCACAAAGCAGAGATTGTTCGAGTGCTGGCATTGAAGTATATTAGCTTCACATTGAGGTGAGTCACACCAACAGCTCTGCACTTGATGAATGGCAGTCACAAAACCCTCAGTGGAGTGCCACTAACAGCTCTCGAAATTGTGTTGTTTGACGTGCAGTCTAATTTCACTCCACTTCTCTCCGGTCATCGCAATGATTCCGCTGTTCTACTGATAGCATTGGAAAATGCCATTTTTGCGATTCGTCGATTACGCAGCCACGTTACAATCCTTTGTTGTTGAATGCATCACAGTCAGCCTTGCTTGGCCATACTGGAGACTACCTTTGCCTAGACTGATGTACTGATTTTCCAAAAGAAGAAACGATTTAGATTTAAAAACAACACTCGAAGTATCATCGTTAGTGCCGACTTGCTACACGATTTGGAGGAAAATCTACCACCCTGAAAGAGTGAAATGACGTAAAGGTTCTACTGACTTGTTGTAAGTAGCACCTGTGTGGGCTGCTCACTGCCACACGATTCGATGGAGTTCAACCATCCGGCGCTAATACGCTGAAAATGGCCAAACCGCCTTCACTGTGTCCAACATGTGCATAACATTATTGGCAAGGCGAACTTTTCCTATCTCACCTCCGGCAATGATCATGGAATCCGCAACCGCCTGATTCGCCTCAACATTACGGTCAAGAGCTCTTTCACCAAACAGTCATAGTTTATAGGAAGAGGTGCAGAGTTTGACTGCGACCTGATTATTGCTTTGGTAAGAGAATCACTATGTCAGAATAGTACGAAAACGAAACTCGCTTACACCTTAAGTGTCATGAGCCCCATTAAACTCGGGATTCGCGAATACCATCCGCTCCTTCACCACGTGGTTCATTCAAACGATCCTCCCCTTCCATTCCGCCACCCTTACTATGCGAAAATTGGTCACTTCTAGACATTTTTATTACAAGCCAGGACGAGGGCGTCTTGGGCTCAGGAGAACGACTACGCTGGTCCACGACCTGATTAAAAGTTGTCCTCCCGCCTCCCGCATCCCGCTTCCGAGCACATTCAATGCACATTTGCAATAGTATTTTCGAGAATTTTTAGTGATTTGTAGAAAGTCTGCAAGGAATGCAGGTGCGTCAGTCAATTATTTACTTGCAAAGAGAGACCCCAGATCGCGCTTTTCGCAGTACTCCTTCAACTAAATCAACATGATTTCGTCTTACTAGGCTACATGGCATCGACGAATCGGTCATAGCATCAAGTGGGGGCATCAAGGAAAGTAGATTGTCTCAAGTGAATCACTTGAAGTCAAAACTAAGGTAGACATAACGCTCAACCAAAATAAACACATTAGGCAAACGGAAGAGACTGCGGCCACCTCCTCCGGCGAAGGCAACATTGCCAAACATGCCCCATCAACCGAAACTGAGAGTTCAATCAACAACAGATGACGCATATGAGAAGTTCCAAAACGCATAATCTACTAACTTGTAAAAGCACCTGTCGCCTGTGCACTCGTTCGGACGCTCGATGCCAACAAATGAAGCAAGTGAAGAAAGCACAACATGGCAAAGCAAAAGGAGAAAAAGGCGCTTCAGCAACCATCAAAGCCGGTACTTGGCGAGCAATGTCAGCTGTTCCGAAACTATCTTGGCATTTATCATTGATTTGATACAGGTCAGAAAGCATTTGAAGGTTCGTCTTGACAACCACTACGGCTAAAAGATGAGGCTGAAATTAATAAACAGCTTCATCCTGAGATTTAAAATACAGCTGATTGATCACTTTGCCGCAGACCACAGCAATAACACCGTTATCACCTTAACAAACGGTTTCAGACTGAAAATGAAGCACAGTAACGAGCAGGCATTACTGAGTGACCACTGATAGCCTCCAATCTCGTAGCGATTGCCCGGGCTCGGTTAAGGCTCATCCCCGATTTCGCCGACTCCACTTCCTTCACCACCGAGGCAGCCCCAATAACGGCAGTTGAGTCAACATGTTTGCGCTAGGCTGCTTCCAGCCCCTTCGCCACCCAATCACACGTGGCCTGCAGTGCTGTATTCGACGATGACGCCACTTCTCCACGTACCGCAACCTCCACCACTGCTGCTCCCTCATCCTTCCTCCAGCAATGCATTTGCGTCTGCACCTCCACCTCACCTGCCCTTGATGTTGGTTGCTATACTGCTTTAGTAGTACACACTATAAGCCGGGTCTTCCCTGGTCTCCCGAAAATCTCATTTTATGCTCCTAACGTGGCAGCATTGGCACGTGGACTCTTGAGAGGAAAAGGCAGCTGATGAGATTGATGGAATGCAATAGTCCACTTTGAGTTGCTTGTGCCTCACATAAATAAGACAGATACGAGTGTTGAAGACACGAGATGAGTCTCCTCATCCTTGGCCTTCATACCCGTCGAACTAATAAAATAACTAAGTAGGGCTATAATAATTTGTATGTAGTTAATTGGGCTCAGAGCACAGGTCAGGCTTTGCTTTTCTCACATCGAAAATCGACGACAACAGTTCCGGCCAGAGAGCTGCGTTCTGTGGCTGCTGCACATCTGAGGAGAGCGTTCAAACAGAGACTCCAGGTGCTTCAATTTTGGGTGGTCCACACACTTAGTGAATTCGCATCAACACCACCACCACCGGATGAGTGAGTGGCTTGGACGAATGTGTGCAGTCGACTCTCACATGGTGCACATGTCACGACATCCACCAGCCCCATGGTTGATGCCAAAACAGGAGGCCCTATCTTCTAGCCACTTCTATGCCTTTACTTGACAGATTTCATTGCCAACATTATTGATGAAGGCACTAAACTAGAGGTTCGGAGAAATGGTGCATAAATTTGACCAACAGTGGGATTGTGACAGTGGCTGCAGCGCTTTGCGAAGAAGCAAGTCTAGTCTTCCCGTTGATTCGAAGTTTGACCTACAACTTAAAATTCGCCGGATAAATTTGAATTGAGCTTCGAACTATGCTAGTTGCTAGGCCGCAGGTCATATTCACATCTGCATCCAAGTTAAAAGGGGAGAGAAATGAGGAAGTTAGATGGAGCAGATGCGAAGCAACGGAGAATGTTGTGAAAGCATAAAGGAGATTACGTAAAGGTGTGAGAAGCCAACGTGGATTCGTAGACGTACGTGAGGTTGGTGCAGTTAACACGAAGACGGAGAGAGCAACTTGTGATGAGAGCTCTGCATTCCATCAATTTGCCAGTCATTTTCCTCTAGCCTTTGCCACCCACAGCAATCTTCTCCTACCATCCGTCATGATCATTTAAACCAGGTATCTCTTAGCACAACGCGGCTAACTTTCGTTTAAAGTGTTGGTAAATGAAGTCTGTGTCGCTGAATTTGATCCACAAGGCATACATTCATAATCCTGAAACTGAGCATTACACTTTAACTTTGTATCCATGCTCACATTAACCTCGTATTCCTCAATCCTTTACGTCCCATTACTTGACCACAAAACGTACTTTGTGAGTGAATAACTTGATTACACCCACTAACATCTGCCGCTTTCTTCAGTCTCCCAAGCCTTCTACTGAAGTCATCAAGTGGGCACCGCATGACGAGTTTCGATCTCTTGCGTATTTTGCGTTAATGTGCTTTCTTCTACTACTGTTTGTGCTGTTAGCCAGCAGAAGATGCCGATGCCATCGGAAAAACAATGCTTGAGCAGTCTTTAATAATTGGGTGAATGGGTGGAGGGGAAGAGGGTGGATGAGAGGGAGGGTAACAAACGGATAGATGGATAAATACGGTGTGTGTAATGAAGGGACCTGCAGGTTTAAAGTTCCACGACCTGACATCAATAGCGTTGCCATGCTGCTACGTCAAGGCCTTCAACTGCTAGCTATGCTCGAATAATAGCCTTTCTCAATCCCGTGATTCCTCTTAGTGTTCTAGCGGATCTATGCACGTTGAAAAGAAGACATTCAGTGATTATTCTAACAAAGAAGGCAAGTGATGAAAGGAAACGCCGCACCTCAATTATAGCATTGAGAGGGAGCTCAATTGATGCTTGAAGACATGCAGATGAGACAATATCCACACCAGCACTTCGTTTAATCACTCCCAGTAAAACCGCTAGTTGTGGAGACTTATCTTCTCCTTAGTACCCTCCATGGCTAACGCGTCGAGATGATGGTCATCGTTTGTCACATCGTAAGTGAATCAATCTAGTAGATCGGAATGGGCCTTGTGCCACCCATCAAATGCAACATGAAATGCAAACAAAGTTAGTTAAGACATTGGAACACGATGCTAGTCTGTCTGCATAGTGGTGGGGGTAATGAACCCCACATGAAAGACGCCCCTGAGAGGAACATCATCATAATGCCATGCTGGTGGGATAATGGACGCTTTCAGTGCGAATGTAGTGCTAAAATGGGGTGTAGGAGGAGGAGTAGACGTCTGCAGATGCTGTACCCTAACAAGAGGGGAGAGCATTGGAAAATCGGCTGCTAGAAAATGTAAGAAGGAGTATGCACTTCGTCGGTGATTTGTTGAACGCCAGATGTCGGTGGTGGGAAAGAGGGATGGAGTCATAACTTACTTCGCCATTGTACCTTAGCCACCGAATGGGTCGTCGTCGGTATGTAAATTGTATTTTGTCTAAGTACTACGTGGGCGGCGGGCGATAGGATGGGGGCGGTGCAGTGCGCATGAATTAGTGAAGGAGATATCACACTACGAATTGAAGCGATGTTGGCCAGAGCTCATTTGTGACTGATGCTGACCCACAAGAGCAAATCAGTGTCTGGAGACTGGACCTTCACTTCATGGTATGGCCCTCGCACCATGCTACTTGCTCCCCAGACTTTCTGAACGGCAGTTAGCAGCATGTTCTGACCACATCAATGCACACTCTGTGCTGTACCTTCATGAGTATCTTTTGAGAAGCAGCTACATTCCACTTGTTCGATGAGAGCGCTAATAACGAGCATTGAATGAATCACGCACAACGAGTCGCTAAAATAAGCAGCCAGCAATTTCACCTCCTCCTAATCGTTGATGTGTGCAGAGCTCAAGCCACTAGCCATATCTGCATCCAAGTTAAAATGGCGGGATATGAAGAAGTGGCATGAAGTAGATGCAAAATAATGGATACAGTTTTGAAAGCATAGGGGTCAGTAGGTGAACGTGTGAGAAGACAACGTGGACTCGTGGGCCTACAGTGTCCTGTTTTGGGCGTACATCTATGAGTCACGTGATGTTTGCATGCAGCAAGGTGAAATAGAACTTGCTGGCACGCCTGACTGCCCAGAAGACATGAATTTAGCATCCACCCACCCAGAAATTCACTCACCAATCTACCTCTTCATCCATCACCGTCCCCGTCCATCCATTCTTCTATTCCCGCCTCCATCCTCTTTTACATCCTTCTGCCATTCCAATATACGCCCATCAGTCAACCTTCCTTCGCAATCCCTCTCTCCCCACATTCCTCTCTTTTATCCTACACCCACCCAACGCTCCATTCAACTTGTCATTCATTCTATTCCCATGCATCGAGCCACCAATTGCTTCCAACTCCTCTTCCCAATTCAAATGATTTACATCCACTTCTCCAATCATGGTACGACTTGTTGTGCAGTTATATTCCTCTGACACTGGCCATTTCGCCTCACACCCAATTCATTTGCCAGTCATTTTCCTCCAGTCTGTGATTACCCACAGCAATCTTCTGCCACAATCGGTCACGGTCCTTTCTCTCACGTGCCTTTTGGCACAACGCGACTCACGTTCGCTGAGCCAGTGGGAGAATGAACTCTGCGAGGAACCTGTCCTGACAACTCTTTTAGCTTCATCGATAGGCCAGGCAAAAGGGCAGTGTGTTCAGCCAGCAAGATTTCAAAGTCGATCCATTCAATAGCAACTGTTTACTTCACTTTATTATTGCTGCTCTCAGCCAAAAGGAGGGTTGTTGCAACGTAATTAACGATTGAAGCCTACCACACATCACTCATCGCTAACCAGTAAAGTTCTATTCACCTGCCTTCATAATGCCATCGTCTTGAATACATTACTGTGGCTACTTCATAATTTGATGTTGACAGCATACTTACTCGAACAATTTAGAGTAGTGATAAAATGAAATCCACTGCCTACGACCTCTTTGTAATCGTCTGATTTACTTTGTACGGGGTCGCCTTCCTCACTTGTCTCATGAAGTCGTCAAAAGTAGGGAAGAGTCGGGTGCAATAACTCCCAGGCGGAAGGAATGTCCTTACAAGGCGGGCTTACAAAACTATTTAAATTCCCCTAGAGAGCGAAGAGAAGGATTCCACAACATCGTTTCTGGTGGCGTCACACTCCGCACAAGATTTCATTCTGAGGTTGACCCTTTCAATTCGTTAAAATACAATCGACAGTTGCTCACTACATTATTCAGAAGCTGTCATGTTACAAAGTGGAGAGCATTTGTGTTGAAGGAATGGAAGGCAATTCAAGGCAGCCTCAAAGCAATGCTTTCTCAACCGTCAGTTTACAAGTAATGTCTGTATCCGGAAAACCGCAGACACTAGAGTGGTCTAATTCGGCGTCCAGATCGACATCGGAAGCCTTTAATTTATGATTGATTCTTCGGCATTGTGACTACAGCCAGACTTTTCAAATTTTCTTTCTACTTCCAAACAATTTTATTCTACTCACTGACACTGTGGCCAGTTTGCATTTATGCATCTTGATGCTCAAGTTGGATGATGATGATGATGATGATGATGATGATAAACGAGTCAATGAATCAATCGCCTGGTGATGTCGCTTTACGAAAATGATTCCTACTTGACTGAGTAACCAGTTTTGGTCGAGTCCAAAGAAATATTTTACTGGCCCACCTTCAAGCAAAGCTGCGTGGTGTCTTGGCCTTAGCAAACGTGCCTGCAGTCCAGTTTATACACTGTAATACATTTTTTGTTAAGCTGTTGGTTTCAGTTACGGTCACTTGGGATGGTCACATTGCCTGTGTCGAGTGTGCCGGATTCTGAGCCCCCTAGCAGCACCAATCCCTTTCTGTTTGCTAAATACGAATATTCTGCCCTAGTGTTATGTCTTCTCCTGTCTTCAAGGAAGGCTCTCAATGCCACGCACACGTTACAGACGCTTAGATGCATAAAAATAGTTTTTAGGCGAAGATTCGATCGTAACTAAAACAAAAAATAGTAGATACAATCCATAGAGTTTGGAAGGCAAGACAGAAGAATGGGCAAATTTTACCTGGCTGAATAGCAGAGGCAGATGCAATGGTCTGGGTTTCCATTGCGGGTGAGTGACCCCAATGCTAGCGATCCACCATCCAGTCTTAATTTCAGGTTTACATACCAAAAGCGATGACCCGGTAGATCAATGTGTGTGTGTCAACTTACGAATGCGCCAGTGATGACTGAAATTAGGCTCGAAGCGTCAGAGAGTAGTAGCAAATGACACGAGAAAGACACACATGCAGTCCTCCATTAGAGTCACTTTGAATGCAAAGCGAGCAGTCGGGCGGTGTAGAGCAAGGCACTTGCAGTGCTATTTCGTTGTAGCGGGGATTAGCGGAGAGAACATGAATGACAAGCCTTTCTTCCACCGCACCCAATATCTCCTTTGCGTGTCATGAGCGATGCCAGTTGGGACACTGATGATCAAGAGTGTTGACTACAGTGGCAGGGTTGACAGCGAACAAGTCGTTTCGTTTGCTTGCGAGGGTTTCTACTAGCGTCAAGGACTTTGAGCAGGCTCACCATGGTGGTGTGTAGCCCCACACAGCAGTAGGTGTTCCTGTGATGCACCCTTCAGTGTAGGAAATACGCCTGATCTGAAGGGTATAATGAAACCTCTATGCGAATATCAGTGAGTGGGTTCCATGAAGGTATGCGAATTCGGCAAACTTGCTCACACTCAGTACCAATGACGACGTAATGGTTGTGCTGATGGTTCAACTGGTCGAAGAATTATGCCTGTGCTCTATCCTTCCGTGTGGTGTAAAAAAGAAGAACGAGATCCACTGGAAAACCAAATCGAATTTTTCCCTTACAAATTACAACCATGGTCTTAATGGATAGTACGAATGATTCCATCACCAAAGAGCTAACCACCTTCATCATTCCAATTTGTGTCTCATAGGTATTAGCCAACTGGGAACGAGAGTGTTAAAGGAATAACTTAGTACACAAAAATCCATAAATCTAGTTACCAACGATTTATGTGCTGGTATTTAAGATACATAAAATGTGCTTTCCTTTCCATGTCAGGTGACATTGGTCTAGTTGGGCAAAGATTCCGACTGGTTTTCATCACTACATAGTAAAATTAGATATGCTCGAAAATGTTGCCCATTTCGTAATCATTGCTGGTTAATAGCGCAAACTGTGGGTGAAGATACCGTCAAAAGCATACAAAAGCAAAGTATGCAAAAAGTTGGAACTCGTCGTGCAGTGCCTACTTGATAACTTCAGTTGCGCGCTTTGAAGACCGATGAAGGCGACAGACGTCGGTGGCTCTATTTAAGCCATTCAATCGAAAAATTCGTGTTCAAAAGACGAGTCGTAATGCATGAAACGGCTTTATCTACTAAGCCTTCATTATCCAGTCATGGAATTGACCTTCTTGCTATTCATTGTTGTCAAAGCATGAGAAAAGGGATGAAGGGAATGATGGCGAAAGGAGAATTTCTGCCACAGATGTGGTCATGGTAAGTTATTGAACACTACCTGCCCCTTATGATCTGACAAGGGGGAGGAGGCTGAGGTGTACTGCATTAACCGATGACAATGGACCCACAGCCGACCTACATCACGAGACGAATTGTCAGGCCGATAGTGCTAGAGATTAAATCGTGATAAGGACGGCTTATTACACCTACTCTCTTCACTACGGAAAGAACCTAGTTTCAGTAGAGTGTGTCACTATTAAAGATGCGTTTTCTTTGCAAAGTTTTGGATGAATTTTCTTTTGGACCTCTCACCTGACTCACCCGCCCTCCTAAACTACGACCGATTGCTGTCAATGGCAGGTAGACAAGTAGTCGCATTACGTTTAAGCTCAATCTAATTCCCCAAGTGTGCCAGTCTCCACGCAAAAACCCCGTACGCACCCGTCTTGTTTACTTTCACGCGGTCGGTGACAAGGTCATCTGTTATGCTGTCGTCCTCTCCCTGCTTGGAATATTCGCGCACCAACTCGTCCTCTAAGTAGCAAACGTGCATTTAGTTAGCCGCTAAAATCCACCAATTCAACCAAACTGGCACACGGCGCAGTGAATTGGCGAAGTAGGGAAGGAAGTCACTGCATGGGGAACCGGCTAGATGAGGAAGTGTGTCGAACGGAGGACTTGCATGACCTCTCGAGGCTACGAGTGACTGTGAAGCAAATGGGACATTCACAGTATATGGACGAGGAAAGTCAGGCCATTTATGCGTTATTCACCTTGATCCTTCCTTTCCTTCTCTCTCGCCTCCATCTTTCCCTTATTCCATTCAACATAGCATACATCTTATTTACACACATTAATCCACCAATTTCTTCCTTCATTCCTTCATCCATCTAAATGTCTTCCATTCACTCCTGCCATCATGAATTCATTTTTTGCTCTATTTCCACATTTCTCATCTACTTCTCATTACAATCAATGCATGCGCCAGAAACTTGCCTCCAGTATTTCATCATCCACAGCAACCTCTCACCATCGACTATGTTTGTTCTTTCGCCCACGCGACTACTGGCGCTTCGTCACAAACCTTTGTCAAGACAGAGTGAAAATGACGGGTCTGCACCACGTCTGTGCTCTCTTCGCCGCGACAATTGCTGGATGTGTTAGGGGCGGACCTGTAGGATACCAAAGAGAAGCGGATGACTACCACATATGGTTAACACTACTGACCTCATGGTGGGCCGTGATACCTTGTCTTCTCTACTCGCCTCTTTATCTTCTCCTATGCATTCCAAGCACACGTGTCCCTCTTCCAACTTGCCTCCTTTTTCACCATGCTAAGCGGAGAATACGACAGCAGCAAGACGGTGTATACTCTTCACTTACCCATTTCTGATTAATCCACTTGACATTCCGGATCATTGTCTATCAGAAGAAGGATCCAGTCTGATGGTGGACGCAGCATTTAGCCGAATGTTGCACACCTGACCACATGTTGCCTGTGAATGTTGTGGGCGGTGCAGTAGAGCTTCGCAGTTGGAGCATTTTGCTCACTACTGTACAGAAGGCCTAAGTAGCAATTAGCTTGATGACGAGGAAATGCCTTGAGGCGAAGGCTTAGTCTTTAAAGGCAGAACTATTTGCGTAGGTCAGCAGATAGAAAAACGAGGCACCGGATTACTATAAGACGATGTGCCTTCCTCTAATTGGCATTATTCTATGCGCCAGGGAAAGGTGTTTTAAGGTGGTAGATGAATGCACAGTGCTTGGCGAATTGAAGTGAAGCATTCGGCAATCTACCTCACTGCTAGTAAAAGCAAAAGCACACATGGATTCACATCTCATTAGCCTTGCATATATTGAGGTACTTTGTGGAATGCGGAAGTAAAAGCAGTCGACTCTCACACGGTGCACATGTCATGACATCCACCAACCCCATGGTTGATGGCAAGGGAGGAGGCCCTACCATTTGGTCACTTCTGTGCTTTCACTTGACGCAATTCATT
>JADWOT020000822.1:0-67000 GCA_036345935.2 Taenia hydatigena
GTAACTGAAAATTACAGTGCTGAGTTCACTGAAATGTGGCAGACCGAAACAGCAAGTGCATTGTTTACTTTTTGGGTTAGTGATAAGGTATAATATCTTACAAGCGTAGAGAGTTGGTTAACATCTCTACCGCCACAGTGCCGATTACATTACTTTCAGATGTAGCCGAGCAAATTTCTGGAGAAAACTTTGCCAAAATAATATGCCTTATGCACAATCGCAGTTCAATCATCAGATGTAAAACGCAAATATATAATGCCTATCACTTGCTAACCAGGCACCGATTATCCACAAAATTAGACCAATGCAATTTATTTATCCTCGTCGACAAGCCAGTAGTGACGTAATAGCTGTATTATTACCAGTAGGTTGACAAAACACACCCAGTTTGTAAGTATAGCAACTAACTGTGCAAATTGGAATCTCTGTGGCGATCTAACTGCAAGCGTCACTGAGCCTACAGCAGTCAAAAGGCGGATTAGATTACCTTCGGAAGATCTATAAAACGAGATTAAAATGAGGGCACAGCATACTGCCGTAGGACTTTCCTTTATTTTTAGTTGTCAATTGAACGGAGTTTAACAGAACTCATGACCGGAGAGATGAACAGAACCCACTTTAGTGATTCTAATCTGGAATAGGTATTTTACAAATAGGTTAAGCTCAGTTATAAAAAAATTACCATTTGCAGAACAATCGCTCCACTCATCCTCCATTGGGTGTCATGTTGCGAATTTGAAGCTTAAATGGGTTAAAATTTAAGGTTAGGATTGAGGAGGCGAAATGAAGTCGGTCATTTGCTGATGGTTCCAAAACTCTCTCGTTTAGAGACTCAGACGCAATCTTACACCTCCCTTATACCCTATGAGCGTGCCCTCAGGTTATTTGACACGAAGACTTGCCAAGAAAGACTTGCAATGGGAGTGGGAGTGGGAGTTGATTTGGCAATGGCGGGGCGAACGTTGCTTCAAATTACTTGAACGAACCTGCTCACCGCTCATCAATAATCGTGCCGTCTACAATGGTGATTTCTTCTGTATGCATTAGAGTCGCAGCTGTTCTCGAAACCCGAAGTTTGCCAATGATACGACTTGTTTGCAGATGTCGCGAAAGGTAGGCGTTTGGAATTCAAAGCATCACTTCTACTCTCTTCTCTTGTTTAGTTTCTTCCATTGGTTGAGTGGCTGATTGCTATTTACCCCAATGAAATAAGGATCTGCGACCTACCTGGAGACAATGTAAATGATAAGGTGATTGGTTTGATTTGGGTAGTGCTTATCTTCCTCAAGCTTAGATGCAGGTGGCCAGGCATCTCTTCGGTGCCGAGTTAATTGTTTCTCCTGTGGCTAATGGCTACTCTGTGCTTGAAAGCGAAGCAGAGGAAGCAAAGGAAGGTGTGAAGTGCAAAGAAGGTGAAGAGCAGAGTGGAGTGGGAGACGAGCCTGATGGAAGCGATGGTGCTGTGGAATTGAGGCTGAAGTAAACGTGGTCGAGGCTGTCCTGAACTGTGACGTTCAACGCTTGAATATGATGCGCTTTTGCGGTTTCGCAGTTTTCGTGAGTTTGTGAGTTGAGAGTTGGGTTTGGCGGACTTGCGCATTGTGAGTTGAATTTGTCATATTTCATCATTAAATATGAAGGAAGGCGAATTCAAAGTAATCGTGTGGGCTTGTTTTGGTTGTTACCGCAGTGTCCTCAATGGTTAGTGACATTAGCGGAGGCGGGAAAAGATGGGTGTGATTAGCGAGGCCAGTCAGTTTTCTCGACGTTAGATTCGGCGCTGATAAGTTTTTTCGCCCACATTTAGTCGAAGTTGGTGTGCTTTTGTCTGTCCTCCTCAGTAAACACTAATGCTGTTCTCTGGGCAAGGAGAGTCTTTGAAGATGTGTATTTCCTCGTTTCGATGGCAGTTTGCCCTTTTGGAGTTCGTGAATTCATTCTCAGTGACAACTTCTCGTCGTCACTCGGAAGGCACGGTGCCAATTGTGTATATGCGTGACCTTTTAGAAGTTGGGGGGCGGTGGAAAGCAGAAGTGATGGTTGCAGTCTAAATGCCTCGACACTGATTGCCAATAGATGTGCAGTTTCAACTAGAGACTCATTTGGATGTTGCACGACAAACATCTGGTACCAACATGGTGAGGTCGGGTTTTAATCCTGTTTGAGCAGCGGTATAGCATCACGTTGCTTAGCAAAACTGATTGCAGCTATGGCTGATTGGGTACTTCTGAGGTCAGGAGCGATTGAAGGTGTGTCAGCACAGCGAACTACATGGTCCTCCTCAAAGCAGGCATAGCTGAGTCCGATTATGCGGTCTCAGACCTGGCAAGATAGGAAAGCAACTATAACTTTTGTCTTTGCAAAGACAACGTTTGTCGTGGGATATTCGCTCACTAATGTCGACGAAACCCAGATTGACACCCTTAGGATGAGCTATACAATCGCCTGTTGAGGTGAGACAGGAACTAGCCTCATTGCCTACTATAAGTCGTTAGTAAAACATGCAAAGGTGTGCAAGAATGCGAGCGAATTACTTTGCGTTGGAGACTGTGGAAGCATTAGCAGTAATGAAGCTGGTACTTGTGCACTCGGAGTCGTACAATCAGCTTTGAGCACAAAAAAGTAGTCAAACTTTGCCTGTATCAATGCTACCAATGTAAAGAACGAATTCTCTTAAAGCAAAGCAACTTGAAATTGAGCGAAAAGGCATGATTTTGCAGACAATTTCGCAAATGATCAAACATGTTGCGCACAATTTGTGGCAAATTCGGGGATGAAGTAACTCCTTCTGTAGCTATTCTCAATTACCTTTGTGCTCAAAGCTAAATACATTTCTTCCGTGATCAATGGGCACAACAAACGGTAAAAAGCCTTTACTTTGTGCGGCCATTATTTGCCTTCCACTTACATTGTGCTTTTGTGAATGCAACTGCTTCAATGGATGCATGAGACATATTCATATTCCATGTCTTTTCCTTACCTCAGCAGTTTACTTACAAATAAAGCATTAGTTGGGCTTATTGCTTCCAAGCTAATGGCAACACAACCTTTCATTTTGCAACAGAAGTGTGATTGACATAGCCTTCATTAACCTTGGTCTCCATCCTCTTCACTTCTTTTGTTATCTTATATACTTAACTCTGTGGAGGTTAGTTATCTTGCATAGGCAATTTGCAGCCCAATAATGACCCTGCATTTTATTCAGACTTCTTTGAGTCGTTCGGATGGTGCTTACTTGGGCTTTCGGCATTGCAGTAGCTATTATAGTTACTCTCTGCTCTACTCCAAGTATATAAACACTTACCATAAAACCTAGAAACATTTGGAGGATGTTGAGAGCCCAAACCACCTGAAGCTAGGTTGGCTTGGACGGATTACGCTTGCCGTCCACGTCAAACCAGCAGTATAGGTTTTTGATGACTCAGCATCACCAACAAGTGAAGTGATTCTACCCAGAATTATGCTAGAAGATCAACTCTGACGAGATCCTGATCTCAAAAGTAGGTCAATTGTGACACTGATCAAGATTGTCACAAGACTCACGCTACCGCAGTCATCGGTAGTGGTCGGATTTAATTTTAGTAATAAGCGTAATCTCCATTGCATGACAAACTGCCATTATTGTGGGTTTCAGCCATAATTTCTGATCTATAAGGCTAGAAGGCGCACGATTTGTGTGCCATTTACCATTTTTATCATAACTGCAGTAGTTCATAGAAAATGATCCTACTTTGAGTTATCTCGTCTATTTACTTGCCGTTGCAGCTAAGCAAGAGTAACAATAGTTTCATCATATGTCTCCATTTGGTGTGGAGCTTGTAACCAGTTTAATGCTCTGTGTATTCCTGGTCTCTGGTCTTTGACTTGTGCCTCTATTGTCATCACCTGTGTTGCATGCTTTTTGGGTGTTTGGACACTCCTCTGTCCATCATTCTGAAGGAGGGAAGGAACGGGTAAGGCCAAAAGCAAAGAAAGGAGGCAAACAAATTGTTTAAATGTCCCGTGGTGGGCATTTGCGCCTTCGCGAATCCAATTAAACAATGGGAGGAAGAAATAAGTCGGCTTATGAGTCGTCGAAGCACACTTATGCGGACAAAACACTTTAATGCTCTGACTTGAGCGATAGGATTGTTTGACATTCCTTCCATTTGCTGTGTCGATGCACAGTCCCATCAGTTCTTCCAAAACAATGCAGTAAGAAAGATTCAATCCCCTAAAAGCTGTAACAGCCAAATCGGGATTCTGGTGGTTTAGCTTGTGATGGATCTGCATCACTGCAAATACTTCAAGAAAGAAGTTGTTTTGGTCAAATGACACTCTCATTATTCTCCCGCTCTTAAAAGCAGCAATTTCTATTCTTGGAACTCAAAAGACACTTCGCATTCTTAGCACGTTGCTTAATTTGACGGCAGCAGTACGCTTCATCGGCATGGTAATCAAATGGCTGCACACCTGCAGGGCGAAATTGACAGGTCTTTCTTCTTATAATCTCGTCTATCAGTCAAGAAGAAGTGAATATCACGAAGTCTCTCTGCTTTTTTAGTTCCAGTCACTGGCACAGTTTTGCCTGGTTCTCTGGCCTTCAATTGATAGCCTAAAATTACGTTTTTGCAGTCTGGGAGGCTGGAAACTTGGACCACATGGTCAAATGCCCGACTTCTCACATCACTTGACATTGACATCTGGTGATAATAAATGCAATATCCCACAAACGGCACGGATCAGCATCTAGACTTTGCCCAAAAGCATCCCTCACCTGAAAAAACTGATAAAATCTTGCTCCTCTACCTGCGGTGATTGCTTGTGTGAGGATTTATCGCCTCATAGTGGACTTCATTCTCACTGTTTGACTCCTGGTCCAAGTCTCTGGTACAAACTTGCATCAGCACTCGTCTTTCCTGTCCAAAAATTGCAAAATCTAGTGAGTACTGCACGCTTACCAGCCTGCCTACTTCTGTCATGCACCATTTCAACATCGGCGAATATTTTTGGTGAGAAACACATTGTTTGCACTAGAGAATTAAATCTTCCAGTTGATAGGAATGCCTCTATCTCATCTGACAGTTCTCCTATTGCTCTACGCTACATCGCATCGCAAATCCCGCCTCTTTCCTTGGCGAAGCTTAGTTATAGGGAAAATGCTTGGTAGTTCCTAAAAATATCCCAAGCTTTTGCATAACTTTGTGATCAGTTTCGACATTTGCCGAGTTTAACCTTTAGCCGAGAATTTAAAATCACTTGCTTGGATGAAAGGAAACTAGCGTTAAAATTCATTCCCTTCCTTTCCCTTCACACCGCTTGGAATGGCAGTCCAATCAAAGTCACCACCACTCGTCCCTTGGGTCATATGAATTCTCTCGTTATGGGGATTCATTATGCAAGTTTAATCTCGAGCTCTCTTGACACTTGTTTTCATTTTTGCGTCTATGAATAGACCCCAATTCAAAGAACCCACAACAGCACTTCCTGTAGTGACATTGCATGGAGCTTCTTGAACTGGAGGGGAAGAAAACAGGTTCATCCGCATAACCCACTTCCTGGCGACAAGTTGCCTTTTCCATGTTTCCCATTAAGCTGCAACTTAACCATCACTAAGAAGAGTTTTAACACAAACGGAATGCCACCGTATTATGCATATTTTTAAAGGTTTATACAAATGGAAATTGTTGTTATGCCTAAACATGACTCGAGGCGTGCGCGGACCAATTCAAACAAGAAACGAGACTCAATGTTCGCGAAAAAAGTATGCAATGCATCGAGCAGAGCTTGGTTCCACTGATAGGCCTTGAAGACCAGCTCATTCCATCGAGGTGCAACAGTGGAGACTCAAAGAAGCTCCTTTCCCACAACCGAGAGCTAAACAAACCACTTAGGTAAATCATGGCCTCCCTGCCATCTTGGGCTTCTTCCTTCGTCCTCCTCCTGATCGAATTTTGGCATTGGCTATCATAAGGTGGTAGGCGGTGTAAGAAAAACACCCACAGCCATCCGCGCCAATAACCGAGATCCCATGTAACCGAGGCGCTACGCTTCTGGACTCTTTCCTCCGCTGTGGGTGCAGCCGAGGTCTTGGTGATTCTGTCTCCTAGCAGGAGGTACAGTAAGAATTCAACCTTCACTATTGGCAGCACATATATTTGCTGTCCTGCGAATTGGCAAATAGGCTTGATATCAGTTCCGCAACGCCTATTCCTTATTGCTTTCTTAAAATTGGCTGATTTTTGAGATCCGCAAGCATTTTAGTTGAAGGCATAGCAGTAAATTAGACGTAGGAGCTGTTTTCGGTGGTCAAGTGTACTTGCTTTTGCAAAACAAGTTCATTATTTAGTTTGGCAGTCAGAGTTATGATTATTATATAACAACAAATCTTCTGGGCCGTGGTGGACTTGTTGAAATTGATAAAATGGTTGAATACACGATCTGCACGTTAATCGTCTATTTTGTAGCGTACTACATGATTCGGCCATTTAAATACCCGTTTAGATGGGTGTTCCTTGTGTTGAACAAAAGTGAGCCGACAGAACACGTAGAGTCGTGAGGGCTCCTTCAAACCTCTGTGCCTTCCTTTTCGTGGTACTTTATCACAGTGATTGCCATTGCGTCATTTGTTCATTCCTTCCGTGTTTCTTTGTAGAAGTTTCTTCCACTTGTCATTGGCACCTGATGTTTCTTAATCCTTTATAATCTTGTCAGCAATTTAGGAAATGAGGTGGGAAGGCGATTATTGATATGGGTATTAATTACCATCTACAGTGAGTTGGTGCAGTGGACCAATACTTCTCTCTGAAAACCGATCATTCGGGGCGGAAATTGCTACAGAACTTGTCGAAGGCACGTCAGAAAATCTTGCTTTCGTGTCCATTTGGAGAAGGGAAGCAGGCCTCCTTTGGTCGCCACGAGTGCTTGCTGTGGAGGTGGTAGACAAACTGATGTGAGTGATTTGGAGCGCTCTTGTTGTCCATTTGGCCACATCTACCAAGAGGAATGAGGTTACAAACCCAATTTCCCACCCTCTCACAGTGAGAAAGTAAAGAACGTCTGTCGGACCAGTTTATGTCCTGACTTCAAAAATGAGTTTAGGCAATGAGGTTTTTTATGCACGAATGCTGATTTTTTATTGATCTGAGGTTGTTACTTATGGTTTGGAGTTTGAAATTGACCTCTGATGTCTAATTGTCAGTTCTTTTTTATGTTCCTCTTTGTTTCTTGCATTCAACATCTCCATACTGGACTTCCCTCTACTTCTTAATCCCTTTACAGATGAGGGATGCGATGTGGCAAAGGTAGTGGTTGACACCCCATCGTTATACTAACACGGCTATACCACTTTCAGCCTCTTGCTGCATCATTATCAGCGTAACCGTCAGCTCAAGATCGCCGATGATTCGTCCGAAATCTGCTTTTGCCACATTATTGTACTGCTCTCACGCAGACGACGTCGGTTCTATGGAGGCGTGAAACGTACGTGACTCGCTGCATCTGTGACTTCGCTTTAGGTGGCGCGGTGCATGGCATCGTTAATGAGTGGTTGATGAAGGTCGCCAGCGAAGTGCTGATGACTATTTTTGCGCATGAAAGCTAGGGTACCACAGTTAGTATTTCTGCACCACCACTGCTTCCTCCTAGTCTGAGGGTGAGATAATGGATTTGGTTATGCGCTGCGTCGGGTGTGGTGCTGAGGACTCAGACACTACGACTTGCAAGATTTGGCACATGTGGCTCTTGTTGCTCGCTTATGCCATGTTGAAAGGAAGGAGAAGAGAGTTTGAGCCTCCAACTTTGTTCGAAATGCACATCTTTCCCTTCCTAACTCAAATATCGATCGAAAAATATTTGAATTTCTTGCCTATCAACAGCCATTTAAACTTATCATAAGTGTTTTTCTTTTATTTTCGTTCATTTTTGTCGATCGGGGCAAATGATTCCTAACAAGAGACTATTACCTAGATTCGGCCTTTGGTTGCCCTTTGCTAGTGCTGCGTGTCTTGGTAACTGGTGTGGTGCCTGAAAGGCCACCCCCTACACATGTTGTCCTTTCGTGGAGGGCGTCTCTATTTGCTAAGACTTCAAAATACTGGCGCTGCTGTTGGATCGTTGAACATGAGCAATTGTGGTTTGCAAGGAATTCGTGCTCATGCGATTCGAAGAGGAGACTTTTGTTTTCCAGAAATGTTATGTCTGATCTGAAAACTCCTTGAATGGCAGTCATCGCGAATTAGCGTCGTGATTACGAAGTAGTCTGCTATTAGAAAGTACAGGGTACAGTTTGTCTACGACCTGCGATCCATTCCTAGTCGTGTCAAAAGTTTTTCGCAGGATTCGGATGAGATGTAGTAGGCAGCATTAAAGCCTACGGCTTGTGATCAAATGGCTTGAATAGTTCAATTGTGGTAATGCCTAGTCACTTGTAGGGCATCGCTCCCAAGGTGATTCTTCATTTTAAGTAATGAAGTAGTTCATGGCTCCCTTGACTAACTTTATTTGGAATAATTTTTAAAGAGCAGCCGACAGCGTCATCCAACCTGAGTGATGGTGCAACAGTGGATTCACTACTGCTACAAAGACATTGGAATTGGCGTGGTGGTGACTGACTGCCACTTAGATGCCATAAAATGGTGAGTGGTAGGTAGTAGGATTGGCAGACCATGAATTTATTTACTCCTGCACCTCCTCCATGCACGTCTAGCGTGGTTTGCTGAAGTATTGTGCGACTGCGAAAATTGTGTAGGGTGAAGCTGACTTAATTTGCCACGGTTGCTAAGCGAATGAGCATTTCATCATCATTGGCTATCCCCGGATCGTCCACACACAGAGGTCACCTCGTGGACCTGAAGCACCTACCACTCCATGTCTTAAAGTCTGTGCAGGATTGTGGCATAGATTGCAGCACTTGAAAGACGCACGCGGTTGTGTATCTGCACCGCCAAACAGAACATGCTCTGTACCATCAATGAACTCAGCCTCAAGAGACAAATACCCTCGACACGCTGTTGTTGGGCATTGTGTCACTCAAAAATAGATGCTGCATCATGTTTAAGAGGATTCTTATCTCATGATGGGGGAAGAGAAAGTCGTAAAGGCCACCAGCAATAGAGTGGAAGGATAGTTCGCCGATTAACCTGTGACGAGGAAGAGCCAACTCTATTCCAGTCACAGGTCATTACCAAACAGTGATCCACCCACCACCCAACCCACACGTCTAAAGCTCACGCCACGTCACCACTCGATGGTTATGCTCGCTTCTCGTGAGAGGGAAAGCCCTCACTTGCCGAAGGTAAACAAACAACTTGAAGGCATGCGGTGCAAACTGCCTCAGACACTAGCCAAACTAAACAAATGGCAAACTTTACGGTGTTGCAAAATCTAAACTTGAGGTAAACAAAACACTCTTCTCAGCCACCAGACAATCACATTATTACCCACTAACCAGAGCAGACGACGACAACGACAACTATGACAGATCTAGTTAAGGTGCCATTACATAGGAAGACATATCTTCCTGTTGGAGAACTAGTGGGTGAATGAAACCAATCATAAAGATTTGCACCTTCTAAGGGTCGGCATAATTCAGACACCAAAAGAGCATTCCATCTTCGGACAGTACAGAAGAGTTGACTGTTACGCACAGCATGGAAAAGGATACAAATGTATCGTGCGGCGTAAAAAATCGGCCACAGAGTGACAGTATGGAATAGGCTTGCCTCTCAAGCACCAAAACGTGGTTGCCTGATGGTGGAGATTTACGTAGGCAAACGTATTAAGTGCTGATAAGCACCACACCTCCGAACTTCTACTAAAATCTTTCGAGGAATCAGGTGAGTTGGAGCGAATTGACATTGGTCGTTTCCACGCTTTACCAGCTTCAAGCAAAGCGTTGCTAGCCCAAGCATGAATTCGTTTTTAAATCCTCGCTCATTTCACTTCGCAAAGTGCGAAGAGGAAAGTGCAAAGCTAAGGTGCATTGAGCTTAAGAAAATTATGCACTCCCTCTGGAGATCTGAGCGTGATTTACCAAGTGACATTTAAAATTTTGTTGTTAAGGTCAAGAGGATTGAGCTAGTGCGTGGCTGTGGTTTGTACACATCATGCTTAGAAGGCAGGACATCGAAATTACTTCTACTACTCTACTCGACTTTCAGAATGCGATTTGACATGAAATATTAGTTTGCAATAGCAAACAAAAGATATCGAGGTATTTTCCAGGCAGATCGCTCTAATTTACATGGCATTATGTTATGGCTCAATTGCATGATTAGCTAAGCGATGGAAGGATAAACTGAGTCTGTTAACTACATTTATCCTCAACTGGCCTTATTATCCGGATGATAGTCATCCATTCCTTTTGTATGCATTCGCAAACAGACGAATATTCATCTTTTTACACACATATATCATCCCTCCTATTATTTCCAAACTTCTTAGTCCTCCAATTTGCATTTACGACATTCTGATTACTCTACAACACCTCACATTTTTGTCTGCACCAAAATTGCCCAACTGCTTCCCAGTTTTATTCCGCAATGGAGAATTTATTGCTGCGTTTTAGATCCCCTATTCTTGGGACCTATTCGCTTTTTACTGACTACATTTCCGTTGCCATCAGACAATCGCATTATCACCCACGAACTAGAGCGGACGACGCCAACGACGACAACTAAGGCAGATTTGGTTAGGATGGTCAATAAATAGATAGACGTCTCCTTTTCTGAGGACTGGAGAGTGTATGGAAGCATTCACAAAGATTTGCACCTTCGAAGACTTGGCAGGCTCAGACAGCAAAACAGCACTCCATCCTTGGACAGTACAGAAGAGTTAGCTGTTGCGGTCATTATGGAAAAGGATGCAGATGGATTGTGTGGTTTTAAATTCAACCACAGAATGAGAGTTTGAACAGGCTGGCCTCTCCAGCATCAAAACGTGGTTGCCTGATGGTGGAGACAAAAATGAGTGTTTTGCAATTTACGTAGGCAAACCTACTGGGTGTTGATAAACACCACACCTCCGAAATTCTGCTTAAAAACATTTGAGGAATCGGATGATTTGGAGTGAATCGACATTAGTCGTTTCCACCTTTTATCAACTTCGAGCAAAGCATCGTCGTCCCAATCATGATTTCTGTTAAAAATCCTCATTCATTTTACTTGACAAAGTGTGAAGAGGAGAATGCAAGGCCGAACTGTATCGAGTTGGAGAAAGTAATGCACTCCCTTTAGAGGTCTGGGCATGATTTTCCAAGTGGCATTTAAAATTTTGTTGTTAAGATAAAGAGGGTTGAGCTAGCGTGTGGCTGTAGTTTGTACACATCATACTTGAAGGCAAGATATCAAAACTACTTCTACTACTTTACTCGACTTCTGAAATGCAACTTGGCATGGAGTGTTAGTTTGCAGCAGCAAACAAAGGTTACCAAGGTATTCCCAAGCGGATTGCCTTAATTTACATAACATTATATCATGGTTCATTTGCATGATTAGCCAAGCGATAAAAGAATAAACTGTCTGTTATTCACGGTTATCCTCAACTGACCTTATTGCCCAGATGATAGCCACTCATTCCTCCTGTATGCTAATTGTAAACAAACAAATTTTTATATTTTTCACACACATGCCTCATCTCCCACCAATTCCACTTTCCTTAGTCCTCCAATTTGTATATACGACACTCTGATTACTCTATAACACCTCACATTTATTGCCCACATTAAGATTGCCCAACCGCTTTCCAGTTTTATCCCACAACGAGGAATTTATTGTCATGTTCTAGCATCCCTATTCTTGAGACTTATCTACCTTTACTAACTACATTTCTGTTGCCATCGCGACCCATTGGCGTAGTATTATGATGTTCTCAAGGTCTTTGCCGTCCTCGACCTGCGAGGCAAAACCTCTCCACTCTGAAGCACTGAGAAGCAACATCAACGCATTCTTGAATCGCTCAAACCAGTTGGTTTTCTCTAAGCCCCGTAGTCCGCATCTACATGTCCCAGATTTCACAACAATACAGCGTCACGTGTTTATTTTAGGAATGATTTGCCCAAAACTCAATCACGTACAAATAATAAGGCTAAATTTTTAGCAAAACTAGCCGTTAGCCTTGCTACTACAAAGCTTGGACTCCGAGAACAAATTATTGCCCACATAGCTGGTGCCTTCACCTCACTTCCATCCTGACAAGTCTGACCTTATTAAAATGCGTTTCAGACTATTTTTGGTTTGATATTTCTATCATATACTTGTATCGCAACGTGCAGCTATCAGCTCCACTCTGTTTAAAGACCAACGCCGATAAGTCCAGGGAAGTATGTATGTCACGTCAACGAGGCAGTTGTAAGGCCAGCAGACCAACATATCTTTGGGCAAAGTTGAAAGATACAAAGAATGGCAGACACACCAACAGATGTTATTTAAAGGCGTTCAACAAACGAACCTCCTACAAAAATCTCTATTCCATCCGGTTAGTTCTATCAGCATATCATTCAACTCCACACAGTTGCCCAGTGGCGGCAATAGCTACCATTCGGATGGAGGATGTGCCAACGTAGTTAAACCGCAGAAAACGTGACCCTCAACATTCCTTCTCCTCCCTCGCTCTCCTACCCTAAACGTCTAATAGAGCATGCAGATTCGCCATTGCCCTAAGACGTATGCCTGGGTGACCATAGAGAAGCGCCGTTGCCTACAAGACCAAAGCATGCACAGTTGACTCGCATAAGAGGGCAAACAGGACTCACTAATTACACCTTGCCATGATGGAATAAAGACTTAGCTTCCTTTTTACACGACTCTTACATTTGCGCTGCTTATAAGACATTTTGTAGTAAGAGAAGATGCAGCACTCACCACACTAGCTGACGCAGATGGGGATCTGTACCTCGTCAGCCAGCCTTGGCGTTTACGGACTTCCTACAGCAGGCGTTTACCAGTTCTGATCTTCAGTTGTAGTGACTACTATGACCTAAAACCAATGCGTTCAAATGATGGGCGGGCTGGATGCTGAAAAACAACTCTATTTTCGATGCGACGTGGACATCATTCCGGCACCGGTACAAAGAACAAAATATACAAGCCATGTCGCGCCTGCCGATCGATTGTTCGGAACAGTGTCCACGTCATGTCAACAACAAAGTTCTTCTTAAGCAATCAATCTGTCCATCATTCAAGCAAGGTAAGTACGATCAAAGCTCCATCTTATATCCCACGCGAAGAGCGCATTGGATTTAGGCCATAGTGGTTACCACAGCCCGAGATCAGAACCGCCCAATAACTACTCCCGGAAGTTCATAAACGACACCCCACCGAGAATAATCCGCATTATAGTTTCCCTTACTCGCAATAGACGGCTCATGGAGGGAAGAATTTTCTTTTGATTATATTATCTCTGGAATCAATTCGCGGCCGCTCCAACCCAATGCTGGATCCGACCCCACCTATTCACCGTTGTTTATGACTTGGAAAGAAGACATAGATGGTTCTACAATTTCCCGACAGGCAGATTAGATTTACCTGATTTGTTGCGAATTCGCTCCCTTTTCTTCCGTTTTTCCACAACCGGCTATTTTGCTTTGACGCTTATATCCCAGCAGGTATTCCAACGATCTTAACGACGTCTTAGTAAATCGCCACCTGTTCTGCGTTCCAAGAAATGATAGAACAACATAAACGACAAAGACATCGTAAAACTCGGTTACCTACTTGAAGAAAAATAGCGAGAGAAACGTACCTTACTCTTCATCCTCCCCAGCTTATAAGACACAGACGCAGAAAGCAACTCAGCCCTCCAGGCAGCCTCGCGCTTCAGCTTAAATAGCTTGCAGGCGAAGCGATTGATTTGAGGTCAAATGCCTTTTAAAACAATATTAAATCTACATAATTATTCGTACACTTTCCTCAATATTTTGTTCTAATTGAACGCTATATTAAGAGCATTTTTACAGACATGTTTGCATAAACCGTAAAATCGCCATCTACCTCCTCGTCTCTGCTGCTAATCCTGACGCGTGTGAAACCAATGCCATACGATATGGTTATTACCTCATGTAGTATTTGCTGTGAATTTTGGGTGGGCAAAGTGGGCTACTCCGCCTATGTATTGCAATGGTTGCATTTAATAGAGTTCATCGTTGGCTCATATTTATGCGGCTTTATTAACAGATAGCAAACATGTAGAGTTGGCGAAAGGAGAGAGGAAGGTTAAACGGCCAAAAATGCGGAAGTAAACGATGATGTGTGCGGCTTACACGAGTGCAATGTAGTGATGTCAATGATAGTGTTAAGGGAAGTATTGGTGAAGAGGATGAAGATGATGAGGATGAAAGTTGCTGCTCATATATGGCAAGGAAGAAGAACTTTCCTCCACCTCCTTCCAAAGCCGCCTCCTTTACCACTGGTGTTCAGCATTGTGACTCGGCCTTCTTAAGATGGTTTTGCCGCTGAAAGAGGCTGCAAACTTACCTGAATTTGCGCCCTTATATTTTAATATTGGAATTCTCGCACTGGCTGATGCAGCTGGACGGTAAACGATTTCCACGCCTCTCATCACAGCTACTTGATTGTCCTTTTACATGTACGTAAAACTCGTTCCTTACCAGATCGTTTATATTTGGAACAATATAAATGATGCAAAGTAATTTGTAAAATCCGAGCTGTAAAATTAGACAGACTCAGACACCTAAAATGGGTTAGTGACTATACTTAACTGATGAGATTTCTAAAATGTTCTGACGGATTCTGCGCCTATCATCTTGAATTTTGTCCCTAGCCCGATTTAATATATTTGTGTATCCATTAAAAGCCATGAACACGTAAAATCGGGTTGCCTCGATTTCATGCTATGGAAAGTGTTGAACCCACACCTATAGGATCTAAAAGCTCATCTTCACAGTCGTTTTGATAGACAACATCTATGCTGCTGTGTACGTCATGTTTCCTCAACCTGCTGTCTGCCGCTTTATCAGAGGATAGGTTAGGAAGGCCATCAGCTAGCTGTAAGATGTTTTTTACTTCAACATATGCGCCTTTAAAAATTTCCACTTGAATGCTTTCATTCGAATACAAATGGAACTGATTTCTAGGGATGCTAGTGGAAGTGTCTCCATGATCTTTACTTAAGGGCTACCCATAATTCATTGTCCTACAACGTTTGAAAGTACTGGCCTATTCCGGAAATGAAGTGCGATAACTGCAGAGGTCCTATAAACACGATGCATACAGATCTCTTTAAGTAATAGGCTGTTTTCTTTGATCCATTTTTGCAATACTTTCTCCCATTTACTCATGCAGATCATTCTACGCAACTGTGTCACAAGTCGAGATAGCGAGACTGTTTCCACTTTAGACTTTGGGTAGGAGCAAAGGTGCTGGAGTTAAAAAGGGCAATGAGAGTGTTGGATGTTTGTTAATGTCCTTATTATAAGTACACGGATGATGTGTGGTAACGAGGCGGAAGCAGTTAAGACGAGGATATCTCAGACTCCGGACAGCAACTACCTCTCGCCTAAAAAGTACTTTTCAAGTACGCAAAGCTTAAGAAAATTAGGATATCGTATTACAAGAAGAACTTCGAAATTCCTTTGAAAACCATTATTTTAGACATAGCCTTACCGACATGTGTTGTCTTCACCGTCTTTGACGATGAGATAATGAATAACCTCATTGTAAGCGCAATGGCATTTTATGGGCATTTTTGCCATAAAATCGCGGTCTAGTGCCTTGATGCACTAACTGAGCACATAGGCATTGACACGTAAACCCTTGAGGGCAGAATGCAGCTAATGGAATTGATGGAATGAGATGGTCCACCTTGAGTGGCTTGTGCCTCCTGTAAATGAGACAGATGCGAGTGTAGAGGATACGAGAAGGGTATCCTAACCCTTAGCTATCACACTCGTTGAACTAGTGTAATAACTAGAGAGGGTGGTAATTTGTTTGCAGTTGACTGAAGTCAGAGCGGAGGTTAGGGGACGCTTTTCTTCCATCTGAAATCGACGACAACAGTTCTGGTATGAGAGCCGTGTTCTGTGTTCGCTTCACGTCTGAGAGGAGCGATCAAGCAAACGCTTGAGGTGCTACCCTTTTGGGTGGTTCACAAACCTAGTGAATTCGCATCATCAACACCACCACCACCACCACTTAGGTGAGTTGTAATTAGTCTTTGAGTTTTGGTGTGGTCTACTCAACGAAAGAATGTAGATAGCAAACGAAAGGGAGTAAATCAAGCATCCAACTGCAGGTTGATATGCCATCATCTTGGTTCGCAAATATTTGTCATTCGGGCTTATTCAAACCCGTCGTTATATCGTCCTTCTTTGTGAACTTGTTATCCAGCATTCACGAGAGGCTTGGTAAGGCAATCCTGATCATCAACATTTGCCAGCCTTGCTAGCTTCGTTGGCCAAAACGCAGTGGTGTAGCCATTATACTGTTACTCCAAAGCTGACCAGATAAAACAGACTGAACGTGCGAATGTTTAAGATCCCTTCAAACAATCTTTCACTGTTTTTTACTTGATTAAAAGGATGACTGGATATTGCATGCTTTGTTTTTGTCTTAGATTAAAACACTAACGCAGACAAGGTGCACGAGTTTTCCTTGTGCTTTTTGACGATTTATTTTGGCTCCCTCAAGTTTCAGCTCAGCTATCTGCAGCGATCTTTTCGCACTAGCAGATGCTATTGCCGCGAGGTTGATTTTAGGTCATACTGGAAAATCTTGTTCATTAAAGACATGAATGCTCGCTTCATGCGTTTTCGCCTCCTTGTGTGATATTTTTGTCATTCGCTAGAAGTTTCAGTGTTCCACATGAGGTTCCACAGACGGACGGAAGTGAGTTACAGCTCTTCTTAAAGGAAAAAATATTCTCTAACAAATCAAATGATAGCTATCACCCTCACATCAGGGATAAAAAGTTAGCTATTCAAACAGTTTGTCCTTAACCTGTCAATATGGCACTTGCGATGTTGATAGGGCTATAACCTATGCTTTGTTCGTAGTCAGTAGTAAAGTAGGGTCCAGTTGGGCTGTGTCCAATGCCATTCCTTTCAGAGGTCCAAGGGTTTAAGCCGTGACATTGTCATCTGATGCAGGGGACAGTTATGCCACAGTTATCCACCAATCACAAGCAGCAATTTCATAGGAGCGTAAAGCAGTAGAATAAGGGAGGAAGGAACAAGTAGATGCGTCTTTTTTGCAAAAGACTCCCATGACTGCACAATGAATGTGATGTGAAAGGATCGCTTGTAAGGATACTCGCAAATTAGTCACTTAAGTACTTTAAGACAGCGTTATCAAGGGGAACAGTCAAAGAGGATAAATAGCAGGCCTTTATTCTCGTTTGTGCTTTGTAATTAAATAAGTTGAGCTGAAAATTTCTGGCTTAAGTGCAAGTATCATTGAATGGGAAGGATTGTTTCTTGCAAGTCTTCTCCCATCTCTGGTGCTGGCCTCTAACATGATATGCACTGAAATCCTTTTAAAATGTACGATGAGATTACACCCTGTTCCGAGTTCTAAAATTGGATGCTTATAATCCCATCTTAATTGATGCAGGAGTATCCACAAAGACCTCCACCTCGGCATAGTAATAGGGTGACACCAATTTAGACATAATCGGTAAGGCAAATAAGAACTGTAGGAAAAATAGCCTAATAGGGAAGTCTTTGTCACTTTAAAACGTGTCATGGGAAATGAGCTTTTACGGCTACTCGTATGCTTTTGAGCTGCGAAGCAGTATCTTAATGAGTCAATTTCTCCATTTTTATTAACATCATCACCACCACTACTTATAGCCTATTAGTAGAAGCACTTCAATCCTTCTTTCATTCTCATGCTCATTTATTCAATTTGTCCTTTTCCTTTCCACTTTCTCCTACTAAGGTTAACTTGTTTAACAAGCCAAACAATTACCAGTTTCACCTCACAATTTTGCATCTCGTCTCATTGACACACGTGACACACGCATACATTAGCAATTTACCTTCCCCCTCTGGAACCCTATAGATGCCGCCGATATTTTTCGTCTCATACACACATTCATACACATATTCGTGCATCTCCATCTCTTCTTCTCTATTCCATGCAACATCTCCTTGAACACATTCTCGCCACTAACAACACCGCCTATTAATCCCCCAAATTTCTCATTTTGCTTGCCTAATTTTGATAAGAATCAAACAGTTATCAAATAGTTTGCAATGTTTTTCATACCCTCGACTTCATCAACTTTAGTTGCATTCTTGATTTGGAAGCGTGTCTTTACATTCTTCACAACATTCGGGAAATATTTTACAGCATTGAAGCCATGCGTGGAACTTAACAAATCAAGGCTGATCTGTGCGAGTGGCCTGAATTGCGGGCAGGTGGGGAGACATGGTGGGTCGCCGCCGCTGGAGAGAAAGCTCGAGCGGAGAAAGCGAGTCAAGTTTTGATACCGCATAGGTTGTGGGGTTAAATTTCGACAGTTTGAAGAGATCGAGTGGGTTATGCATAAGTGAATGAACGAGCACTGGGAGCCTTGTACACCAGATCTTAATTGGGCCTGATCAGGCTGCTTTACATATGAGTGAAACGGTGAATGGTCTCGATGTCATAGATCCGATCCAAAATACATCCTGTAGGCATTTCAGCGCTCGCATTTTTCACCGTTATTGTTATGCGCAATACATATTCGGGTGCTTTAATATAGGCTTATTATCAAGCGATTTTGCCCTCCTTACACTTTTCCTTACCTCAGCTTCATTACAAAATAAAACGATGCATCATTAAAAGACTTACCATCTGAATTGCTCCTTTCTTCTACCTCCAATTTGATACCCTTTGGTGGAAAGGACTGACTAGCAAAAGGCATTTTTATATATGTGGAGCGGGATGAGGGAATGAGCATATTTCTAGATTGCTCAAGTTGTATAGAGAATCAATGTTGGTCTCTCCATCCTTGCGAATTAGTGACGTCCGATCGACCACAAGTCTGGTTTATATTAATCGCTAGCCACCTATGAGGCATACCCAGCCAATTGAGCATCGCAGGATAAATTTGATTCCAAGCCTTTAAAGTGGGATTTTAAATCTAAAATTTGACGACTTTTCTGCTACAGTCGTCCTTCGAAGACACATTGCTTTTATAGCTGTGACTCCACCCCACTGTCACAGTTGGTTGTAATGAGTATTGTTTCTCAGTTTTTCCTTTGAAACCCACCCACGCTCCGGAACAAAGGTCGCCAGAAAGGGGTAGAAGACGAATCGTCAACTTCTTGCTGTCCTCAATGCTGTTGTCTTGCCTCGCGGTTCCGTGACCCATGGGACTCATAAAATTCAGGTCCACATCAATCACCGAGTGCTTCTAGGCGTCTTTCGGGGTACGAACTCCTGTATCCGAAGAGCTGCAGAACGCCTAGATTTTCGAAATCGGATGACCCACTATGCGGGATGGAAGGAGACGGGCGAAAAACAATGTGGAATCGGACTTAGGGACGAAAGGGCAGGAGGCAGAACTAAGATCGCAATGGGATCGATGGTGCTGTTAGGACTAGTAAGTCCAGAAGAAGAGGAGGAAGGTATCAAGCAAGTGGAATTCGCAGAGCCGATATTGCTTAACCACGGGAATCGCTAATCACTTTCAACTACTTTTAATTTTTTAATTGCTTCCGTTACTTCCTAGCTCCCAACACCCAAGGCAACCTCATCACTCCCACCCACATTTGTCATATGACAATCCACTCTAATGAGGGGGTTCAGGTCTTTGAAGCCTCACACTGCACCACATTACTGCTTAATCTTCTCTCTGTGGATAACCCACCTGTTCAGACTGCTGCCATGCGTATGCTTGCCAAGTCTCCCCTTCTGTCTATTTGGCCCGTCTCATCGTTAATTTATGCGGTGTAAGGCCTCTTCTTAACATCCCCTACCATCCCAATACCCATAGGAAGCGCTCAGTATGGCAAAATCATAGGTAACCTCTGCATCTTCAGAAAGGTTCGTGTCCTACTATCTCGCACGAATGCTATTAAATTAAGACTACCTTTGCTCACAGTTGACTCACATCATCGGTAACGAGAAGCAAGAATTTTGCGCATTTCTCATCAAGTATGTGAATATGCTCTCACGACCAGGCACGAAACCGGGACGAACAAACATTGTCAAGCATACAATTGATATCGGCAAAGGTGAGTGGAAGGTAAGGAAATGCGTTGAAACTTTTTTTAAGAGTTGTGCAATGACCCGACCACGATGTTCGTGAAGAAAATGAATGCTTCTGGGAACGTGGAAAAGTAGAAGAGCCGCCTATTTTGCATCCTCGAAAACGAGTTCAAAACGTCCTGTTATATGCTCATCGCTTGCTCCTCCGGAAGCAGTCACCCAGCTAACGTGGCGCCTCTAAGATGTAGAAACACTTTTTCAGTCAAATCACTCCTCCTTCCACCAGTAAACTGACTGTATTACCAATGGCCAACTAGATTAGCAGGAAACCGTGTTAGGCCTTGCAAATAAAAGAGAAACGCTTGGCCACTACTCAGACACCCGGTAGCCATAAGTCTAGAGAGCTACATCTTCGCATTTACTTAGCCCGCATCATTAACTGTTAAGCAAGTGTAAATGCATAGGGTCCAAGGCGATATCTTCAAAACCACACCCTTTACCTCATTTTTAAGTTGATTTAGTAGCCCATCAATAAACTTTATTCATTTTGTTATGCTGCATGGTAATAGAACATCGGCAGCAGTGAAACAGACAACGTTTGACTGCATTTTCGTGTCCAAGGCCAACTGCGCTACTCAGAGTGCATAAGTAGCAACTTCATTACTGTCAATGCTGGCACAGTCTCCAACACAAAGTAATTTGTTCGCATTCCTACACACCTTTTCATGATTTACTGACAAGTTATAGCAGGTGATGAGGCTGGTTCATGTCTCACCTAAACAGGCTATTATATAGCTTATCTTGAAGGTGCTAATCTGAGTTTCGTCGACGTGAGTGAGCAAACAGCTTACAACAAACGTTGTTTTTGTAAGGACAAAGGTGGTAGTTCCTTTCCCGTCTTGCCAGGTCTGACACCACATAATCGGACTCAGCTATGCATGCTTTGAGGAGTATCATGTAGTTCGCTACGCTGACCTCAGAAGCACACAACCCAGCAATAACTGCAGTAACGTTTGCTAAGCAACGTGACGCACTGCCGCCTTTTTGCCCAAAGGTGCAGCTGCGCAAACAGGATTTAAACCCGACCTCACCATGTTGGTACAAGATATTTGTCATACAACATCCAAATGGGTCTCTAGCTGAAATTACACACCCATGCACATTCAGTATGGAGGTAATTTAAGCTGCGACCATAGCCTCCGAGTTCCCCCTCCTCCCAACTTCTAAGAGGTCATGCAGATTCACCATTGGCGCCGTGTCTTCCGGAAGACAACAGAAATTGGCACTGAAAATGAATTCACGGACCCCATAAATGCAAATTGTCATTGACACTAGGAAAGGAAAAACCTCAAACACTCCCCCTCGTCCACATCACTGCACTAGTGTTTAGTGAAAAGAATAGACAAAAGCACACTAACTTCGACTAAATGCGGGCGAACAAATTTATCGGCGTCGACTATAACGTCGAAAAAACCGAGAAACCCTCTCCTTACGCCTCGCCAATCCTCATCATCTTTCGCGTCCGCCATACATAAATGAGCTCAACCGCATGTACTGACAATCCCAACATCTCGCCAATATCACTCACCATTGAGGACACTGCAGTAACAACCTGGGTAAGTTCATCCACAACAAGCCCATGCATTACTTTAAATTCGCCTTCCTTCACATTCGATGCTAAAATATGACAAATTCAACTCACAATGTGCAAGTTCGCCAAACCTAAGTCCCAACTCACAAATCCACGAAAACTACGAAACTGCAAGAGCACATCACATTTAATCACCGAACGTCACAGTCCAGGACAGTTTCGACCACCTCTACTTTAGCTTCAATTCCACAGCAGCATCGCTCCCATCAAGCTCGCCTCCCACTCCACTCCGCTCTTCACCTTCTTTACTCATCACACCTTCCCTTGCCTCCTCTGCTCCGCTTTCAAGCACAGAGTAGCCGTGAGCCACAGAAGAAATAATCAACCCAGCACGAAAAAGATCCCTGGCCACCTGCATCTAAGATTGAGGAAGATAAGCACCACTTGAATTAAGCCACTCACCTTATCATTTGCATTGTCTCCAGGTAGATCGCAGATCCTTATTTCATTAGGGTAAATAGCAATCAGCCACTCAATTATTGGAAGAACCTAAACAAGGGAAGTGAGTAGAAGTAACGTCTTGAATTCCAAACGCCTACCCTTCGCGGCATCTGCAAGCAAGCCGTATCATTAGCGAACCTCGGATCCCGAGAATTGCGGAGACTGTGATGTACACAAAAGAACTCACCACTGCGTCTTCGCATTAGACTTAATACAGAGCGACGAGTGAGACGAATGATAGTCTCAGGTTCCAGCCCCTGCTCAAATTCGACGCGACTTTCAGGACGCCGATTAGGCAGACGCTCTACCCGCGCTTCTGGATCTTCATTGTCCCCGCAGTCCAAGAAGTTGAAATCATCCCAACTTAGCCTAATAAAAGCCACGTGTCCTGCCTCCTCACCTTAAAGGTAATAGCAACCATGTAAACCGGCTCCATACACGCACCAATTCACCCTAATCCTGTCTCAACTTCCCTCTCATTCATTCCTCCAAGCTCAAGCACAATTCTAAGGACATTTGCACAACATCTAACTTCACTCCGAAGTGCCGAGGTTAATGGTGGACACCAGAGCTTTGCTCTATCCTTACCCGATAATTAAGTTGAAAGTGCGCAAAATGGCCACATGCAATGGTTCCAAACTGGAAAGACCTGGTGATTTAAAAAGACGACTCGATAGCTGCAATGTTGAGCGCGCTGCAAAAGAACAGCGTCCACTGTAAATTAGACAGCAACATTTCTATTGCTACTCCGTTGTTAACAACAATACTGCCTTTTCTCATGCCTCGAGCATCTTCGCCCCCAATAAGTCAGGCGAGTATTCCATGCGGACGAGCTACTATTATCAGTTCTTCGATGCCAAAACAGTATGCCTATTCAAAGATATTGAATGCACCCAGCACCCACTGATACACTCCAAGTAATTGGGAAGAGCAAACACCCACAATGTGAACTCAACACGAACAATGAAGTGTAGCCATCAGTCGAATGAATTCATGACCTAGCCAACGCACAAACCAAGCACAACTCACTGGAATCCAATTTCGCAGCCGCCAACTGTTCCATAAATTGCTCCCTCAATTCTCTTGCTGCACAACCAACCGCTCGCTCCTCATTCCGTCTACACACGCCATCTCCACCCTTCAGCCACCTGCGCAAAACAAATTCCACTCCCTCCTCCGCGTTCACATCCTACACAAGCGTCGGTGTCGTCAACAGCCACAACTACCCAACTTACTATATAGAGAATATCAGCTGCATTCCTTGGATTATTGTGCGTAGACAGCAGCAGTTCACGGAATAGACTACTTTTCTTATTCTTAGGCTTCTTCAATTTCAGTTCCTAGAAGGATAAGGTGTGAGCAGAAGAGGGCATACTTGAAGAAGGCGTTCCCCACATTCCTCAACTAATACAGGAGCACGGTTTATAATGCACAAGACAATGGCATGGGAAGTCTTGCATCCGGAGAGCTTTGCGCGGTGTTTGTATTGATGAGGAATGTACGCTACATCACCAGATGCAAAAATGCCCTTCAGCTCACTCTCCGCTTCCTCACTTCTCGGCGAATAGACGTCGATTTCGAGGTGGCCCTTCATTACGATAATAAACATATCGCCAGGCGGAGCAAGGCCGTCGTCGGAGAAATTGACGAGGGGACCGACGAATTCCTTATTTACAAAAGTTACAACCGAGTATAGAGGACCGTTGATGACCTCCTCAAGGAAGCCGAGGTGCATGGCAAATTTGTTGTTGAAACGCTCTGGGAGGAGGATCCGAAAACTTGAACCCATCTAGAAAGGAATAGAGGAAGAAGAGGGATTTGATAACCACAAATGCCAGTAAATGACGTGAGAAGAAGTACACATCAATGAGTGCCTTCCTGCACAGGGTTGGTTGGCCCCTCCTCCCCTGTCTGACGTGGATTCACAACGTAAGACTAGCAAGGTGAGAGCGCCATCAATTACTAAAAGTGAACCTACGATGCAACGAGTAGATTGGCGTAAGTTGAGAATCCCCCTTCCCACCTCCCCTTCTCTCCCCTCGAATCCTAATCGAGCATGGATCAGGAATAAAAGAAAGGGTGATCAAGTTGATCATAGCTAGCAGCAGCACTAATTGAGAGGCCTCTGAATGAGATTAACGAAAGAGCCAGTTTTAGCCTAAGATTGGGGGTAAAAATACCAAATAATTACAATGTACTAAAGTAGCACTGCAATGGTGGAATTAAAAAAATTTACTAAGAGTGGACAGAAACACCACATACATAAAAAAACATGCCTCACCAACCATAGCACAGCAGCGTGAAATTCTACAGGGTTACCAAATGGGATTGCAGCTGCACCTCTACAAATTCCTCCAACCCCAGGGGCGGAGTAACCCGCATTTGTAAAACACACCAGAACAAATCACACACTTCAGACTCAACCCACGGGATTACAAAGTGCGACAGTCATTTCCATTTCTCTTGCCAATGCCACTGACCGAGCATTAAAAGAGATCATTCATGAAATGAGTTGCAAATCAGGTTTCAGGAAACTGCACTTCTACAGCAACTCAAACCCGATAAAGGGAACTCAAGAATTTCATGCAGCTGCCAGTGCCATTACTAGTCGCCAAATTTCGAAAACGCAAAGGGCCAAACGTCAAGGCAAGCTGCCTCTTACAAAATGCGCACAGCACACCAAAAGGTGCATAAAGCTTGGTATACACTAGACTTAAGCAAGAGCAAACACACTTGAGCAAATCCGACCCGATCCATCATCCCTCGTGCACTGAGCACATCCCATAACACCACTACCCGTAGCCTAACAAAGACACTTCCACCGAATACAGCATTCATAAACACAAAAAGGGTGTCAAAAACAGCTCACCTCAAATTCATTCCAAACAATCCATCGGTAGGCGCGACCCGACTCATCTATTTTGCTCGTTGCACCAGGGACCGGAACAACGTCCAAGTCGTATCGAAAATAGAGTTCTTCTTCAGCAATCAACCGGTCCATCGTTTGAACAGGGAAAATACAATTCAATTTCCGTCTCGCAGCCCCACACGAGAATCGCACTGGTCTCAGGCCATAGTAGTCACTATAACCGGAGATCAAAAGTGATGGACACCTACTCTAGGAGTTCCGTAAACGACACCCCACCGAGAAGGATCCCCATCACAGTCTTCCCCATAGCAAGCGCATTTACGGCCCTGTCACCCACAATAGGCAGCTCACAAAAGGAAGACTGTCCATTGGATTCCGCTGACTCCGCAATCAATTCATCGTCATCGTTCTCCGACAATAAGTTCTGCCTCACCTCTACACCATCTTTCGCGTCTTGAAAAGAAGATGTATAAGGTTTAACAATTTCCCAACCAGTAAATCAGGTCATTTTAGGCTCTGGCCGATTTACCTGATTTTTCGCAAATTTGCTGCTTGTTCTCCTGTTCCTCCATAACAGCTAACAAATGTGACTTAATGTCCTTGTCCCCGGCAAGTACTTCAACCAGTTTAATGACGTCCTGGTAAATCGTCTCTTGTTCTGTCCTAGGAAATCATCGATTAACATATACAACTGAGGCGTCGCAAAACTCAGCCATCTCCCCTAACTTTAAGCTAGCCGAAAAATGGCAGAAGAAACGCACCCTACTCTTCTTCTTCTTCTTCGGCTTATGAAACGCAGACTCGAAAGGCACCAAAATCACCGAGATGGCCTTGCACCCCATTTAAATACCGCGCAGGTGGAACGATTGATTTGGAGTCCGATGTTTATTAAAACAAAGTCGAATCAACAAAACTATATACATTTTTAAAAGACAGATTGCAAACTAATGATGCACAATTTATTTCTAGAAAGCTATATGTGGATTGACGACTCACATGTCCCGCATGAAATACGTTTGACGGAAAGTTATTACCGAATAAAAGGTTATGTTGCAAAGGATTTTTGCAGTTTTAGCCTAGTACGTTGTTTGTCATGCGTTCGCCTTCCATAGTCTCGACTGCAATGTAGTCGAAAACGTAGGGTTTGCAGTGTTATTTCTAATAATACATTTGGTTTGGCAAGAGTGAGGGAGATTCCCCTTCAACCTACTTGAATTGACCTACTCACCACTCATCAACGACTGTGTTGTTTACAATTTATTAGAGCCGTTATCTTGTTAAAGAGCGACAAGGCGTTCCTACTTACAAATTGAACACCAATTCAAGCAGACGTTGTAAGGCGCCACTGCAGTGTATGCTTTGGGTTTGAGCAGCTGATGTACAACTGTGAGGTAGTTAAAGACTTTAGTCTTCGGCTTTTCTGCAGGCTCTTTGCTTTGACTCCTGTGCATGCATGTCACCGTTCACTGTTAGCAGTTTCTCCCAACACCTCTTTTTCGACTTGTTAAACACCTTTCACTGCTGGGTAATTGCAACTGATGGGCAGATATGTCTTTCGCTTTCTCACTGGCAGATGGTTTTGACTCTTATCCATCTACCTCACAGCCTAAGATGTGAGCAAGCGATTCTGCACGATGAGGAGATTTCCGCGACGAAACACACACTGTTGCGTCAATGGTGTAGTGCACGAACGAGTCAATGGGTACAGATGTCTTTCCACAAATAAGTCCATGCTTTACAATTGTTTGCCATTCTAGCTTTTGAGCTCACTGACGGCACTAAATATTTGCACTTATTAGTGCGATGGCGCCTAAGGCTTCTCGCACTCAAATAGGCCATTTCCTGCCACAGTTCTTATCTCCCCTACTGATCATGTCTGATCTGGGGTCACCCCATTACGATGCTGAGGTGGGTGTCATTGTGGGTACTCCTGCACCAATCGGGGTTGGATTATAGGCACCCCTCCTTTGAACCTTGAAACCGGCTGTAATCTCATCGAACATTTTAAATGGCTCTCAGCGAATATTATGCGAAAGGACAGCGCTGAAGGCGGGAGATAATTTGTAAGAAAAGAATACTTCCCATGCAATGGCAGCCGCACTTGGAGCAGATGGCAGTATCACGGCTTAAACCTTTGAACTCTCAAAAGGCTTGGCTTTTAACACAACTCAGCTGTGCTCCACATTTCTACTGTCGAAAAAAATAGGTCAAAGCACTCTTTTCAAAACCGTAAATACTGCTTCCTCCTATCTTAAAAAGCGCATTTGGTAATATTTTTAATTTATGGGACTGAGTCTGTGAAATCGGCAGGTTAAGGAAAAACTGCTTAGAATGGCTAGTGTTATATCCTTGAGGTGAGGGTGACAGCTTTCATTTGATTGATCAAGTGATATTGGCGTCTCGAGGAGAGCTGTTACTCACTTTATCATGTCTGTGGCCCTCCACGTGGAACACTGGCACTTCAACAAAATGACGGAAGGAATCCCGAAAGGATATGAAAACGCATGAAGTGGGAATTCATGTCTTGCAAGAACACGACTTTCCAGTATCTACTTGACCTACGATCAACCTCGCAGCAATGGCATTTGCTAATGCGGAACGATCGCTGCAGATAGCTGAGCTGAAGCTTGAGAGGACCAAAAGAAATCATCAAAAAGTACAAAGTGAACTTATGCACCTCGTCTGCACTAGCGTTTCAAGCATAAGACCTAGGAGAAAAAATAACTAAAGCGTGAAACGTCCAGTTGGCCTTCTAACCACGCAAGAAAACACAGTGGAAGAATGTTTGAAAGAGTCTTGAACGTTCTCAAACTCAGTCCTTTCATCTGGTCAACTTTAGATCAACGGTGTAATGGCTGCACCGATGCGTTTAAGCCGAAGAAGCTAGCATGGCTGGCAAGTGCTGATGGACAGGATTGCTTTACTAGGCCTCTCGTGGATGCTTGATAGCAATTACACAAAGAAGGACGATCTAATGGCAGGTCTGAATAAGTCCGGAAGATCACCATTTGTGAACCAAAGTGACGACATATCAACCTGGAGTTGGATGCTTAATTTACTCCCTTCGGTTTGGTGTCTACATCTCCCCGTTGAGTAGACCACATCGGAACTCACAGGCTAATTACAGCTCACCACGGTGATAGTGGTGGTGTTGGTGATGCAAATTCGCTAGGTGTGTGGACCACCCAAAAGGGGAGCACCTGGAGCTTCTGTTTGAACACTCCTCTCAGACGTGTAGCAACCATTGAACACAGCTCTCTGGCCGGAACTGTTGTCATTGATTTCCGATGGGAGAAAAGCAATCCCTGACCTCTGCTCTGAGTTCAACGAACTGCAAACAAATTATGACCCTGTCTAGTCATTTTACTAGTTTGGATGAGGAGACTCATCTCGTGTCCTCTACGCTCGCACCTGCCTCATTTATGAGGAGCGCGAGCCAGTCAAAGTAGACGATGGCATTCCATCGATCTCATCGACGTTCCAATGCCTATGCACTCAGTGAGTGCACTAAGACACTATATCAATGTCAATGCGCTTACAATGAGGTTATTCAATACCTCATCATCAAAGATGTGTTTTCTGGCGACCCTAGAGCCCTTTTTGATGGCGAACACAACACATATCGGTAAAGCTAAGCCTAAAATAATGTCTTCTAGAGGAATTTCGGAGTTCTTGCAATGCGATATTCTAATTCCCTTAGGCATCGCATATTTGAAAAGTGCTTTGTAGGCAAGAGGCGGGAGGACAATTAAAAACTTGGTTGTGTATGGACACGGTTGCTCTCCCGAGTCCGAGATATCCTCATCTTAAGTTCTTCGTCTCCGCTACTACACATCTTTCGTGTACTTATAGTAAAGAAGTCGACAAACATCCAACCTTCTCACGGCAGAGGTGGTGGAAAGGAAGAGAAGGAAAAGTGATCACCTAGGTATATTTGTAGCCTTTTGTTCAGTAGAACGAACTAACGAAGCGAGGCGAAAAGTTAGGCGACAAATTTAGCCTCCCAGGAAGTGGCCCGGAGGCCAGCCCACGCAGATAGGGCAGTACGGCCATCTCTGTCACCTTGACTAAAAGTCGGTAGTTCCAATAAACAGAGTACTACAGTGGGACCGGGGTTCATGCTCGAAAGGAGGAGATTAAGGTTATGAAATACCTGTGTTTCTTAAAAAAGCCGTTTGGCAAAAGGCGAAAAAATAACTAGGGCCTTGTGGTAGGAAAGGTAGGTATCCCCGACATTAGGAGAGCCAGCCCTCCCATTAACCACCAGAACTGCGTTTATTCCCTTTAACATGAGGTAATAACCACATCGTGCGGCATCAGTTTTACCTGCGTTAGAATCAGCAGCCGAAAAAAGGAGGTGGATGGCGATGCTAAGGTTCGTGCAAACATGTCTGTAATGATGCTCTTAACATGGCATTCGATTGAAACTAAACATTGTAAAATTAAATCTAGTATTAAAGTTAGCAGTGCAAATCCTGAGCTTTCGTCTACAATACAAATGAGGTCATTGATAAAGATTGTATAAAGTACAACATTTTAAGTCGAATCTGCACAATTTACTCTCCGACATAATTTTTATTCAGTGATAAATTCCCAGAATGAATAAAATTACTTCAAGCATATTTTATGCAGATTTTTAAGTTATAAATTACAAATTAGCCATTAGAAGAAATTTTACGCATGATTATGCGGATTTAATGGGGTTTTAAAAGACACTTGACTTCAAATCAATCGCTTCATCTGCGCGCTATCCAAGCAGGGGCGCAAAGCTGTTTGACGCGTCTGGTTGCTCTCTGCATCTGAGTCTTATAAGCTGGGGAAGATGAAGAGTAGGGTACGTTTCTCTTATTACTTTTTACTAGCTTAAGACTAAACAACGTAGCCGAGTTTTTGCGATGTTTTTGTCATTTATGCTGTTCGATCATTTCTTAGAGCGCAGAACGTGAGGCGATGTAATAAGACGTAGTTAAGATCGTTGGAATACTTGCTGGAGCTATTGGCATCAAATCGAAATTGCCAGTTGTTCTGCACAAATGGAAGAAGAAGTGAATTTGCAACGAAGCAGGTAAATCGATCAGGACCTAAAATACCCTAATTTGCCCGTTGGGAAATTGTTAAGCCCTCTGTGTCTTCTTTCCAAGCCGTAAACTATGGTTCAAATGTGAAGTCGGATCCAGCATCGGGGTGAGGCGGCCGCGAATCGATTCCGGGAATAATAGAATCAAAATAAGATTCTTCTCTCCATGAGCCGTCTCTTGTGAGTGACGGGGCCGTTGGTGCGCTTGCTACGGAGGATTATTCTCGGTGTAGTGTGGTTTATGAACCTCCTAAAATAGTCATCCGGCGTTTTTAATCTTCGATTGTAATAACTACTACGTTCTAAAACCAATGCGTTCTTCGTGTGGGGATGCAAGATGGAGCTCTAAATGTACCTACGCTGTTCAAATGATGTGCAGATTGATTTCTAAAGAAGAAATGCAGTTTCGATATGACGTGGACATTATTCGAAACAACCGATTGGTAGGCGCGACATTATTTTTTGTTCTTGGCATTGGGGGTCGGAATAATTTCCACGTCGTATCGAAAATAGAGTCCTCCAGCAATCAACTGGTTCATTATTTGAGCAAGAAGAAGTACAATCAAAGTTCCATACCACATCTCCACACGAAGAACGCATTGGTTTCGGGCCATGGTAGCTAATATAACCGAAGATCAGAACTGGTAGACACCTGCTCTAGGAAGTCCATGAAGGACACTCCACCGAGAAGAACCCGCATCACAGTCCCCTATAGCAAGCGCATTAACGGTCCCGTCGCCACAATAGACGGCAAATGAAAGGAAGACACCCATTACGATTTCACTAGCGCGGCGATCGGTTTGTGGTCGACCTCTTTCGACACTGCGTTCGGCTTTACTAGTTCTCGTGTCGAAGACTGTCAAATTTGATGGAGAGCTGGCACCGGAGGCAGTCATTCGCCAGTATCATCGCTAATTACTGAGTCCAATGCGAAGGCGCGGTGGTGATTCCTTTTGTGTACATCACAGTGTCTGCAGGTTCTCGGGAGTTGAGGTTTTTTGATGATATTAATTGGTTGGAGATGCCCCGGAAGGTAGGTGGATGAAATTGAAATGCATGATTCCTGCTCTCTCCTCTTGTTTAGTTTCTTGCAATGGTTGAGTGGCTGATTGCTATTTACCCCAATGAAATGAGGATCTGCGACCTACCTGGAGACAATGCAAATGATAAGGTGAGTGGCTTGATTCAAGTGATGCTTATCTTCCTCAATCTTAGATGCAGGTGGTCATGTATCTGTTCTATGCGGGGTTGATTATTTCTTCTGTGGCTCATGTCTACTCTGTGCTTGAAAGCGAAGCAGAGAAAGCAAAGGCAGGTGTGAAGAGCGGAGTGGAGTGAGGGACGAGCTTGGTGGGAGCGACGTTGCTGTGGAATCGAAGTTAGAGAGTAGAGGTGGTGGAGACTGTCCTGGACCGTGACGTTTGGCGATTAAATGTGATGTGTTCTTGCAGTTGTGTAGTTTTCGTGGGTTTGTGAGTTGGGACTTAGGTTTGGCGGATTTGCACATTGTGAGTTGAATTTGTCATATTTTAGCATCGAATATGAAGGAAGGCGAATTTAAGGTAATGCATGGGCTTGTTGTGAACGATCTTACCCAGGTTTTTACCACAGTGTCTTCAATTGTGGGTGACATTAGCGAAGTGTTGGAATTGTCAACACATGCGGTTGAGCTCATTCAAATTCATGCATGACTTATGCACGGGGGACGGAAGATACGGCGCCAATGGTGAATGTGCATGACCTCTTAGAAGTTGGGGAGAGGGGAAAGGTACAGGTGACGGTCGCGACTTAAATACCTCACCAATGGATGCCATTTAGATGCTACGTGAAAAACACCTAATGGAGATGTTGAAGGTTGCGAGTTCTGCACTTTAACTGCATCGGCGCATCCTCCATCCAAATGGTCTCCATCTCCTCCATTTGTAAGCATCTAAGTAGTGTCTGCAAAACAATTGTGGATAGGAGGCCATTGTTGGCGTACCTCAATCCCCTCAGGATAGTCTGTCACACGTTGTCATCGAGCCTGGCAGTTGGCGAAGATCAACGTGCTCTGATTCCGCTACCTCCAGTGATGCAATTCAGAATTCTTCGACTATCCTTGGTGAATGACTCTTTTAGCTCAAAGCAACAGTCAGCTCCTCTGTACTGTTCAATGATGGGGTGCATTTGTGTCGTCTGACGTCTGCCGACCCCTCGAATGTGCAAATCTTTGCGAACGGTTTCATTCATCCACTAGTGCTTCAGCAGGAAGGCATGTTAGAAGGGAACCTACCGTTCAAACATTGGAGCTCAATGTCGTTCGTTGTTTGAATTCATTAGTAAATATTTAGCTTCGACTGTTTCGTCTTTGTCCTACATCCATACCGCTACCACGTGCAGCATTTTGCACAACTTGGACGGCTGTCGTCAAGCGACAAGCACTGGCATCGAATGATCCCTAAGCTAGATACAGTCGAGCCGATGAGGCGTCGTTAGCGGAGACTGTTAGTTCAATCACTGCGTTCCTCTTCATTTGTCCTGATGATACACCCATAGCTGCTTACCCTCACTCAATCCTCCTTCCCCAAGACGACTTCAAATTCTCCGCATTTGTTAGCACAAGCCATCAAGTAGTGTTGGCATAGTCGCGTGGCAACAAACCGTAGGCAGGATGTCACAGCGTATGCAATATACTTGGAATGTGGTAGAGTCCTTCATCATACCCTGACAAAATCATCGGCCGCATCGCAGTTGCAAACGCCTCAATGCATCGGTTTCACGTCAGGGCGATGCGGGTGGATTTATATCCGCCTTTCTAATCATTTCTTAGACAAATTGGCTAATGTCATCTGGGTGGATTCAAGATGGGCATAGCTTGACTGGTATCTATCACACGCTTAACGGACTCGCTCAGCAGCCGGCGAGATTCGTTCTTCCCGTTTTTGGTGATGTGAGTTTAGTGTATGCAAAGGTCGTCTGTGTTGTGCCTAGGGGCAGCTAAGGCTTTAAAGAGAGCACTGCAAATGTCATCTGCTGCTTTGTCCGATCGCGGAACATTTGCGTTGGCTTCAGTGCTTTTCTAGTAGGAAAAGGTGTCTTCACAAAACCTAGGCGAACTTAGACCTAGAGTAGAGAGGTGGCACCAAGTAGTACATTCCTAGCCACTTCCAGACACATTAGATTTTATCGCCCAGCTCTCTTTCCCGTTCCAGATTCCCAATGACTCCTCTTTTCTTGCCACCATATCGCTTTCTTTCGCAGGACGTAGGTCTGTGGAGGAGGTCCCAGTGTTCTCGTCTAGCACAAAATTAGAACAAATCCACCGCCTTTTGCCTAATGCGTACATTTAAAGCAACAGAGACAGTTCAGTGCCTGCGTGGCATGCTACCAAGCAGACATGATAGTGACAAAAGTAACAACTTAATGAGAAGTAACCATAGCGACGAACCACGCGACTGTCTCTTGCTTCCATGCTCAAGGCACCTAAATGAAGTATTTTCCTTCTGACGAAGACTGCCCGTGATTCATCCGAATGGATTCCTCATCAGACATAGCATTATGGTGTTCCAAATGGAATAACCACTTTAGTTATGTCAGCTTAAGCTGTCTCTTTCGCCCGCAGACGACTTCGGTAATTTACCATTAACTAAGTCCGTGAAAGCGAAAGACAATTTCAGCCCGTGTGCTTTCCTTAGGTGAGTCAAATGATGGCTAGAATCGTCGATCCAGACATTCTTGGAAATGACTCATTTTCGTGATGTTTCCCATTTGTAGACAGCTTGTACAAACACTACCATCTCATTCGTCTTTTTCAAACGCTCAGCCCACAACCTCCCAACAGTCTCTTAAATAAACTACTACTCAAATCATTTAGGTGCTCAGCGTTGTAATTGTGGTAGTGAATTGCGAAAAAAGGCAAAGAGGAGAATCTTACGGCGCATGTTGCATACCAGCGTGCCCAATACACATTTTAAATCACGAATACTATGGTGCGCGAAGAAGTAACACCTTCCAATGCCGCATGTCATGATGGCAGCACAGTTAAACATGAGGGTTTTGCAGTTAACACAGATAAGTCGAGGTCAATGAGGCGTGACCAGGTCGACCAATGAGTCTTCTGCATAAGAGCTTAAACCCATCTCTATGAGGGCTTAAAAAACAAGCACGCTGAGCACTCTCGTCAATCTCTTGAACTGTCCCTTAGTTGGTTGCTGTGGTCAATCGAATCAGACAACAATTCTGCTGTGCACATACCGGTTGTTGAGGCGGCATCTGAAACTACAACTGTTGCAATTTATTATGCCATGGTTTTGACAACTCCGCCTTTCCATAGAATGAATTGCAGAAGACGTGGAGCAGCGGAGCTCTTGGTAGGCAGGGTTGCTGCGATGGAGACTGTGGCTACTGCAGTGGATGTGAAAGTGGAAAGCACGAGGACTTTTGTGACTTGACGCAGTGTCGACCTAATGACTGCTTCACTGGTGGCAACTGCCAAACTGTCAGCCACAATAGCGTTTGCCATTGCGCTGAGAACTGGAACAACCTCCACTTATCCACAAGGATCGCGCATTAAAGGGCTAGGATAAGAAACTGCGATCTCTGGATATGGCTATGAAAACATGATGATGCGCGGTGTGTGCAAAGCTATGATTATCTTATGCAATTGCAGCACAAAACCTAGGCCCTCCCACTTTGGTGTGCACTGTGTATCTGGGTGTTCAAGTAGTGTCCCTGAACAACTCAAACTTGAATCAGCTTCTACCGTTCGTGTACCCAGTGCTTCTTCAATCTGCATTGATGCAGCTACGTTTTTAATGCGCACTCACATGCATTACAGTCAATGTTTGCCAGACTGCCAAACATGAAGGACATCTAGGAAAGTATAAAATCCAGTGCGATCATCGTAACTGCACCCAACATCGTTAGCATGTTATTTGGTATCAAGCCCCTATACCTTGTGTGCCTAGCCGGTGGCAAGTTACTACGCAGCCTGATACACTGACTTCGAAGCCTTCTAATCAGATACCCAAGCAGGTGAAACCGTTAATGCCAAGGTTAAACAGATAATTTACCTACAGTGTCAAGCATTTCAATTCAGAATGTCAATAGTTTGCTAAATCCAGTTCCAAGATTCGTTTAGTTTATAATCAAGAACCATCAAAACATTCACGGCCTTCTGGGCAATATGGGTGCAGGGAATCTTCTGTGCATAATTGCGCACGTTTAAGAATTTGACAAAAATTTTGTAGAAGAGGAGTGCCAACACATCGGAACTCATTTTCGACAAACTGTCAAACATCTTTGAGCGCTTGGAAGCCATAGATGCCGAGGCACTTCAAACTCCCATGGTTGAACTGCCCTCCCATACGATTTGCGAAACCTCACTGCACCACTCCATCGCCTTGTAGTAAAACAATGTTGGATGTTTCGTAGCCACCTAGCGGCTGCCAGAAAGTAGCGCAATTTCAACATCCAACAAGGTTAGCAACTACAATTTAATCAGGTAGTGGGAAAACGTGACGCAATGCCGCCTTTTCACCCAAATGCACAGCTGCTCAAACAGGATTCAAATCCGACCTCACCATGTTGATACCACATGCTTGTCACGCAACATCTAGCTGAAATCGCACACCTATCGGCATTCAGCGTCGGGGTATTTAAGCTACGGCCATCGCCTCTGCCTTCCCCCTCCCCCTACACCCAACTTCAAAGAGGTCATGCGGATTCACCATTGGCGCTGCGCCTTCGAAAATGACGAGAACTTGTCACTGAAAATGAATTTGCGAAGCCCAAAAAGGCAAACTGCCATTGAGACTAGGAAAGGAAAGCTTCAAAGACTCTGCCTTGTCAACAGCACAACATTAATGTGTAGTGAGGAGAACAGACAAAAGCAAACTAACCTCGACTAAATGTGGGCGAACAAATTTATCAGCGTCGAATCTAACGTTGAGAACTGGCTAAACTCCACCTTCACCCTCCCCACGCCTCGCAATCACACTCATCAAATCCGCCTCCCGTAAATAAGTCACGCATGAATTCGGATGAGCTCAACCGCATGTGCTGACGATCCTAACACCTCCCGAATGTCACTCACCATTGAAGGCACTGCGATAACGACCGGGGTCAGGTCATTCAAAACAAGCCCATGTGATTACTTCATATTCAATGCCAGAACATGAAAAATTCAGCTCACAGTGTGCAAGCCCGCCAAACCTAACTCCTAACCCACGAACCCACGAAAACTGCAACTCTGCAAGAGTATATCACATTTAATTGCCGAACGTCACAGTCCAGGACAGTCTCCACCACGTCTATTCTAACTTCGACTCCACAGCACCATCGCTCCCATTAAGCTCGTTTCTCACTCCACTCTGCTCTTTTCCTTCTTTCCTCTTCACACCTTTCTTTGCCTCCTCTGCTTCGCTTTCAAGCACAGAGTAGACATGAGCCATAGGAGGAATAATCAATCCGGCATCGAACAGACGCATGGCCACCTGCATCTAAGATTGAGGAAGATAAGCACCACTTGAATCAAGCCACTCACCTTATCATTTGCATTGTCTCCAGGTAGGTCGCAGATCCTTATTTCATTGGGGTAAATAGCAATCAACCACTCAACCATTGGAAGAACCTAAACAAGGGAAGAGAGTAGAAGTGATGCTTTGAATTCCGAACGCCTACCCTTCGCGGCATCTGCAAACTAGCCGTATCATTAGCAAACCTCGAATCCCGAAAATTGCAGAGACTGTGGTGTACACAAAAGGAATCACCACCGCGTCTTCGCATTAGACCTAATACAGAGCGACGAGTGAGACGAATGGTGGTCTCAGGTTCCAGCTCCCACTCTAATTCGACACGACTTTCAACACGCAGACATTCAATCTGCGATTTTCGATCCTCATCGGCCCCGCAGTCCAAGAGGTTGAAATCAGCCAAACTTGGCCCAAAGAAAGCCCCGTGTCCTGCCTCCTCACCTTAAAGGTAATAGCAACCATGTAAACCGACTCCATAAACACACCGATTTGTCCCAATCCTCTCCGCCTCCATCCACAACTCAATTGTTCCTTTAAGCTTAAAGATATTTTAACGAACGTCTGCGCAGCTACTCACTTCACTCCGAGGTGCCGAGGTTAATGGTAGACACCAAAGCTTTGCTCTACCTTGACCCGATATTTAAGTTGACAATGCGCAAAAACCGTCGCATGCAATAGTTTCAAAGCGGAAAGGCTTGGTGATGTAAAAAGACGACTCGATAGCTGTAATGGTGAGCGCACTAATGATACTCTGACCTCAGGCACCGCGAAAGAGCAGCGTTTACTGCCACTCCATCGTCAACAACAGAACCGCCTTTTCCCATGACCTAAGCACTCTTGCCCCTCCCCCCACACCAGGCGAGTATTCCACGTGGAGGGCTCAAGTTGCCGACATTGGGGGATAAGCTACGATTGCTATCTCTTCGATGCCAGAACAGTATGCCTATTCGAAGAGAGTAAATGCATTCAGGATCCATTGACACACTCCAAGTGAGTGGGAAGGGCAAACACCAACATTATGGACCACCTATTCTCCTCCTTGCATAACCTCAACAACTCAATCGATCCCATCTGCATCAGTCATCTACTCTTACACAAACACCCACATTCTAAATCCATTGCGCGCAATGAATTGTAGCCATCAGCCGAATAAAATCAAGACCCAGCCAACGCACAAGCCAAGCACAACTCACTGCAATCCAATTTCACAGCCGCCAACTGTTCCATAAATCGCTCTCTCAATTCTTTTGCCGCACGACCAACCGCTCGCTCCTCGATCCGTCTACACACGCCATCTCCACCCTTCAACCACCTGCGCAAAGCAAATTCTACTCCCTCCTCCGCGTTCACATCCTACACAAGCGTCGGTGTCATCAACAGCCACAACTACCCAACTTACTATATAGAGAATATCAGCTGCATTCCTTGGATTATTGTGCGTAGACAGCAGCAGTTCACGGAATAGACTACTTTTCTTATTCCTCGGCTTCTTCAATTTCAGTTGCTAGAAGGATAAGGTGTAAGTAGAAGAGGGCATGCTTCAAGAAGGCGTTCTCCACATCTCTCAACCAATACGGGCGCATGGTTGATAATGCAGAGAACGACGGCATAGGAGGTCTTGCATCCGGAGAGCTTTGCGCGATGTTTGTATTGATGAGGAATGTACGCTACGTCACCAGATGCGAAAATGCCCTCCAGCTCACTCTCCGCTTCCTCATTTCTCGGCGAATATACGTTGATTTCGAGGGACCCCTCCATCACAATAATAAACATATCGCCAGGTGGTGCAGTGCGGCCACCGGAGAAATTGACGAGAGGCCCGACGAATTCCTTATTTGCAAAAATTACAACGGAGTATAGAGGGCCGTTGATAATCTCCTCAAGGAAGCCGAGGTGCACAGCGAATTTGTTGTTGAAACGCTCTGGGAGGAGGATCTGAAAGCTTGAGCCCATCTAGAAGGGGATGGGGTGAGGAAGAAGGATTTGATATTTAGAAAATGCCAGTAAATAGCGTGAGGGAAAGTACACCTCAACGACTGCCCTTCTGCATGGGGTTGGTTAACCTCTCCTCCCCTGTCTGCTGTGGGTTCATGGCGCAGATCGAAGCACGAATTAGCACAGTGAGACTAGCAAGGTGAGAGCACCGTCAATTAGTAAAAATAAAATAAAGTGAACCCACGATGCAACGAGTAGGTTGGCGTTAGTTGAAAATGCTCCCTTCCCACCTCCCCTTCTCGCCCCTCGAACCCTAATCCAGCATAGGTCATGCAAAAACAACCATCCATCGTGGATCAGGAATAAAAGGAAGGGTGATCGAGTTGATCAAAGCTAACAGCAGCACTAACTGAGAAGTGTCTTTGAATGCGATGAACAATGGGGTCAATCTTAGCCTACGGTTAGGAGTAGAAATACCAAGCAATTACAATGAACTAAAGTGGCGCCACAATGGTGGAAGGAAAAAATTTACTCAAGGGTGGGCAGAAACACCACATACGCAAAAAACTAGAAACAAAATAAACTTCCTTTGAATTGGGAAATATGTGAAAGCAAAGCATTTCCCACCAATCATGGCACGGCAGTGCGAAGCTCCACAATGTGACCAAATGAGTTCGCAATTGCACCCCTACAAGTTTCCTCAACCACAGGGACAAAGTGACCCGCATTTGTAAAACACGCCAGGACAAATCGCACATTTCAGGCTCAATCTACAAGATTACAAGGCGCGACAATCATTTCTATTTCCTCTGCCAATACCACTGACCGAACATTAAAAGAGAACATTCATGGACTGAGTTGCAGGCCAGGTTTCAGGAAACTGCACTTCCACAGTAACTCAGACCCGATAAGGAGAACGCAAGAACTTAATGCAGCTGCCACTGTCATGACTAGTCGCCAAATTTCGAGTATGCAAAGGGCCAAGCATCAAGGCAAGCTACCTCTTACGAATCACACACAACACACCCAAAGATGCATAAAAGGAAGTCCGTAAACAACACTCCACCAAGAAGTAGTTCCATCACAGTCTTCCCCATATCAAGCGCATTTACGGCTCTGTCACCTACAATAGGTAGCTCACATAAGGAAGGCTGTCCGTCGGATTTCACTGGCTCTGGAATCGATTCGCCGTCGTCCTTCTCCGACAGTGAGTTCGGCTCGACCTCCACACCATTCTTTATGCCTTGAAAAGAAGATGTATAGGGTTTAACAGTCCCCAACAGGTAAATCAGGGCATTTTGGGCGCGGATCGTTTTACCTAATTTTTTACAACTTTGCTCCTCCTTCTTCTGTTCCTCCGCAATAGCAAGCAAACCTGATTCTACATCTTTGTCTCCACCATGCACTTCGACCATTTTAACGACGTCCTGGTAAATCGCCTCTTGTTCTGCGTTCTTAAAAGAAACTATCGATTAGCATATGCAGCTAAGACATTATAAGATTCGGGTACCTTGCTTATCCTAAGCTAGCTGGAAAATGGTAAAAGAAACGTACCCTACCCCTTTTCGCCTTTTTCAGCCTTCGAAACTCGGACGCGGAAGGCACCGAACTTGTCGAGGTGGCTTTGCGCTCCCGCTTAAATAGCGTGCAGATGAAACGGGTGATTTGAAGGCCAATGCCTTTTTAAACAATGTCAAACCAACAAAACTACACATCTTTCCTAAAAAGCTGATTGCAACCTAATGATATGCAAACCATTTTTTGAAAGCTAGTTTTAGATTGACGACTTACAAACTCTGTATGAAATACGTTTGAAATACCCCTCATGATGCAGGTTAGTTACTACAGAATAAAAGGCTGTGCTGTGCAGAAAATTTGCGCGTTTGCCTTCCATAGTCTCGACTGTAATGTGGGCGAAAGCGCATGATTTGCAGTATTAACACCAATACTACATTTCATTTTTCAATTTCCTTGTTTTAATCGAGTGCAACCTTAGCAGGATTCTTGCGGACGATTTTGCATGTATCGTTATATCGTCATCCACCTCCTCGTTTCGGTGGCCAACGCTGACGCGATGCATTTATTTTCTCAGGTAGAAGGTATTCAACGCAGTCCTAATGAAGACTACGATGGCAGCTCCACCAAGTGTCAGAGATATCCATAATACTTTGTTTGTTCGGACTGCCGAAATACGGTCAGGGTCAAAGAGGTGGCCATGTTGGCCTGGCTGCGTAGGCTAGTCTCCGGGCCATGCCAGCAGCTCAACTTCCTCTGACAGTTGAATATAGCATTCTATCCTAGTGTTCTGCCTTCTTTTGCCCTCAGTGGAGCCTTGAGACTCTACAATACCGGCCTTTTAATCACAAGGCTCGAGTTATTTTCTCACCTCTCACCGGTTGGGTACGATTAAAGAAATATAGGCATTGCATAGCCTCCTCCTCGACTCAAATTATCGGTGTTTGCTGGGCGATGTGTGGTTGAACAAGCGCGATCCAGTAACCAACACTCGCACCAGTCAGGGGTCGTGGTAGACGAGACCGTGATGACGCAACAGCAGCAGAGCATGGGCTTTGCACTCATACCTGCTTATTCTAAGTTTTTCCTTCCAATTTTATCGTCCATTTGAGTGCACAGTTGGTTACTCTCCTCAGTTGCAAAAATAGCTATGCACGCTCCCCTTGGAAACTTGGTAGCCATTTTCGTCCATCTGCAACAATGAAGCAATTCTGGCAAAGTCCATCAACTGACACGGCGGCTTCAAGGCAGCAGAAATGTCAATCAAACGAACGTGCTGTCACTTTAGAAAGCAGCTTATCCGTGGTCATTGGGATGACAATTGGAATGGGAGGATGATTTGGATAAGAGAATAACACATTAGAGAGACATGCAGTCCAATTTCTTAATTATCGTGAATTTGGCAAAGCTGCGTTAGTATGTCAGCAATATCAAATGCATCAATGCATATTTTCAGCGCATAAATGAATAAGTTCCATTTCCAAACTTGACTGAGATTGTTGTGTGCACACGCAGTGCTGTTTTGATTATTATAAAGAGATGTTACTAAAAACACATTGTTTTATTAGAAACTTCTCATCTGTCATCATGTATTAACTCAATGAAGCAAGCTCAAATCCTCACTATTACGTGGAAAGGATTTTGTGAATGAGCCCAGTCACAAATCATCAGACATGTTTGCAATCATCATTAAGTCATGATTCACGTGCTGTAGGGTGCGAGAGACTGCTCTTGCAAATCGTTGTATGCTTGAACAACCGCAGTGTTTCCTGTTGGACACAACTCGTGTTCCCTCTCTACCACATAATGTTTGCCATAATTTCGTTATTTAATCAATTCTTCGCATGAGCGTCTTCATGGCACAAAATGATGAATAAAGCCCTTCAAGTTCAGTGATGAGGTGGGAGACGCCCTGCTATACCAAGATCAATGCGCAGTGATGCTGACTGTCGATAGAAGTGTCCAGGTAACGCCGAGACGATGCTGTTGCAACAATGGATCGCTTCGCGAAATGCAAAAGCTTTGAGGAAATGAACGACGTCGGCTGGTAACCTTAAAGCTACTTGTTGGAAGCTCAAGCCCCCGAAAAGCGAGCTGCTACTTCCGTGCTGACATGGAGCCTGTCTGTCATCTAAACCACACTAAATGAAACTGAAGTAATTTGGAGATCGCACAAGTTGTTAAATGATTGACTAACCTGCCAACTAGTCAACCGACTGACCAACAGCCCAATGGAACTTCTTCCTTATTAGGTGATAGCAAGGTGATATTGACTCTCCCACAGTGTCTACATTCTGTGGGGTGCGTGGACGCACTACCAAGAATTGAGAACTCGAGACACCCACTCACCCACCCATCCTAATCACTGATGCATGTTTCATTACCTTCTTCCTGACCGTGCCCACATGGAACGTAAAAGGAGTGCACTTACGTGATCAAGACTCCGTATAAAATCAAACAATCATGCTGCAGGGTGTGGGAAAAGGGGTGAAGAGGAGATCTGCCTCTAACCGCGAAGACAACAGAAGATCCTTAACGGCATCCGCATTTCTATTTGATTCCAGGTTGGAGTTGTAGCCCCAGACGAGTCAATGGAACGTTAGCCCGATCACTAAACAAATGACGTCTGCACAACTCATCACCTTTGGCAGGCAGGTGTGTGCCATCCATTGATAAAGCAGCCCGATTTCAGCCCCTTACTTTGCCTCGAGTTTTAGCATTTCCTTTGAAATATGGGACAGATTTGGCATTTATATATTGCCTCCATGGCTTAGAGCGGATTATGGAAATTTCAGGCCTCGCCAAGCTTTGCTCCCACATATCGCCAGTCAACTTTAAAGTCTAATGCCGATACGTCGACTTCTTGCATGGGTGACATCGTCAGTGACGTCCTTTCACTTAATCATTTCAGTAGCGTTTACGATCATTTGACCATGCTTCCAATGGAGAACATGCTATATGTGATCGTGGAAATATGCCAGTCACCTACTCGAGACACTGATTCACTTGTTGCTCTGCACCACCTAATTGGCCTGTCCAACGCATTCGCCACGCTCTCAACAATCCTCTATCCAGTCAGCCAGTCAACTAGCTGTGCAGCTGTTCAAGTAAGAAGAGTTATACGGTTTTACTTAGCTATCAATAAGGTAGTTGAGTGATTGAGGGAAGGTGTCGGTGCAAATGAGCTTTCTTGGAGGCAGTCACACATGGTGCATCTGGTCGGAGAGGACATGACTTTCGTTTACTTTGATCGCGATTTCGTATCACTGCAGCAGTCTAACAGCCACCCTATTGTATGAGAAGCTGGCAGAGAAGGAAGGCAAGCGAAATGACTGGCGTGGTGTAGCATCCAGTCAAACGAGCATCAGTTTGAAAGAGATCCCAAGTAGACGACAACAAGTGCTCCAATCATGCATGGATCATTCGGATGCAACTGAGTCGTTTGGACACATAAAGGAGGAAAAGGCCAAATTGCTTCACTCTGGGTGGCTTGCAACTATGGGAATGCACTCGTTGGGAGATTCGGGCTGTGCGAGTACGAGGAGGCAAGGTGCCAAAACGGAACAAATAAGTATTGTCAAGCCATACCCATCTCGCCTCCACCCAGACGCCACTAGCTCTTCTGATAGAACAAGTAAGAAGGGAGGATACAAGTCCACTTGCGTCAGCCTGACATGAAAATGTTGCGGTGAGGCATTTGTCCACAACTGCGATGCGGCAGACGGAATTGTCAGATTATGATGAGGGACTTCTATTACATCACAAGCATATTTCATGAGCTGTGACATTCTGCCTAAGCTTTGTTACTACACAACCATGCTAACACTACTAGATGGCTCTTGCTAAACAAAGTGAAGAATTTGAAGTTGTCATGGAGAAGGAGAATGGAATAGTGGTGAGCAGCTACGAGAGTATCATCAGGGCAAACAAAGACGAACGCAGTGAATAAACTAACTGAATCTATGCTAACGACTCCTCATCGGCTTGACTGCATGTAGCTTAGGGATCATTCGATGCCAGTGCTTGAGGCTCTGCGACAGCCGTCGGAGTTGTGCAAAGTGCTACACGTGGTGGCGGTACGGATGTAGTTCAAAGAAGTGACAGTTGAAGATAAATATCCCCTGTGAATCCAAATGACGGACCACATTATACGCCGTTTCGTGCTGTGGACTGATGGTTAAAAAGGCTGCAGTGTCTTTCTAATCGCTTGGACAGAAGGTTCTCTTCTGACATGCCTTACAGTTAAAGCGCTGATAAATGAATGAAACCTTTCACAAAGATTTGCACATTCGAAGGGTTGACTGACGTCAGGCGCCGCAAAACACCCCATCATTGAGCAGCACAGAAGAGTAGACTGTTGCGCTGAGCTAAATGAGCCATTCATTAATGAGAGTCAGAGTCTTCGAGACTGCATTATCAGAGGTAGCGAAAACAAAGCACGTTAAATATTCGCCAACCACTAGGACCGACGACAGTGTGACAGACTCTCCTGTGTGGATTGAAGTACGCTAGCACAATGGTCTTCTCTCCACAACTATTTTCCAGGCACCACCTAGGCGCCTACAAATAAAGCAAATGGAGTCTATTTAGACAAAGTGCCTGTCACTGAGGTTAAAATTGCAGAACTTGTGACCCTCAGCTTCACGGAATCGAAAAAGGCAAATTACCATCGACACAAGGAAAAGAACATGCTTAAAGACTTCCTTGTCCACACAACAGCATTAATGCTAACGTCGAGAGGACTGGTTGGCCCTCACTCCCCACCCTCCTCTCATGCCTCGCTAATCAATGTAATCTCTTCCATCCCCCGTACATAAGTCATGCATGAATTCCAATGCGCCTAGCCCCATGTGTTGATGATCCCAACACCGTGCTAATGCCACCCACCATTGAAGGCACTGCGGTAACAACCACGGTAAGGCCATCCATAACAAGCCCAAGCAATTGATTTGAATTCGGCTTCCTTCATATTTAATGAAAAATATGAAAAATTAAGAGTATGTAAGTCCGCCAAACATAAGTCCCACCTCAAGAGCCCACGGAAACTGCAACTCTGCAAAAGCACATTGCATTTAATTGCCCAACATCACTGTTCAGGACAGTCTCCACCACGCCTACTCCAAATTCAATTCAACAGCATCATCACTTTCATCAGGCTCTTATCTCCATTCCAACCCTCCCGCTCTTTACATTCACATCTTTCCTTGCTTCCTCTGCTTAGCATTCAAGCACAAAGTAGACATAAGCCATTCTAAACTCAATGCGGACAATGCAGTGTAGCCATCGGTCGAATAAATTCATGGCCTAGCCAACGCATAAACCAAGCACAACTCATTAGAATCCAATTTTACACCCGCCAACTGTTCCATGAATTGCCCTCGCAATTCTTTTGCCGCGCAAACAACCGCTCGCTTCTCGTTCCATATGCACACGTCACCTACACCCTTCAACCACTTGCGGAAAACAAAGTCCTCTGCCTCGTCCGCGTTCATATTCTACACAAGCACCGTCGTTATCAACAGCCACAACTACTGAACTCGCTATACAGAGAATATCAGCTGAATCAGCTGATAGAGACAAAGGAATGAATGCGAGTGAGTCGAAGGGGTGAGAGGCTGTGGGCATGGAAGGAGAGAGAATGGGTAAGGGGACAAGAGATTGGAAGTGGACACTATAAGATCACACTGCACGATTCTTTAGTGCAGCCTTCATTATTTCCTCCCTTTCTCTCCTCTCTTCATGATACGATGCATGCACTCACTCATCTAGCCACTTGACTGAGTTGAATATGAAGGTTCAGCTTGGTAGAGTGAATGCGGATTTCTTTTCAACGACACACTCGAAGAGGCTAGGCGTAGCTTTCTCTTTTTATGCAATTGACATAAGATACTATTTCTGCCAAATTCACTTCTTTGACCATCGACACAACCAGAATGGTAACGGCTGAGTCAACATGTTTGCACTAGACTGCTTTTAGCCCCTCCGCTGCACAAACGTACGTAGCCTCCAATATTGCGTTTATTGTGCGTCTTCGACAGAGCATATTTCATGCCTCAAATCTGCTGTAGTCCAAAAATTCATAAACTCAACTGTAAAAGACGACCGTTCGACTGAGTGCTTCAGTGTTTGTGCAGCGCAGAATCTACGGCGAAGCGCTAATCACTTGGCAAGTGGCTTGTTAGGTGCAACATTAATTAATCGGTTACAAATGCAAGTTAGGCTAAGAAGGGCAATTTCTCAAGATATCTCAACTAAAGCTAAGCGCAAAATTTGCATTATTGCTGACCAGAGCGTAGTGTGCATGAGAGGCGAATACGTCCTCGTCTAAGGAGAAATTCAAACTAGCGTATCGAGGCTTCCTTGAAAGCGAAAGAAGGCACAATGCTAAGGCAGAATGTATACACTCAATATGCAGAGGGAAGAGACTGCTGGCATGGGCTGGAGGTCAGCCCACCTGGCTACACCCGAAACTAACAATTAAACAAGCAAAGTATTACACTGGCACCTTTACAAATGTTAACCGCCACTCATTATGCCACAGAACTTGATTTGGTTGGACACAGCAATCAATGAAGTCGATTGCGTCGATTACAAAGACGCCATGCTTTACCCACCATTTTTCCGTCTCCATTCACACAGGAGTCGCATCTCAACATAGGACCAAATATTAGGCCACAAAAATGCCACTTAGTGCACATAAATGCATGTCTTGTGTACAAATATTGCTAATGTTTAGCAAGACATGAACCCTGCGATGGTGTTAAGTACAAGGCTTAAGCTTTATCTCCTCTATCAGCTAATTTCAAATGTTAATATTCCACTTTTGGTGATGCACATTTGCTAGACGTGCATCACTGTCCACAGCACTACGCAGATGCGCTGTGACGCAAAGTTGTTTGTCGTGCAAGCGACTAAAGGTATGGAATGGAGGCACCTTTTCAAGCTTTTCTTAAAGGAGTCATAGCAGAGCGTTATTAGTGGAATGACTTTTCAGTGAGTTCTAAAGAATGGAGAATCTACCTCCTTGATCAATGCTAAAAATGGGTAGTTGAAAGATTTAACCAAAATGAAGTTACCAATATTCAGTCAATTTCTATCTGCACCCACCGGAGCATTTTAACTTCAATCGGAGTTGGATTCCGCCTCGACAGTGTTCGGATGCAATCTAGTGCCTTCATAATAAGAATCCACCAACTACTGTCTCAGATTCACAGACATTAACGCCGCAAATTCGAGGCAATAGAGTTATTTAAGAAGTGCATTTTTTTATCTGACCCTATTCAAGAGAACATCCTCACCTCACCATCCTAGGCCAATTCAACAAATAGCATCAAGTTGTTCCGACTTCTGACTGCGACATTTACCAAAAACTGCATTTACTTTTAAAACAATGAAAAGAACACCACTCCATCAGTCCTTTGCGAATTTAATTGGTTGTGCGAAATGAGCATCAACGTGGTCCGACAGCGCAAAATTTGTGATTAGTCCATGGAAATTCGTCATTATCAGCTGTTTAAGCATTATTAGACCCCATTGGATTAGCGCCTTGATTGCTAAGAATCAAGATTTCTACATAAATCATATTAGTAATGCGAATGACATTCTGGATAGGCTAATCAACTATTCAAACTAGAATAGACATTTAATGCCTACTGGCGTTAATTGAACACTTTATATGAGGTAACCTTTACCCTCCTCCTCCTCCTCTTCATCTTTGCATCTAACCCAAGCGCGAGAACATTGACTGCTCTGAGTCATCCACATTGTCTTTTACAAAACGCTGGACCGATAGCACGTTACTAAGGGGTTGCATGAGGACATCCGTCGGCGTCATGAAGAGGCTGCTGCCTAAGGACGAGATTTGGGCTGTTTTTCCACCTATTGCCTAAAGGAAACTATTCCTTAAGCGACAGAGAAGTGTGAACGGAATTGTGAAGCAAACGCAGTGAGATTGAGAGCTAAAGCCCACGCATTCTAGTATTCAATGACTCAGTCGAGAAATGCTCTATTTCTTCAGCCTTCATCCGTCCACTCTTGCATGCATTAACTCGCAATCCCAGTTAAATGTAAGTGGAAGTAAACCTTTTTCAAATGAACTCTCTGAGTCACGTGAAGTATTGGTAAATACGGAAGCTAATGGCAACAGCACTAAAATGTCACTTAGCCAACGCGAATTCAACCACTGTGATAAAGGTTGAATCTCGCTACTACATTTGCGCTGCACTTCATTCACCATTTGACTAACGGATTGCATCTTTGATGCAGTGTGGCAACGCAATTTCAAAAGCAAGAAATGAAATAAGTTTGCCTACATTAGGGCTTCTTTGCCAGTCAACTGCCTTCTCACAAAAGGCCTTCGAAATGAAAAGGGCAGAAATGTTGATCGTAGTCGTAGACCACAAGATCATAAATGTCAATATAAAACGCGCGAAAGATCAAAACAAGCCTAATGTTTGAACAAGTCTACTGCACACAATTGTCACCTTACCTCATCAACTCTGTAATTGCTTGAAAGCATGTACACCGAGTTGACGCTTGAAGGTTGTTTCCGAGTTTTTAGACATCCTCGTATTCCTACATATGTAGTGCAACCGGCCGTCCATTCAACCATCCATCCCTTCATCCTGCATTACATGCACACATCAGGCCAGTTTTAAATGGCAAATTTGTGGTCAAATGTTTTTGTTAATTGAAATTTGGTGAAATTAAACATTCAACATTGCGGGCATGACCATCTTGCTAAACAGATCCCATCGTCATTCTCTCGCGTAGACATGTCACACCCCTTCACTTATTATTTCCTCGGCAGTACATACTCATACGGGTCTTGGCATTTCATTCGATGTCAAGTCAGTTGAGGCGCAAACTGACGGAATACACTCCTGTCTACACAGCCGTTTGGTTCCAACTACATTTATCGATAACCGACAACCTAACCCCTTCCAAATGTGATAGGCTTTACTCCCTGTCAATATCCCAAACACGGCAATCTATGGGATGTGATTCACCAAATTTCATTGGCTGCACCCTGACGACTAATTAGTTGAGCCAGTTCCTGTTCTTCATAGCTGACATGTTTTGAACATCTGACACATTTACAATGTGCTCTTACCTCATGCTACACTATGGAGTCGAATAGTCAACGTTGGCACTGTCTCTACAGCTCGTGCACTTCTATTCCCGAGGCAGACACATTTCATTCCCCTCTTTCACCACGCAAATCACTATCTCTAAGACCGCCAACTTCTCATCACTACCCTCGCATTGCCCCACATGATGCTCTTTCCACTACACGCCGCACACACCATTTCCCTATAGCCACATTTATCAAAATATGTGTGTTTGTGTGCATTTATTCTGTCAAAAAGAAGGAGTGGGAAATAAATTAAATAAAATCGGGAGGTGGCAGAGCTTAAAAGTGGGGTGAGAGTGTTTAGAGTGGTAAAGATTGATTTGCGGCATATAAATTTGGCTACAACCAGAACAGTTGGTGGAAGATTAGTCCTTATAGACCACACAGGCCGGCACAGTTACCTTTCTGCGATTCTTTAAGTCCAGTGTCGAGTACATTTGATGGCCTTTTCGGTTTTCAGCGCATTGTTTGCGAAAATACATCCGTCCTTCAGGGCATTTGCTGCAGCTGGTTCCTTCCTCATAAGGTCGCTGGCCTCCGTTGTTCCCTCTAAAAGAATGCGCACATGGCAGTGTATCGATAGGCTTTGCCTCAGCTTCACGATCAGACAAACCCAACTTACCCAGGTGTGTAGTCACACACAATCAAATATTGTGGGTTCTGTAAGCCAGGCATAATGCCATCACATCGCTGCACTGCACAGCCAAACTCATTTATGGTTGCCCGAACCATCTGCTCAGGTAGAGATAAAGACATGACAAGACGCACCATCTCGTGCTAAACCATTCAATACCACACACACACAATTTTCTCACCTGTGTGTAGTGACTAAAGGGACCTGTGCAATTGTTTTTATGGTAATTTTAGTTTTTGACTTCATTCTTCCAGGCACATACACCTTCAGTAATGGACGGCTTTTGGCCGCTGATAACGACGGTATTTCGTACAGCTCTATGATAGGGCCATAGAAAGGGAGGTTTAAACCCGCACACCTCGGCCCAAAAATTTGTCAGATTCTGCAAGTCCGTAGAGTACTTCTAGACAAATGAAAACAGGCACCATTTACACGTGAAACAGATTGCAGTGTTAACACAAATCCAGTCGACCACGAAGATGCTGGCAACGGACGTACGATTAGTTGCATATTGGTGGCAGGCGGTTGTACATTTTCGCGAATTTCCCGATGAGCTTCAAGAAGTTGTTCCTGTTCAACTGGTGTGGATGACTCACACGCCACCATGGCGATGACAGCGATGAGTCTGAAGACCACCTTTACAAAGGGACCTGACAATGCGAAATGTGTGCAGAGCAACAGTTGAGGATGATGATGGTGAGCGATGCTAAGTAAATAACAACTCACCATTTTATTCGCATATCATCGTGGCAAAGGGACTAAGAGAGCTAGACAATTCCGCCTATTTATACGTGAAATAAGGCATGGAGAGATATGATTGGATGTGGTGTAATAAAACAGACTCTGGTATCACATTGGCTGAGATAATCCCGTCACTCATGGTCCAGGTCAAGCCGACTTTGAATTGCAAATCTGCCGACGAAAAAAATTACCTCCATTTCACATTTGGAATGTAATAGCAGACTTCGTGCCATCACAGTGCCCAGAGTAGGCAGATTTGAAATGACTTAGGTGCTCTGATCCTGACGACGTAATCTATGGGCACTGCAGTCACGTTTTACGACTTTCTCGCAGTTCTTGTTCCAGCAGACCAATCAGTGGCAGAAGATCATATTGCAGCAAAATTGAGGTTGTGCGAACATTACCACCTTCATTCAAAGATGATGGCGACGGATGATACCCTACCTCGCTCTTTCAAATTTTACAATTTGTCAACGCCTCACCCTCCATGATCACTATTGCACTGTTCCATGCCACAAAATGTACATTAGTCTCTTCAACCTAGTCTTCCATGTGCAACACTCTGACATTGGAGAGGAGAGATTGCAATTTGCTCGCTGCGGTGATGGCAGTTAATGTCTCTCATTTGTCGTAATGCCATCGAATTTGACAACTTTTACTTTTAATCTTCCAGATTCTTATTCAACACGCTTATTGGAGACTATCCAACGATATCATTTACGCTGATGTGGTTGATGCCACTATGGAGAGCTATTTCTTCAGTTCCAACTGATAAATTGAGTGTCCTTATCTCTTTTAGTCAGTCAATTTACAAGCAAAGGAACCATCTGGTCACTTCTTTTATTTTTTAGCTTTAGCAGAAGAAGGGCCGAGAGAGCAGTTAACGCATACAGACTGAACTGATTTAACTTCGAATACGGTGACCAGTAGTAATAATCATAAAATGTAAGGTTCTGTGGTCATTTGCCTGCTATTTTTGAGATTTTACTTGCTAAAATAAAAATATGGCATGAATGTGTCACTGTGATGCAAGAATCAGTTCCGATGAGGAGATGAGGGGACATGAAAGTTGAGACGCCATCGACGTATGAATGTTGCACGCAAAGCATCTCCTATTGTCTACTTAACCGTCTCTTTCCATTGCATAGATTTTGAGATCGCACGGTGAGAAATGGAATCACAAGATAAAATGGTGCCTGTAGAGTATGAAGCAGAGTCGCTGGTGACTGATGATGCGGAACATGTTTAGCACAATGGTCACAATTCTACGATAGCTTTTGTGAATTATCGGCTTCAGCTTTAAGGATATGAACGTAGACGATGCAAATGGAAAGGGTAGTTGAGCAGGAAACTTCAATAAACGAAGTGAAGCTGTACCATGCAATATGTAAAGCGGACATAAAATTATGCTGCTCTGTTGATTGTATTGAATCATTGCTTTTAAGCTCCGTCTCTTCAAACAAATGCTATCCAAGACCCCACATTATTTTACAAGAATTATCAAAAGACTAGCAGCTATGATTTTGTGACTTCTACAAATGTGTAAATTTTGATGTTGCATGGAAATGTGGAAGTAGTGACAAGGCTTTCATGGAAAAGCATATTGTTCGGTGGACGTCATCACCATGAAACAAAAGCATTGACATCAGCAGCTAAAACTCAAAGATTTTGAGGCTTCAGAACTCCGTAACTTATTAATGTCTTGTCGATAGAAAAGTTAGAGGAGTATAGGGAATCCACAAGACCAACAGAGAGCAATGGAACTATTGTTTTGCGGCGATGACCTCAGCCTGCTAAAGAGAATTGACTGCGATGATTTTGCAGCAGCAGTCATGCTTCGCGCAGCCCTTTAAGGTGTATATCAAGTCAGAGTGAGTACGTTGTCAATAATAGTTACGAATGTGGATTTTCCTTCACTTGCATGGTTAATCCAGCACGATGGCATTTAACAGTGGCTTTTGGAAGTCAAATCTACCATCAAATATCTTCTGATAATCAACAATTCCTTCAATTGCTCATCGCTTTTGTCAAGGTGGAAAATAAGTTAATTACACGAGAGGTAGTGGCACCGTTTGCTCACCTACAATCGACAGATGTGCTCAAAAGATTTCGCACCTCTCCTATTGGTGTAACAGAAGAGTCGATTCCCACCAGACGTCTCATAGTACCTAAGCCAAATTTCTTTTCGCATAGCTATCAAGGCAAATAATGTCTAAGCATTTGTAATCACCTAATTAAGTAAAACTTAAGTCTACTTCTTACAGAACACATAGGTTCCATACTCAGGTGCTAGCAAAAGTACAAAAGAATTTCTTACCAGCACACGCTATATTGACACTAAAATTTTTGTCTAGGAACAAGCAAACCTACTACACATTCTTGTTTGCACTTTGCCCACGGTGCATTTTCGATGAGGTTAACTGGGAAAGCAAGACACACAAAGGCGTTTAGATAACTGCTTGCGATATCGGCGAATAAGTGAAATCAGTGCAAGTCTAAATGTTGTTCTAACTTGCACATCTACTTATAGCTAACATATTTTGGTTCTCTGCTGACATCAGCGAGAATAAAAATGCTAATAAGCTTTTAACAAATAATTGCAACTCACTGGCTCAAGGTACGTAATTACGCCAAGACTCTTGGCCCTACTGCAAAAAGTGGACATTTTATCAGACATTTATGGGTTTGTATAAGAGGTGCATTTTAATATTTTCAAACAATTGACAGCGTACAAAAGCCGACGCTAGCAGCGGCGGCAGCAGCAGAGAAATCGAAGTGCGTGACACTTGACGTGTTCTTTCTATCCTACTCAGCATTAGAGACTGTTAGATAGAATGCAGCTAACATTTTGACACAGATTTAACTGGACATAAAAGCCAAGCGACCGTGGTACCGCCTGACATGAGTTTTAACATTACTTAACGCTTGAAGTGGAGCCAATGATTTTGAGGCATTATAACAGCCTATAATTTCAGCATAAATAATAGCCACTGCATAGTTTACTACTAAACTAAATTCTTGTATTTGCCTATTTATCTGTAGAATAGTATTTACTATCAACGACATTTTAGAAGCCTATGAAGCTAGTGGATATTAAGGTTGAATATTCTGTCGCACAGTGCACGTGTACGACCACCGTTATTAGTTTGTTTGTCCGTGCGAGCATAATTTTCGAGTTGGCCACACTTTGTCTGCACAAAATAATTAGTCATATTTGTCAGGCTTAGAAGCTTCTTGTTATCGTGACACCCCACTGCCAAAACGGGCACTTAGTTTACATTGCGTGGTAACACAATTTCGCCATGTCATCGACACTCACACACCTGCGCGAGGGATGATTTACGTTTACCAAAATCCTCCTCAATGAACCGACTTACAAATAGTAGCCTGCCTGAAGTGTAAGCCACATGCGCTTACCATCCTTCTTTCCCGAGCAATTTAATGTTTTGTAAATCAATAGGCATACGTATTATGCAGGCGAACGCTTCCTTTGCGGACCATCTATAGCTTTATAAGAAGCATTCAATTGTGCTGAATAACGAACGTGTTATTCCAATCCTGTCATTGTCTCCAGTCGCTGACAGTGCCAAAGGGGACATGAACTTTTCCTAAAATGGCGCAGACCTCACCATCGATGAGGAGGACAGCATAGGCTCAACCAAGTGCCTTGCAGTGAGCCTAATGTATTTCTGTGAGTCATGGCAGCACACAACATGAAATATTTATTGTAGCCACAAATTACTAGTGACTTGTAAGTAGAAGTGAGCGTTGAGTGACAATGGCGCCAAGAGTTTACTGCTATTAAATGTCCAATGTCTAAGTCCACATTTCTTGTAGCTCATGTGGATTCCCCCAGAACTTTAGGATAGAATAAAATCATATGCTCTGAGACATTTTTCTGTCGAACATATGAATTGGCGCATTGAGGTGTCGTCTTGGAAAACGTTAAATTTGTGTTAAGTAAATTTACTTAAAGAATTCCAACCTACTTATCAATTGTCAGCAAAATTGTTATGCTGCCTCCTATATTACCAGTAGCCACGACAGCCCACTATCGTAATGAATGCGTCCTCAAGCAACACTACAAACCTTTGCTGAATGCATTCTGAACAGCAAAAGTATCACTGAGTGTCAACAATTTGCATAAAAGTGCACTGGAGTGTGTGATGCTGCCCCAAATGTCCTAGCTACACTCAAACAATTAGCAGCGTTTATTGGTCAACACAATCGGTTGCAGCAAAGGAGCCAGAGTTCTTTAGTCCTGACTCGTTTATGCTACGACGTTTTATAAATTCTCTACATATTCAATTAGAAATGAAAACCATGTAGTCCTTCCTGAGTTACTCCGTGGAGCCTGTTATATCGAACACCACGTTATTGACGAGCCATTTGATTTTTGTCTCAACACCGACAGATAGGCTCAAATCAAGTCGATCATCTATAGTCATGGCCGCAAACTGTAGATCCGCAAGTTCAGCTTGCCTTATAATTGCTAGCACAATTCCTAATAACACAATATTTTCCCGCTTACGTGCGCATGTGATTAGCATCACACATCGCACACGCTCTTTCGGATATAGTGAACTCCGAATATAGGCATTTATTAGAGCAAGAGAGAAATTGTACTCAAATGTAAATATTGGAAGTTGTTGTGGGCGAATCAGCTCATATTGGATGTGTCTCTGGTCTAAAAGCAGAGCGCTTTTGATTATCTCAAGAGCAGAATTCAAAGTGGTCTTTGGATCTTCAGCTGAGCCAAGCCACGTGTTGACCTCTGCTACCGCCATCGATTTCAGCAGACCTAGACATCCGCTTTACGGTCCTTTGGCTGTATGAGTTTTCCACAGTCAGTTACTTTGGCATCTAGCATTGGGCAACAAAATAGTAGAAACACATAAGCACTGAGAATTTGGACAAGTCGTATTAATGAGGTAGAGCGTAGGTGGCTCTGCAAGGGTGAGCTAGATAATTGGGGGAGATGTGACGTCAAGCCTACAGATAATTTACCCAATTTCCTCAAAAGCTCTTTAAGACCACAGTTCAGGATGTCCCTAGGTCCATTCTGAACCCCATCCTTTTGATGACCCTTGTCGATAGCTGCTGCCACAACACCCAGAGAAGGGACGCGATTTCCAGAACCCTTATCGATGACGCGAATGCGCAAATTGGCTCAGTGTGGGTTGCAAGCACCTTTTATACTCCATGTATTACAGCTTTGTGCTGCTGTGGAGATGTGTGTGCAGCTGTCAGGGTCCTATTTCTGTGTGTTTACGATAACAAGTGATTTGGATGCTTATGTTGTCTCTAGCGTAAGGGCGTCGACGATAGTGGCATAAATCCCAGAACGTGGATTAAGCTCCTGTTAAGTCTCATGGAATTTGTTTATAACGTTAAGATCAACTGCCCAAATGGAGGTACAGTTGCCATTAGCGTAATTATTTTTCAATATTGTATGCTTAGACACCTAAGTGTGCTAGTGAACCCACTTCTCCTCGTGCACAACATGTTTACTTGTTATTTAATGCTGAATCTTGACGAGGAAATTGACGTTGGGCAAAGTTATACATGTGTAGAGGCATTTGTTGCAAATGTTGGAAGGGATTTCTGCTTCACTTCATCAAGTGCATAAAACATCCAGCAGGTAACACAAACTTCCCTAATGCCAACTGTCACAATGTTTGCACTCCCACTCCTTGTTTGATGATGGCAATGCTATCACCATCAATGAACCACATTATTTGCAGCGACTTTTGCTTTGCATCGAATGACTTGGGCACTGCAATCAATCATTACCACAAGAACGACATCGGTATGCTTAGTGGTTACCAAGATTATTAAGCTTGTACAAAATTAAAAGCACGAATTTTAATAAAAATTGAGATGCAGTGTCGTATTTAGTGTGTAAAAGCTCCATGTGGCTGCAGAAAATGGGAACACGAACCCGGATTATTGTCAATCTTGAGTATTTTGATTGAAGTGGACTTTGACTTGCTCAGCGAGTCAATCGTGCTGACGCGCTGATGATGACCGCATGACGAAAATGTGAATTGAATAAGGAATGTTGAACAAACGCGTAACTCGGCTGCATTGAAGCCTCTTTTTGGTCCTAGTATGCATAATGAACAAATGGAATGACGATCGCCTTGGGCAAAACTTCATTGGCATCGTCTCTATTTCCATCCATTTGCACGATCAAATCGATTCCCATCCATGCAGAGCAATTATGTCGATGAAATAAAACTGCGGATCAGCGTTATTTTAAAGCCTGACAACCTAGTAGAAGTGTGAATGAAGCTTCCGTTGCATGGCGTGTGCACGAAGGTACAAGCATTATTTCGGTTGCTTTCTCATCTCGATGATTAGAGAAAAACTAGCCACACTTAACTTATAAACACAAAGCGAAATGTGTCGGATGTGGTAACTTCCTGCCTTTGGTAGCGCCATATCACATAAACAAGGTGTTTGCTTATATTTTGTAATCAAAACTTACTTACCTCCTAAGATTATCTGTAGCGCACCTGTACGAGGATCACTTACGTAAACCAAGGCTTCCGTTATTGCACACACTCCCAAACAGTAGTAGTCACAGGGCGCTTGAATGCGTGAATTATCAAAGCTACTAACAAACGCCATTGCACTTTATCCTCCTACTTCCGCGAACAATCTATTGCCTTGTTAATCAGGAAGCAACCTGCTGCAAATTGTTGATTTGTCGAAGCAGAGCGCAGGCTTTATTACTGCTCTTGGGGCTGGTAGAAGCATACTGCAACTGAGAATCGAGCATAGACAGCCATCTCGAGTAAAGTGAACTTGATACGGAAGACTGCGGTCATCAACTTTGCTACGGTCGCTTGGCTTTTATGTCCAATCAAACCTGTGTTAAAATGTTAGCTGAGCTTTATCTCACAGTCTCTAATGCTGAGTAGTATAGAAATAGCACGTCAATTCTCACGCATTTAGATTCCTCTGCTGCTGCTGCTGTCGCTACCATTAGCATCGGCTTTTGCAAGCTGCCAATTGTTTGAAAACCTATTAAAATGCACCTCCTATGCACACCTTTAAAGGTCTAATAAAATTTCTGTTTTTCTTGCATTAGGATCAGGAGTCTTAGAGCGATTTCGTACCCTGCGCTAGTGAGTTGCGATTATTTGTTAAAATCTTGTCGCCGTTTAAATTCTCGCTGATGTCAATGGAGCACTATAACGTTGCTCTGACACATCACAACCTATTAGCTATAAGTAGGTGTGCAATTTTTACAACATTTAGACTTGCATTATGTTCATTTGCTTGCCGATTTTATAACCAGTCATAAAACACCTTTTTATGTCTTATTTTACCAATTAACACTTTTCATCGAAAATGTATCCTAGGCAAAGTGCAAACAAGAATGTATGGTGAGTTCACTTTTTCGTAGACAAACATTTTAACATTAATGTAGCGTGTACTGGTAAGAAATTCTTTTGCACTTTGGCTAGCACCTGGGTATGGAACCTATGTGTTCTGCAAGAAGTAGTTTACTTAAATTTTACTTAATTAGGTGGTTACAAGTGTTTGGGCATTATTTCACACGGCAGTAACCTCTGGCGTGACATAATGCGGTCTTAACTCACAATTTGGCATATTAGAAATCACAACGAAGCGCTCTACTTTGTAGTCCTAAAATTTTAACTGCTGGCAACAGGTTGGCAGTCCTCCCTAGGGCAATTTAATGTGAGGATAATGCAAAAGTGCGGATTTTATGTGCTGCAGTAATGACATAGGTATTGCTGTTAGAGGGAATCAGGGCCTGCTCAAGGGGGTTCCGATGCGTGAACATTCCCACATGACCATTTGTATGGCCGTCTGCAGCCCCTGACGAACATTTTTGACCCCAGTTCAATTCAAAGATTTTAATTTTGCGGTTACTTCTACAAGAACTCTAGTAAGCGGTCTACTTAAGCTTACTTCTTTCACATTGTTGCAACTCGTTGCTTCAATTCGAGAATTTTGGTCATTAGTTCATCCAGACAACCGTGAACGAGCCATCAAAGTTAGTTTGTGCTCTCAACGTCTACCTTACTGCTTGATCGTCGATCGGCCCATGTAAACACTCGCTTAGAAATCATGGCGCATCGGTATAAGGGTAGACAACTTGAGAGGGTGCAGAGCAGTCAAGCACACAACTTGGTATGTAGTAGATCAGCATCAGAAGGAAAGCCAGACACCACGATAGTGGCGACTGCAAGTAAATGCATCAAAAGGGACAATGCGCTTCATCTTTTTCCACCGCATCAAATTTCACACGTAGTAGGCGTGAGGCTCTTCCCCTGCAGATACTCCTAATGGTAAAACCTAATGCACGAGATCCAGTGGAGGAGCCACATCAACGTTTCCATATAGCCCTTCTAAATGAAGGTAGGTGCAGATGGATGAGTCATGTTATCAATAAAAATCAGACGGATGGCTCTTGAATTTAATCTGCTGGTAAGAACAAACCGCAACCGGTGACACTGTTCAACCTAATCTTAAATCGGCAGCAATAAAATTACAAACTCTACACCAACTTACTCAACATATATGATAAAGTCCAATAAGAAGGCGAATCAGGAATGCCAACGGCTTCTCAAAATCACCCTGCTCTCTGATGCAGCTAGCTTGATAGATGCAATGTTATTTCGCAACACAATATCATCACTGAGCATCAAAAAACTCGCAGATCGAAAGCAAATTTTGTTTAACTATAAAATGCTTTCATTTAAAATTTTAAACTACAGAAAACACACCATTTGTTGGGAAAACACGGCTTCATGACTGGACTCACTTTTATCAGGAATTACAGCTTGATAAAGCCGGCTAAACTCTCACGGGAAAAACAACTTCCCTAGCACAAAGACGCTATGCTCAAAATGACAGTTACAAGAGGTGGAGACTCTGACATTCTTCAGTTTGGTTATGCTTGCCATTTGCCGTGCGACTCACAAAATAGTTCCTCTTGCAAGTGAAAAGGCTTGTTTCTGGCCCCGCTTATAGTTAAAAAGCTGCGCAAAAAGTTTGACCGATTAACTCGCACAAATGAATGGTTTTAATGCAAATCGAGAGGAAATCAAGACACCTGCGAAGTACGTGGTCCAGTAATCCGGAAGAAACGACAACAACATCGTCAACCCAAAGATAACGGAACAAACATCGCCACTCAAAGTGGCTACAAGGCATGAAAAATAGCCACCAATTAATGCCATAACTTGACAGAAAAATGAACAATGCAAATGGTGATGAACATAAAAGGGTAAGCATATGCAGAAATCAACCTCCCACGTGCAATCGTTAAAAAGCCTTGACATCCACACCAATAATTCGAATTTGTGGCGAAATCCGCACTTCTTATCAAGAGATTTCACTACTATTTGTCGGCTACAGATGACATTCTGCCATGGATAAAGCACCTTTAAGCCGCAAATGAGAGCGACTGTATAAAGCTTTGGATGCTTATAATATGGATCTTAGAAGCATATGCTGAGACTTCAGCATAAAAGCAAAATAGTTCAAAATGAGCCTAGTTATTTGTCAATCATGCCATTATTCACCTCAAATTACACATGCCTTCATTGATTCTACATCTAGTTAGAATATGCATGAACATTGCAGAAATCCGCGCCATCATGTAGTTGATGACAGTAGTTTTCTAATAGTTTTTATTAGTCTTGGCGTTTATCTAATCCTCCTTTGCTCTCGTTTGCGTTGCGGACGGGTGAATTGTGGCTGAAACCTGCAGCTATGATTCGCAATTCGCATATAATCTGCATGCATGTTGTCAAATTCTTTTGGTCTGGGAGAGGGTAACATGTGCACTTACGTTCTGCTGTACAGCAGCGGTGTGGTTTATTGTGTCCAACCTCACGGAGGTTTGAGATGATGCATTTTGTGTGCCCACCCTGTGTCACGATCCAAAGCTCATGCTGGTATTCTCCCAGTCTTCGTAGTCCTTGGTCATGTCTTTTCGTCTACAGTACTTTGGCCTTCTACTACCTGAGGACAGATTCGCGTTGTCGGGGTGTAGCATCACCGAGACTTCATGCCGAAAATCATTGAGCATCTTTGAAATAATAGACCATTGCACAATTTCTTTCCTTTACCATCGAACACAATGGAGTCACCTCTACAATTTTTCGAACTAAAAAAATGTTGTAAATGATCCAGTGGCTTATCAACGAGGAAAATTGAAATAACCATAACATCAACAGTGAGGAAGCACGCACCCTAAGATGGGACGGATATTGTTTGTCCTTGAGCGGGAAAAGGAAGTGTAATCCACTCTAACACAATCAAGTTCAGTGTGTGTCGGTTAAAACTCAGTCAATACTGACTAAAATTGGCCTTCTCAAATTTGTCAGCGTAGATCAGGAGAATGAGCACCGCAACTAAGGAAATTCGTGACGTCGTACTATTTTTACACTAATGGAAGCGTTATTAGAGCTATCGTCCTTCCAAAACAGCATGAAATTCCACCTTCTACCTCTACCACTGATGTCGAAGGACAATTGGCCTCACCGTGCCCCTCACGGAACCCATTATCAACTTCAATTTAAAGAACTGCTGCAGTGCAGCATAACTCGTCCTCTAGAAAAACAAAACATTCACCGATCAAAGGGGCTTCCTCCACTACCAGACAGTAATAAAGACTACGAAGAGTGACATAAGGAAACTGCAACTGCTGAACAAATAGGGATCCCATGGCTTGTATCAAATTAGCGTCAAATTCTGGAGAAATGAAGACTAAGTGTGTTTGGAGAGGAAGTGATTTAGACAGCGAAAGAAGTAGGATGTGAGATGATGATGACTAGATGAGTGGAAGGAAATGAAATAGACCTGTAGAGGATCCGGCCCTAAATGGATGAGAATTTGAGACCAAGTTAAGTAGCCAAAGTCAAACCTTTAGTCTAACCTTATTTACGATCTCCTTGAATGATCGGAAATGCTTACTGTCAAACGCAAGTAGACGTGTTTTCCCTCAAGATCAGTGCTGCGATTCTCAGTCTCTGATGCGATCTCCTAATACAGGTCGTCATTCTGTGTAGGAAGATTTATCTACACGTGTTAGGGCACCTGCGTGCACTAGCCGACCGCCAGCAGGTTATCGGTCTGTATGTGGCACGTGTTCTGTGAAGTTATGCTTTGGTTGTCTTACGCATCGTCATTACAAGTCCGACCTTGGGCGTATTCCGTCGACGTGGGTGCATTAGCATGATCACACACACGTGGACATTTGAAATGATACAACGATCCCACTCTCTAGACTTTATCTGCAATCAAGGATTCATATAAAAAACTGGCCCCACAAAGCTGCAATTGTGTAACTTTTGCCACTGAGGTAAACGAATTGCACCTCATTACTTTCCCATTTCCTACTTTATAACCTCAATCTCCCCTCCATTCCCACGCCTCACATTTGCAGCATCATTTTTGCTCCAATTTGTAGCACGACTTTGTTGAGTTCGCGTGACCTATGCACTGCTGCATCCTGGTTTTCTAATCCTCAGTGCAATTGTGAATCACCACTGAGAAAGTACTCAGTCAAAGTACCACCACTGAGATGTGGTTGTGAACTGCGAGATTAAGCTAGTACTGGTGGAAGCCACAATAGAGCTAACTATGTGTAGCGATTAGTGAGAGTGAGAAGGACATGACGCCTGCATTGGGTGACGACCAAAGCAGCGGGCTTGAAGCAATTGTGTGTCACTTCAGGGTTGATCCACACACTGATGTCAATTCGTCTGGGGAGGTCTGTTTCGGGACCAATTCACTGCATACCTCTCACCTTCCTTCTCAGCAAAACTAACAAATTCATTCCGCAAGCCCATGGCTTCAGAAATACCAGATTAGTGTACTTTCGATCTCCATATTTTAATTGGCATTATCTACGCCGATTACTTTCATTAACATTCCGGTCTTTAAGCTAATTAACTTCTTTGCTTTGGACTTCGTAGATTTGCCTCACCACCACTTACCAATCTTATTAGATGATACAAAAGTTCCTCAACATTTTAACATGCAGAGTGTGGAAATATTAGGCATTTAAAAGTGTCATGAAGACCATGCGCAGTCTTAAGTGTCGAATTCTATCTGAACCTTGACATTGACCTACTGGATCCCAACAACGCTTCCGGCACGTGAACCTCCTTTACTGATGAGCCCTTTGACCGAGGAGAGTAGACAGGTTTGCAAGATCTGTAGCCAGACAAGCAGACTGACATTTTGGACGTTTAAACACACACCTCCAATGATTTATCGAAGATGACCTTGAACCTGTTAGGCGAAAGAATTTAACCAAGTGTTGTGGACATGAAGCAGGACATGCGCCTTCAAATTAAGGCTGAAATTATTGTTTAACATTCCTTGTAGTTATTATCCATTAGGTGGGAATGCATCAGCATTTTTGGCTCAACAGTGTGTGAAAAGTTGTCCAAGGATCGCTCTGCTGGTGCAACCACAAAGAAGCGTGTGGAATTTTGATGGTACATGGAATTGTGGAAGTAATGGCTAGGCTTTCATTGGAAATCACGCTGTTCAGTGGACGTCATCATCATGAAACAATGGCAATACTACCAACGATTATAGCTCAAAAATTTTGTGGTTTCATGACTCTGCAATTCACTAGCGTCTTAGTAACAGGAAAGTAAGAGCAGTATGGGGGATCGCCAAGACCAACAGAGAGTAATGGAATCAATGCTTTATGGTGATGACCTCAGCTTGATAAAGGGAATTGACTGCAATGATTTTGTAGCAGCAGTCATGTTTTACGCAGCGCTTTAAGGCGCACATCGAGCCAGAGTGAGTGCGTTGCCAATGATAGCTATGGAAATGAACGTTTCTCGATCTAAATAGTTAATCCAGCACAATGGTATTGAACAGTGTCGTTTAAAGGCCAAGTCTAGTGTCGCGTATCTACTAATGGTCAACATCTCCTTTCATTTTGGCGTCACTTTTGGTGAGGCGGGAAAAACAAGTTAATTACACTTGAATCAGTTGCAGCGCTTGTTCACCTACAACCGATGCATATGCTCAAAAGAATTTGAACCTCTCCTATTAGTGTTACTAAAGAGTCGTCTTTCGGTCACCCACGCTTACCATTACATGGAACCCAAACAACGCACCACTTGTTCTTTGACATCGTAAGAGTTTAGTTTGTAGATCAAATCAGATGCTCATCAAAGGCATCATGGCCATCAGCATGAAGCATAATATCCAACATGAAATACCAATTGACTGTAGACATATTTTAGAGTTGCCTAAGCAGTTCTCAATGTCAGGCAAGAGGCGTTTTAGCGATTACGCTTCTTTTTTCAGAACCGTCGCCATCCTCCTTCGAGGATGGAGTAGATTGTCTGAAACAGCATAACAGTCATCACTTTGACTACTTCATTACAAAATAAAGAAGAGTAACCCCTGCATGGTCTCACTCTACTCGCTGCACAGAGACGAAAGCCGGGGGGAAGTTTAGCAAGGCATCTGTGACACCTTGCATTGAATTGATCAGAAGATTGGATTGAATGAATGACCACAATCTAGCTGCTCAAATGAGTACATTTGTCTGAGAAGCTGAGTGAATGACAGATAGGCACGGAGTGACGTCGCACAGACGAATCTTACTGTCCGACATCATCATCAAGTCACCGCTGGGGTCATCGATTGTCATGGCAAAGACGACATGACTGCATTGCAGAGAAACCTACAGAGAGGTAATAATCGCTTATGCCAACCTCAAGCATTGCACCATGGGATGCTATGTTCAGTCTTTTCCATGGTGAACTACAAAGCTGAGCATCTATCCTGTCTCTTTGCCTACTACAAGATGCATGCCCGCGTGATCATAGAGCAGTGTCGTCTTCTGTAAGACCAAGCAAGTAAGATCAATTCACACATAAGAACGAACGAGGCTCGGTAACCACACCTCACCGAGACGAAGTGAAGATTTATCTCCCCTTCTCTGAGACTCTGGCACCCCCGTTGTCTGAAAGACATCTTGCGGTGGAAGGAGATGGAATGGTCTCTTATCTCAACTCTCCTCTGTCAAATGTGTCTCCTTCATCGCACACAGTATGAAGAAATTGCTCTGTAAAGCAGTTGACATACTAATGTAGAAGCTAAAGAGAAAATTACGCAACATTTGAGTTGAGTAGAATGCGAGCTTGCGATCGGTGACACGGTCGTGTGCTTCGGGACGCGGAAGCTTTTGTTTTGTCGCTCTGGCGTGGTATCCATGCCCTGCACCTAGTCTTCCGTGTGTGTCCTCCAAGCACAAAGACGCGCTCCTTGCTCGCATCCTAAGTAAACGCATATTCTACATTGAAGAGCAGTTTTGTAACACACCTCTCATCCCTTCTTCCATCCTTTCAGCCCTGTCGCAATTAGCCCTGTATTTCCCCATCCTTTTTCAACAGGACAATAAAGAGCAAGGGAAGAGAGGGAAAGAAAGAATGGAAGAAGCGTGTCGTTCTCATCGACTGTTTTCAGTCTGCAAACCAAGCAAAGGATGCCAATGCGCATTCTGCAACTGCAGTCATCACCGGCTCGCTCTGCACTTTCACCTTTGATTCATCTTCTGCTCGTACCTTAACCTGGTTTGGAGTCAACTGTCCTTAAATGAACCTCAGCTGCGTGACAGGTAGGAAGAAAGTTGATACAATTTTCCTTCATATGACAGTAAGTACTCATCGTACAGCCAAGTGCGAGACCAGAAACCTTTCCATCTCTCAGTTGATGGCATGAACTGGCTTTTGGCCAGTGACATTAAAGACTCCCAAGGCATGCGTTTACACCTGCCCGCATTTATGGGGCACTTTTAAATCACAAGAAGCTTCATGCAATTTACTTAACTACTTGCAGTCACTCAAAGCTGTCAATTAAGGGAATGCGATGCATTGTTGTAGAGGCATTGCTTCATGGTCTCTTGGAAACCCCTATTGACAGCTGCCGCTATTGGCTACCATTCGTGCGCACTAGCCGTAGCCTGATGGAACACTCTGTCAGACTGAAGGATTCAGACCCTTTCTTTCCAAAATGCCAACTCAAAATCAAAAAGACGCAAGAGACTCCGGTAAACCTGCCCTCTCCTTATAGCCACATTTATCAAGAGATGTGAGTTTGTGTGTATTTATTTTGCCGAAAAGGCAAAGTAGAAAACAAAGAAGACATACAAGAGAATTGACAGAGCTTAAAAAGTGGAAAAGTAGAAAAACGTGGTGAGAGTACTTGGAGAAATGGCTACTGATTCGCAGCCAGTACAGATAGCACGCAATTCCTCCTTATGTACCACACAAGCTGGAACAGTCACACTTTTGTGATCGCTTTCCAGCTTTTCGACGCATTGGTTGCGGTAACATACCCATCCACTTGGGCATTCGCTGCAGCTGGGTCCTTGCTTGTATGGTAGTTGATCCCATGCGTATCTAATTCTAAAGGAATGCGCACGTAGCAGTGCATCGATAGGATTCTCATCAGTCACACGATCAGGTGAAACCGAACTTACGGAGGACTGTAAGCACACGCAATCAAACATTGTGAGTTCTTTAAATTAGGCACAAAGCCATCACATTGTTCCATTGCACAGCCTACCTCATCCGTGGTTGCCCACACCATCTGTTCAGGTAGAGAGGAAGGCATGACAAGACGTACCATCTCGTACTAAACCATTCATTATCACACCATCATACACATGACTCCACTCCTTTACACCTCTTCTATCCACACAGCAGTTCAATTAGGCACTCAGTAGTAAGGAGTGAGTGGATTCGCTGTATAGATTGGATCGCATCCACACTCTGCATGTCATGAGTAGCACACACACGCACACACACATACACACACACACACACACAATTTCCTCACCTGTGTGTAGTGAATGCAGGACCCTGTGCAAGAGTTGCTGTAATAATTGTAGTGTTTGGCTTGTTTCTTCCAGGCACACACGCCCTCAGTAATGTTTGGCTTTTCGCCACTAATAATGACGAAATTTCGTGCAGCCACTTGGTAAGGCCACATGAAATGAATTGGGAAGTTGTACTGCCAGATCCAACTTTCTGCCAGACCCTCCAAGTTTTTCGAATACTTCTAGACAAAGAACATTTACACGCAAAACAGATTATAGTGTCAGCACATGTCTAGTCAACCACGCAGGTGTTGGGAGCGAACGTACCAATATTCGCATATTGCTGGCAGGAGGGTGCACATTTTCACGAACTTTCAGATGAGCCTCAAGAAGTTGTTCCCGTTCAACTGGTGTGGGTCGACAACAGGCCACCATGAAGATGGCAGTGAATAGGCTGAAGATCACCTTCACAAAGGGACCTGACACAGCGAGAAGTGTGCAGAGCAACAGCTGAGGATG